>SRLM01001164.1:0-129776 GCA_015708895.1 Populus ilicifolia | reverse complement strand
GCCTAAATCTGAGATCTATAACTCTAAATATGACCCAATTACCAAACAGTGTTCCGGTTTGGATTGCACCGACATCTCTTTTCTAAGTTTGATCATCTCTTTGCCTTTGTAATTGAAGTTCTTAAAGTCATCAATCAATCCTTTTATTTATGTGATAGGCCTGCATTTAAAATGGACATTTACCACAAATTAAAGGTATCTTATATTATTAGATAGATTATTATAAAACGTACTTTAGTTAAAGAGTTATTGATACTTTAAGTGCAAAACGATGATATGAAACCATGATAAAAATGCACTTTTGAGTACTAATCACTGTACGACCTGTCTTTTTGAATCTGTCGGTGATTCCGTCTGAAAAAATAACCCGTCAAAACCTCTATGTCAGCGACCCTTTTTTTTTTACAACGGTGACATTTCCATCCGTAATTCAATTGATAACTACCGAAGGAAAATTTTTGTTGGTAGTTACCGACTAAATTAGGGATGGAATATAACCATCGGTAATTTTAACCTCAAATTACCGATAAAAATATTCCGTCGGTAAATCCGTTGCTATTTAGCGAATTTCTGGTAGTGAAATACCTTTAATTTATGGTAAATATTTATTTTAAATACAGGCCTATCGCATAAATAAAAGGATTGATTGATGTGTTTAAGTACTGAAATTTAAAAGATAAAGAGATAGTCAAACTTAGAAAAGTGATATCCGAGTGTGATAGTTATTTTCATTATTATTATCATTATCATTATTATAAACTAATATTATTATAAATATTATCACTACTAGTAGTACTATTATTGTCTCATCATCATTATTATCATCATTACTATTATTATTATTATTGTTGTTGCACGTGTGCAGTGTTGTGGCAATCGTGATGTATTTCCGGCAAAATATGAATAGACAATTATTTTTTGAATATTTTTATTTTTTGTATTTTTTTTGTAGTGAGGTCCAAAAATGGGTCAATGCAATTATTATGATTATTATTATTAGGAAAGAGAAATGAATAAAAAAAATAAAGGCCAACCAATAATAAACTGGTCACCATAAACTTACATGCACCACCTAGGAAGGAAAAGAAAACAACGAAGAGAAGCCACATGCATTGTCCAAAGAATACGATGTCACCCACACACCAATAGTTTTTAAAATTAAAATATATTAATTAAATATTGAATGATGTTATTATCTTTGATCAAATTAACAATTAAAAAAAATGTTAGGTGAAAAATATAATATCCTTGATTCCATGTGTTTCTTTTTTTGGGATCCAAAAGCATGTGTGTAATTTTATTGTATAAAAAAAAGGCAAAAATGTATACCTATTAGACAATTTTTTTTCGAGGGTTTATTATTTAACTATTCATTAATACATGAAAAATTAAATAATATCTCTAAGTAAAGACTAATTTATTATATAAAAAGATAAAACTACTTCTAATTCAAAACAAAATTTTCTGAAAAAACAAATGAATCAGAACATCTTTAGTGAAAAATGTTATTTAGAAGAGTTAAATTAGTAATATGACTTTTTAAATACCATAAATATAGATTTTATGCTTACATACACTCCAATAATAAAAAACCATCTAGAAAAGCTAAATTGTATTTTAAAGTATTTGATACACAACTATTATAATAACTCATGATTTAGTTGACGTGGAGGATCTAAAAACAATCTAGATGATAATCAACATAATATTAAAGGATAAAATTAAAAATGATTCAATTAAAAAAATAATTAAACTTTGATTGAATTTCTCAAATCTATGATATGAATAATAAAATCAGAATAATCTTATTAAAAAAATATAAATTAAAAATAAATTAAAAAATATTAAAAAAGAAACGCTAATGCAATAAATGTGTTTAGATATTTTTACAAAATCTGTAGAAATAACATTTTTAAATGAGAAATGTTAAAATAACATTTTGTGTAGATTTCCAAAAAAAAACAAGCAATAAAACAAAAATAAAAACAAAAACACTATGACTCGCCACGTTGCTGGATGGAGTGGCTTTTATAGCATAGCGTTGAATTAAAAAAGAAAAGAAAAGAATGGGACTGCAGTGAATTTGCCTAGCGTTTTAATTGTTTTTTAAAGCAATAAATAATTACGAATCGTACTTGGAGACCAGAACCTCACAATTTTTCAAAGCTAGGGCTGTCTGCCTTGTCGCTGGATGAAAAGTCACGTGACCTTTAAGGGAGATATTTTGTCGGATAACGTGTTGGAGCATGATTGGGTTCCATCTAGTAGTCTCCTAGCGGACCCTCTCCTAATCAGCCTCGAAAAAGTATCGCCATCGTCGTCATCAATCATAGTCTCCTTTTCCTCTACTGATACTTACAACACAGAGCAAAAGCCACCAAAACCCAGAGAAGAAATAATTAAAAGTGCAGCCATTTCTATTCAGTGTAAGCTTTTTCTTAAGAGAAGAAATGGCTCTCTGTGCTGCTTCGATCTCCCATAATAACAATCCACGCATTCTCTCCTCTTCTTCAAATACATTTTCTCAGCTCAGCAACCAGAAGAAGATCTCTGCTTCTCCTCATTTCTCCCTTTTATCGCTTACTCCTCGCTCTTCTCTCTCCAGGTTCCTTTTCTTGTTTATTTTAATTCAGATACGTACATTTTTCCCCATTATTTTACAATGCTGCTCTTCTTCATTCCTGATACGTTATTAAGTTTTTTTAAATGCGTTCAACAACGTTGTATTCCTTTTCTCTTCTTCTTTAAATGCTCAAATTTTATTTTATTTATTTGTTCATCATTGTATTCTGGGTTTTTAATGTTTTTTGCTTCTTCTCATTTTCCAGAAGATTTCTGTGTTCCTTCTATTTCAGGAGTAGTTTTGTTTCCCAGTGGGGAATAAGGGAGCCTTACTCTTTGCACGGCCATGTCACGTGTTCGGTTAAAGGTTCGTTACCTCTTCTTTTCTCTACGTTGGGTTTAGACTCTTATTTCCTGTCTTCTTTTTAGCTGATGGTACGATGGGGTTATTTGGCATTCCGTGTCTTAGATGTTTTGCTGGATGAATCCAAGGAAAAGCTTCACCTTCCGAAAGGTGATATGTGGTCGGTTCATAAGTTTGGTGGCACGTGTGTGGGAAGCTGGGAGAGAATTAAGAATGTAGCACAAATTATTGTTCAGGACAGCTCAGAGGGGAAATTGGTGGTTGTATCGGCGATGTCCAAGGTGACAGATATGATGTATGATCTCATAGACAAGGCGCAATCACGGGATGGTTCCTATGTATCTGCTGTAGATGCTGTTCTTGAAAAGCACAAATTAACAGCTATGGATCTTCTTGATGGTGATGATCTTGCTAGTTTTTTGTCCCGGTTGCATCATGATATTAATAACCTCAAAGCCATGCTTCGTGCAATATACATAGGTATCGGACTGCTCTCTCTTTACATGCAAGCATGTATATGATCAGGTGTTGAAATGGATTAAATCTCTTCTTTCTTATGCAACTAGTAAATTGCAATATCTGATTTTGTTTATATTTTTTCAGCAACTCTTTATTTTATTTTTATCTTCAATCCATGTTGATATGAAGTGCTTTTCTGTTTTCCTGTCATATCTGGCTTTCTACTGCAGTATTGCCTCTGATAGCTTTCACCTTTCATCTGTTGCAGCTGGTCATGCAACCGAGTCCTTTTCTGACTTTGTTGTAGGGCATGGGGAGTTGTGGTCTGCACAGATGTTGTCATACGTTGTTAGAAAGGTTCAGTGGTTATTTGCTCATTGCCATGAAGAATACCTGCCAATTGTAATTCTCACAATTTATCTGATTTATTGTAAGGTTATTGTTTTCTCGTGCAGAACGGGCTAGATTGTGAATGGATGGATACAAGAGAAGTTCTTATAGTAAATCCCTCTGGTTATAATCAAGTTGATCCTGATTTTGTGGAGTCTGAAAAAAGACTTGAAGAATGGTTCTCTCGACATCCATCAAAGACAATAGTTGCGACTGGTTTCATAGCCAGTACGCAACAAAATATTCCCACAACATTGAAGCGGGATGGAAGTGACTTCTCTGCAGCTATAATGGGTGCCTTGGTGAGGGCTCGCCAAGTCACAATTTGGACAGATGTTGATGGGGTATACAGTGCAGACCCCAGAAAAGGTTTGTTCTTGGTTTATTTACACTTGGTTTTTTTTTTTCCCTTTACAAGGTTCTACCTCTACTGCTGTGCTATCTAGTGGAGACCATTCAGATTGTGGAGAATGGCCTCATATAACTTTTGAGAGGACACCAGTGATGAGATTGGATTGTAATGCTGAAAGATTCCTTTCCCTTTTCATCTGCAGTTAGTGAGGCTGTAATACTAAGGACATTGTCTTACCAAGAGGCCTGGGAAATGGTGAACTTCACCACTCTTCTCGTACCTGTCAATGCTGAACTATCTAACTGCATGTTTCTAAGTTTATATTTATGTGGATTTGCAGTCCTATTTTGGGGCAAATGTCTTACATCCTCGCACTATTATGCCTGTGATGCGATATGATATCCCCATTTTGATAAGGAATGTTTTTAATCTCTCTGCTCCTGGGACAATGATCTGCCGGCCTGCTGAGAATGAAGATGGCCAGAAATTGGAGTCGCCTGTCAAAGGTTTTGCAACTATTGACAATGTGGCTCTTGTGAATGTTGAGGGGTGAGGCATTTCTTGGTGATTTCGTATTCATTGATTTCATGTTGTATTCATTTTTTTTCTCTCATTTTATGTTTACTCTTCCGTTGGCAGAACCGGACTGGCTGGTGTTCCTGGTACAGCTAGTGCCATTTTTGGTGCTGTGAAAGATGTGGGAGCTAATGTCATTGTTATATCCCAGGTACTCTTTATCCCCTGGTTTCAATTGGTGTTTTTCTCCGATAACATTTATGCAAAGTGACTGGATTTCATGCAGGCTAGTAGCGAGCATTCAGTATGTTTTGCTGTACCTGAGAAGGAAGTAGCAGCTGTTGCTGAGGCTTTGAAGTCTAGATTTCATGAAGCTTTGAATGCTGGACGTCTTTCCCAGGTTCTGTTGGATTGAACTAAAATTCAACATAAACAGTACCAAGTCTGTGAATCTTTATGATTTCACTGTCGTCTTAGAGTTTTTCCTTTAAATTCTTTTTATCTGTTTTTGGTTTATCATATTTTATGGGAATTGTGGAAGTTCACGTGTTATGAACTATTAGTGTCTGGAGACCAGCCATACTGGAAAACAGCCAACATTATCTTATTTCAGTTTCAAAACTTGAGCTCTTGGACTTTTGAAATCTGATATGGGTTTTTTGTTTTGAGTATGATCTGTTCCTGTCTTATGCACTGATCTAATAATAATTTGCTTGATGCCAATTTAATTTACTGTCACAGCTACATTTTCTGAGCTTGTTCTCTGATATGTGGACTCTTGGTTTGGAGCTCTATTCCTGTAGTTTGCTTTCTCAATGGCGAAGCTTATTATCTTTTTTTCATTCTCTGATGTATTGGAATCATATTTTCCCACTTCATTGTTATTCAGGTTGCAGTCATTCCAAATTGTAGCATTTTAGCAGCTGTTGGCCAGAAAATGGCTAGCACACATGGAGTCAGTGCAACTCTTTTCAATGCTCTGGCTAAGGTAAAATCATATATATATATATATATATATATATATATCGAGATGAGTGGTCTGGATGCTCAACGTCTTTGTACTTTCAATATTATGTCTTCTTATTTATTTATTTTTGCTATTTTCTTCTGATACAAGTATGAAATATTTTTGCAATGCAGGCTAATATTAATGTCCATGCCATAGCTCAAGGTTGCTCTGAATACAATATTACAGTTGTTATCAAGGGTGGAGATTGTATAAGAGCTTTAAGAGCTGTCCACTCGAGGTTTTATCTCTCGAAAACCACGATAGCAATGGGAATCATTGGACCCGGTTTGATTGGTGCCACATTACTAGACCAGCTTAGAGATCAGGTGTGTATTTGGATGCTTTTATTTTTCTTTCATATGTCAGTAATTATGGAATAATTAATGTTTGAATGTGAACATTAATGGATCCATTATCTTTTGCGACTATGATAGAGTTAATAGCGGTTGATCTAAAGTAACATGACTTAAAAAATTTGTAATAGAGGTAAAAATACAATGGGAATGCAGTTTCTTATCATTCAACTGTCATCTATTTAAATAAGAATGTGGTGCTCGATCAACATTTAGAGGTTGTTTTTGTGTTTTCTTGCCCACGCTAGTACTACTAATGATGAGTAGATGCTATATGAGTGCCCAAAATGCACTTTGCATAGTGTGTTGATGGTGACTTTCACCAAAAGAAGATTTAAGGCTATTGGAGGTCTATCGTATTCTTTCTTGTTCTAATTAAACGAGGACTGGTCCTAGACAGGGCTTTTTATTTCTTCCCATAAAAACCAACCTTCCCCAAAGTGTTTGCTTACACACATCATGTTGCAAAATGTACTTTGCAACATAGCAAAATAAGCAGTAAATACCATGTTGTGTGTCAATACTTTCACCAATAGAAGATTTAATGCTACTGGAGGTCTATCTTATTCTTTCTTGTTCTACTTAAACGAGGACTGCATTTCATAGACAGGTCTTTTTATTTCTTCCCATAAAAACCAACCTTCCCCAAAGTTTTTGCTTACATAAATCATGTTCAAGTTCTGATTCAATCTAGGATTTATTATTACTCGAATTCTCATGCCGTTACATTAAAAATAAATGAAACTTTTATTTCCCAAGTCTGTATGTCATGACCTCTGAACTAGGCACTGAAAGGTTTTAGTAAAGCTTGAATCATCAGGTTCCAAGAACTGTTCCTGATGACGTTGGAAGAGTTAAACCTCTTAATCTAGGAATCATCAGGTTCCAAGAACTGTTCCTGACCACTGATACTTGCACCCTTGACGTTGGAAGCCATGCTGTGGCTTGCAAAATGGGTAGACAGGAGTTGAGAACATTACCTAATGGAGCAATGCATATATTTTATTCTTTTTTAACTAGGTGTTATTATTCGAAATGCTATATCAGTCTGAACATGTTATGAAATTTCTTTTGGCAGGCAGCAGTCCTTAAGGAAGATTTTAACATTGATTTGCGTGTTATGGGAATCACTGGCTCTAGAATAATGCTTCTGAATGATGTGTAAGTCTTACAAATTATATCAGATTCCTGCCCGTATGATACTGTCTTCACTTTTTCTTTCTGAGTTCCTGTTGAAGGCAACATGACTACCTCTCTTCCTGATACAAAAATAATGTGTTTAATTCATAGATGTAAAGTGATCAGAAGTCCTATGAACAACTATTGGTTAGCATGTGGCAATTTTTTTATCAAATAGCATAACTAAAATTTCTGCACCAAAATGCTAAACTAATAAACAAACAAACAAAAGATCATCCTGTTCAATTTCCTTTGCATATGATGTATTGTAAGTGAAAGACCATAGCTAAACCTGAAGAGCAAGCATGTGGAATTCTGAGGTTTAAGAGGCTTCCATGTTGTCAACTAATTTAATGCTGGAGGGAGGGGAGGGAGTTGCAAACTCTCTTCGATTAGCACTCAACAACTCATTCATTTAGCAACTCTTTTTCAAAAGCACTCGACACATTTAGCATATCCATAGAATTAGGGCCTTTTAATTGGCGTACAAAATGTCTTCTCTTAAAGGGATGAAAAATACCAAATTTGTTGAATCAGGGAAATTCCTATTGGGATTTACATAATACTTTACATAATACTTATTCCTTCATAGTATTTATTTAAAAGAAAAAGAAAAAGAAAAAGAAAAAGAAAAACCATACTTAACTAATATACTCCTAAAAATTGTCCTACATAGACAAGATGTCGTGCTCATTATCTTTAATTGGACATCATAAAAAAATCCACTTCGAATAACTCAAGTTCTCATTTTCAATCAAAACACAAAAATTGACTATGATAGCCCTCTTAAGTTGACAAAAGCTAACACCAACTACATACATTAGTTGCATTGTTTTTCCATTCTTCAGAATTAGTGGCTTAGCTTTATAACTAAAATTCCTGAGACAAAAGGACAAGATAATTCCTTCTGGAAGATAATTTGTCCTTAGGCATTGCTGTATTGACATGGTTGTTCAATTTGTTGGCATCAGTGCATTGTTACTGGAGTGGGTTTGCGTTCCCACGCTTCTAAACCAAAACATGACATTGTTTCTTCTTTATCCAACACTATCACACACCTTATTAACAATACCTAAACCTGTCCTGAAATTTAGGATAGGTTGGTACACCCAGTTCATTCGGTTGTTCCCATTTCCCACTATTGCTAGAAGCAGAACTCAACCCTTGCTAAGATTATATAACTGAGATTCATAGTTTACACGCTCCCTTCCTCTGAGGTTTTGTGTTTAGAAATATCCAAAAGTTTTTGAATTTGAAAGCTATAGATTCATCTGGTTGGATGATTTGCACCTTTACAGATCATAATTTTTTTTTTTCTGTTTGGGGACAACCGTGTAATGCTTTGTTGGTAACAGTCATGTAAAGTTGTGTTTGTATATTCATTAAGCTCATTAGTTTCTGGCTGCAGTGGAATTGACTTGTCAAGATGGAGAGAGCTTGTAAAGGATAAAGGTGAAGTGGCTGACCTGGAGAAATTCAGGCAACATGTGCATGGAAATCATTTTCTCCCAAATACTGTTTTGGTAGACTGTACAGCAGACTCTAATGTTGCAAGTTGTTATCATGATTGGTTGCGAAGAGGAATTCATGTAATCACCCCAAACAAGAAGGCAAATTCAGGACCACTTGATCAGGTAACATGAACAATGTTGGGATATTGTTGTTGGAATGTTGCTTCTTGAAGTAGTTCCTCATTATTGCACATCACGTTTCTATTCCATCTTTGGTAGAGATTACATTTCTCTCTCTGTTGTTTTTTTTCTTTTCTAAACTAAAGTTTTTGAGGTTTGCTACACTTTTTATTCCTGAAGTTGTAGCTCTACATATGGGTGCCTGATGATGAAACTTCTGCATCAATTAAGTTGGTTGGTTTCTCTACTTATTAACTTAACAGGAAAAGTTTGCTTCTCATCAACTATTTGTTAGTCGCTGAACATTTTGTTACTGCTACGTTTGTCATGCCTTTGTCATCATCTCTCTGCTTATGTCTTTGTCTACTACATCTTCTCATCTTGATCTTTTCTTCTATATAAATTCAGTATTTGAAACTGAGATCTCTTCAAAGGCAATCCTATACACATTACTTTTATGAGGCAACTGTTGGAGCTGGTCTTCCAATTATTAGCACTTTACGAGGTCTCCTTGAAACTGGGGATAAAATACTGCGCATTGAAGGAATTTTCAGGTGAGACATGTTTTTGCTTAATAGACAGAAACATGAGCACTCAAGAGGCTCTGAATATATTATATTATAAAATTCCATCAATTTTTCTTTCAAGTATCTGTATCAGTGATGTTAAATAATTTCACTGTACATCTTTTACAAGCATTCTCCCTATTTTGTTATCACAGTGGAACTTTGAGTTATATCTTCAACAATTTCAAAGGCACGCGAGCTTTTAGTAATGTAGTGGCAGAAGCAAGGCAGGCAGGATATACTGAACCTGATCCAAGGGATGATCTATCTGGAACAGATGTTGCCAGAAAGGTTCTGTATAACTCATTAAATGTGTCAAATTTTTTAATTCATGCCCTCTTATTGTCAAATAACTACATCTATTGGATTTTGTTCTTTAGATTTCATATATATATGGATGACTTTCTGTCCCATGAGTGATTGAGTCAGTCTTGTGAATCTTAGTCGTTGGTTAAATATATTGTTAGGTCAATGGGTGTCCCATGTTATTTCTTGCCACTAAACCTTGATTGAATTCAGTGGATGGAAATCTTTTAAATGCTGATGTTGTCAGCAGCACCAACTTGGAGGCAGTATGAAGACATGACATGTGATAGTTGACTAACTGCAACTTTATTGATTGTGAATTGTACTTGTCAGTTCCTCACAGTATATTCAGTTCGTTAAGTGCAGTCATAAACCTGCTGCTTTTTACAGGTGATTATTCTTGCAAGAGAATCTGGTTTAAAATTGGAGCTGTCTGATATCCCTGTTCAAAGTCTTGTCCCTGAACCACTGAGAGTAAGATTCATGTTATGTAAATCATAAACTGGGCTTGCGATACCACTTTTCCTTTGACATTATATTTTTAATTTTTGCTTCAGGCTAGTGCAACTGCTGAAGAGTTTATGCAGCAGTTATCACAATTTGACAATGAAATGGCTAGGGCGAGACAAGAGGCTGAGGATGCAGGGGATGTGAGTATCTCTTGAGATGTTTCTGCTTGTTTCTAATTACTTTTTTTAACGGAGTTCTTCAATTGCCAACTTATCAAACTACAAATTCATAGGAATCTATGTGGATGCTTAAACAAGGAATATAATATGTTGTTTCATACATTTATATAAACATCCATGCAAACAATTTAAATAGTTTTAGCAGATGTTACAGAAAAAGTATGCCATTTCCGTGGGTAAATAATGGATATGAGGCATTGTGATAAGGGGGGCAGGTTGCTTTCCCCCATTGTAATGCCAAATCCTGATTCACTGTAAAAATAAAAAATATATTTTGACTTTTCCATAAATTATGTTAACTTTAGTACTTTGTTGATTATATTATGAATTGTTCCCATAAACCACATTCAACAGAACTTGTTATCAAACACACCTTTTGTAACTTTTTGTGTTTGTAACAATTTTTTTTCAGTTCAAAAGCTAACCTTATTCACATTTTCTAAAAGACATTTATTTGTTGGATCATAGAGGAAGGTCCATATATTCTTTTCACAACCATTCGTGATAATCGGTTTTGTTCTTCTGAAGGCCCAAAACTGAGAGAAATAGTTCATAAGTGATTCAGGTTATGTGATGTAGCGTAAATCAAGTTTATGGAAAAGGGAATTGTAAAAAGAAGTTCGTTGTGGATATCAAATGGGGTAAAGAACACGTATTTCACAAACTCTTGATTCTTTTGGTCTGGTTCTTCTGGTGGCAAGCATAGCCCTGAAATTAGTGTTATAAAGATTAGTGTTAACAGTATCAAGTACTTATGAACTGCGGTGATCTCTGAAATCAAAGATTTTTTTGAATAAGTATGTCATCCTTCCATAATCAATTTGCAAGAAAAATCCCATGGCCATTTTGTGTTGGTTTAGGTGGAGCATGTTTTCTTAAATATTTGTCTTCATATAACGTATTTTAAATTGTTTTTTTTTTTCTGTTTCCGTTCTCTCTTCTTTGTACGAAATCCAAAGGTCTTGAGATATGTTGGGGTGGTAGATGCGGAGAATCAACAAGGGCTTGTTGAGCTGCGAAGATACAAGAAAGATCACCCTTTTGCACAGCTTGCTGGTTCTGATAACATCATTGCTTTCACAACTACAAGGTATAAAGAACAGCCTCTGATTGTTCGCGGACCTGGTGCTGGGGCTCAAGTGACTGCTGGTGGAATATTCAGTGACATATTGCTACTGGCCTCTTATCTTGGTGCTCCATCATGATAGCATCGTTTTCTTGGTTATCATAATGTTATCAAGATACATGTTGCCTTTAAGTCTTTCCATAGGCCTTAATAATGCTTTTCTTCAAGGGCAGTGCTCGTCATGCTTGAGATGTCGTCATGCATTGTAATTGTTCTCTTAAAATAAGCTTATCTGCGGAAGCTTCAGGGCTAGTATAGCGTGAGCTTAGTTCTGCCAACATATAAATATATGAATGGCTTTTTCTTATTTTCTTGCACCAGGTCTTGTAGTTCCTGGAGAATGGGAAATGTTAAATGTAAGCTTCCAGAGATGTCCATACTTGATATGATTATGAGATTACCATTACTTTCGTTCTTGATCTACTGTCTAAACCCCTTTGCAATGTGTAGTTTGTATTTATTCATGCAACTGATCTTTTGATTGAAAATGTGCTCATCTCAGCTATAAGAACAACCATTTGGCTACTTATTTAATCTCCTTCATTCCATACGATAGGTACATGGGGGAATGTCTATTTGCAATTCCGAATAACAAAACTTGCTGAGAATTCAATTCAGTTCAAAGTACTGTTTTTAATTCATCTAATAATAAAAAGAGGCCGAAGGGTGAAATTGGTTAGAATAATAATTTTAAAACAGAATTAGAAAAAATAATTTGAGTTAATCTAGGTTAAACTTTTAAACACATGACTTGAATTGAATCAAACACATGACTTGAATCATAAAAAAAAAATAATGCTATAAAAAATAAAATAAAAAAATTAAAATTTAATTTTTAAAAATGTTAAAAAACAAGCTACCTGAGTGAACTTAAATTAATTTGCTAAATATATAATCTAGATTATGAGAACAAGATTATCTCACAGAAAAAGTTTTTAAAAAAGTTGAGGTCCAATTTTAGTTAGCAACATAAAATACATTATTAATAGAAGCTTTTCAAAATTCATTTTTATTATGATATTTCCAACACCTAATACCTTCGAAATTAATGCACTTCCTATGCATAAATATACTCCATCCACTTTTTTATAAGTAAAAAATATTATATTTTAAATACATAGATGTCTTGTGGTATTAGTATCTACTCACCACGATCAAAATTGTTAATCATGTTAACTTTAGAAACAATAACATACACATTTATTTTTGAAATTGAAACCATGTTTAGCAATCATTGATCACATGTCTAGTGCTATTCTAGATGAATCATTTATCATTAAACTTGTTGACAATTTCTTTCGTTTTTAAAACAAGTTTTATATTTTAAATTTATTATGGGACTTCACTTATTTCACAATGTTTGTTTTAGGGGTCATACTAAAAGAGTTGGCTTTTTTGTTGAACAACTTGTTATCTTTTTCTATCATTATTCTTAAAATGAAGTCTTCAAGTCTCCTTTCTTTGCACTTATATTTAAGGTAATTTTTAAATTTCTTTTAAGATAGTGATAATTTTTAAATAATTGTAATCACTTAGAAGATTCATTTAAAGATAAAAATTTAGCATGGATGTCATATAAGATATCCAAACTTGGCTTATAATTGTCCTTGAATCGATCATATAAAAATTCATAAATTTTTCAACTTTGAACCTTTTCATATCGGCATTAACAACCTTGTATATTTTATCCAAAGCTTACCATAATATCTTATCACTCTTAACTTAACTATATACAACATATAAATCATTTGCTCGCTATAATTTTATGTGTTCACAACTATCATAATTGTACGTCAAATTTTTTATTTAACAACTTTGACACTTTTTCAGTCGCGAACTTTATCAAGTTCAAAGTGGTTAAATAGAATATAATATCTTTTTTAATCTTAACTTAATCCATTAAACTTTTCAAGTTTTGCACGCTGTATTAAAGTATATGATGATAGAATAATCCCTGATAATGTAATACTTATCAAAACAATATTAGTTGTAGCAAATGTTTCTTGATTTAAAATCATAATAATTCTATATAAACAATAGCAAAGATATGTAAATAAAGATTTGTCTTCTAAAAAAAAGCAAAATATAAATAATATAAACTTAAATAATCACAAAACGTAAATAACTTAATAATCAAATGTATAGAAACTATATAAGATTTTATTAATCCATTTTATATTATTTTATTCCTTTTATCATGAATCATATCATTATAATTTGGTATAAAAAATAAATGAATTGCATGAACATAAAAACAAGAATAGAGATTATAGTATTAGAAGATATCTAGAAACCTTCTAAAAATTAAAAAAAAAATCATAAAGCTAGATATGAAAGTTAAACAAAGATTATAGTTAATTGTTTGATTCAAAAAAGTATAATACATGCACAAATATAGAAAACTAGAGAAAAGTTAAATTTAACTTAAGATTAAAGCTGGTGAAATTTGTTTTAATAATTAATCTAGCTTTCAGAAGGACTTATACAAAATAAAAAAAAAACTAATTAAAATAAAGCTTTCTAGTTGTTGACCAAATATTATTAATTAATTAGACTAGTGTTTAAGTTTAGTATCTAAGCATGTAATTTTATATATAAAAGCAAGCATGCAATCAAAACTAAATATAATATGCAGATTTTATCATATGTATTAAATATATATCCAAACTTGTTTAAAAGATTAAAGCATAATATTAGATTATGTACTAAAGATATATTGAATTTATAGTTAAATAAAACTAGTATAGAATACTTATTTATTGAAGCACTTAAGATTTTATTAGGCTATAAAATTGTTGTTATCAAGGATTAATTTGTTGTCCTTTAAGTTTTATTGTTTCTCACTTTGTATAAATATAATGTTTACAATAAGCCTTATAAGATTCTCACACTACCACTTTATTTAGATGTATTTTTAAATCAATTCCACAAATCAAGAGAAATTATATATTGAGTATCTTATTAAAAAAAGTGAACCTAAGCTTGGATGAAAAAACAAAGCTTAAAAAAAAAAGAGAGAATAAATGGACAAATAAAGATGATGATTAGTCTTAAATCTAAAAAAAAGTGTATAAATACTCTTTTTCAGCTCTTTTTTGATAGAAGATTTCTGAACCAAAATTAATAAAGAATTTATTCATATAATTCCTTTCATCATGAGTTTTGATTAATAGAAATAAAACTAGAACTAAACCTAATAGTTTTGGCTTTAAATATGATATTTTTTAGCTGAATTTTTTTCTAAAACTATTCATGTTACTAAAAAAACTTATCAAACTTTATTCATAGGCTAGACATGCTAATGACAATGCTAGCTCAGAAGGCTAAATTTTAGAACCCTCATTCAAGAATTGAAATACTCACCCAATAAAGTTAAAATCATATAAAAAACTGACACGACTAAAAGATTAATATCTTCTTTCAAATATAGAAGTGTCAAAATAATAAATAACCGAGCAAAACCGGGATCAAACCATAAGGAGATTAATTATATAAATTATAAATGACAATTGACACGACTAAAAGATTGATGTCTTCTCCCAAGTGTAGGAGTGTCAAAGTAATAAATAGTCCAGTAAGACCGGGGTCGAACTACAGGGAGGTTAATTGTACAAATTATAAACAACAACAATAGTAGCAATAATAATAATACTACTACTACTACTAGTAGTAGTAGTAGTAACAATAACAATAACAATAACAATAATAACAATCATAAAGAAGAAAAAAAATTGATGAGAACTTTGAGATGGAAAATTAGAGTAAGGATTAAATAATGATAATAACAAATGTCAAGGTTAGAGATTCTACTAATGGTATGTCAAACAAGTATAGTATAAACTCTTATTATTCAATTGGAAACCACACACAAAAGAGGTTCCAATCAGATTATAAATTATTAACATGATTACATTAGTCATCTTATTCAATTAATGCTAATACTTGTAAATTTTATCAAGCATTCATGATTATAACTTATGTTAACAACAAATCAAGTTTCTTTCATAGCTTAGGTGTCAGTTATACCATATAGTATGGGTTATGAAAGTGTCAAGCATTTGTTGTACTAAGTGTTATACAACATAAATCAAAATTAGTCATTTAATAAGCAAAGTATTAAAGAGTGAACAGGATAACAAATATAAAACATGTTAATATCAAACAATAAAGTTCATATTAAGTTTATACTATACTTATTCTTACACTATTAGTGTAACCTTTTCACCTTGACATAATAAACTTAGCTAGACATAATGAATGAAAGAAAAATAGATTAAAAAAATAAGATAATAATTAAAAAAAGAGTTACCAAAGCAAAGGAAAGGAATTGAAAGGCATAAACTTGATATTAGTAAAAGCAAAGTATAAACATTACAAAAATACAAGAGAGAAAGCAAGAGCATGATCTTGATCTGGAAACCAAGATGTCTAAATACATGGAAAATACCTCTTTTTTATAGGCCAAAATTAGAAACTATTGATTTGATGACTAATTGATGAGTAGGTGACCAACTTTTAACTTGGTGACAATCCTTATCTTTTCTTGCTACCCAAAACATCATTGATAATGTCACAATTAAAGCCATTTGAAAACATGAAAGTTGTGGGAAATTGTCTCAGCTTTCTTGTGTAAAAAATTTAGTTTATTTTGACTTCTATAACTCCAGATATAGCCAAAATACTGAACAGTGCTCAGGCTGGAGGACAAATTCGAGGTTTTTTGTTGTTGTAACAATTTAGACTTGAAAATGACCTTTTTAGATCTTGGGCTCCATATGAAAGTTGTAGGCCTGTGTCTTACATTTTTATCCATATAAAGTAGACCTAAATCTGAGATCTATAGCTCTAGATATGACCCAAATACTGAATAGTGTTTCGGTTTGGATTGCACCGACATCTTTTTTCTAAGTTTGGCCATCACTTTATCATTTCAATTTCAGTCCTTAAATTCATCAATCAATCCTTTCATTTATGTAATAGGCCTGCATTTAAAATGAATATTTACCACAAATTAAAGGTATCTTATATTATTAGATATATTATTATAAAACATGTTTTAAGTAAGGAGTTATTAATACTTCAAGTGTAAAATGATGATATAAAACCTTGATAAAAATACAATTTTAAGTATCAATCAACAATAATACAATAATAAATAACAACAACAATAACAATAACAACAACAACAATAATAATAACAACAATAGTAGTAGTAGTAGTAGTAGTAGTAAAGGAGAAGAAGAAGAAGATGATGATGATGAGAACTTTAATATAGAATATTAATGTAAGGATTAAACAATAATAAAAAAAATATCAAGGTTAGAGGTTTCACTAATGGTATGTCAAACAAGTATAGTATAAACTCTTATTATTCAATTAAAAACCACCCACAAAGAAGATTTCAATCAGATTATAAATTGTTAACATGATCACATTAGTTATCTTATTTGATTAATGCGAATACTTGTAAATATCATCAGGCATTCATGATTATAACTTATGTTAACAACAAATCAAGTTCCTTTCATAGCTCAGATGTTGGTTATACCATACAGTATGGGCTATAAGAGTGTCAAGTATTTATTGTACCAAGTATTATACAATATAAATCGAGTTTAGTCATTTAACAAGCAAAGTATTAAAGAGTGAATAAGATAACAAATATAATGCATGTTAGTATCAAACATTAAAGTCCATATTGTGCATCACAAGTCAATCTGGCACATCGATGACAGACTTTCAGTCCTTTTGCACAACGTTTCTTTGCAAAAAGTACTTTTACTTGTTCTAGGCATGTGCGAAATGAAGAAATTAGAGGACTCACCTTATAATCGGACCTTTGATTCAATCAATCAGTGAATATCTTCAGGAATTTTATAATTCATTAATAACCTCAATCTTTCACATTTAGCACGATAAATTTTTGTAATTGCATTTTGAGGTAGAGCGGGAAAATACTTTTTTAATTTTTCAAGATTAGTGTCCATTTTTAAATGAGAGTTGGAAGAGAAATTCAAAGAATTGTACAAATATATACACAAATATCAGTTATTATGGAAAACTAAAAGAATTGACTTAAGTCACGGAGTATTGTTGTCCGTCATTTGACTAGGGTGAGAGAAACTAGCAAAAATCACTAAAAAAAACACAAAAAAATGTGAGGAAAAAAAATCAATCTTGATATATAGGATCACTCAGTTTAATAAAGTTATTTTCAACTAAAAAATTATCAAAATAAACTTTCAAACGATGTTCATTTATCTTGAAAACATTATCATTCTTTGGATTCTCGATATCACAGGCTCCATATGGATACACATGTTTCACAATAAAAGGACTACTCCATCTTGATCTTAGTTTTCCAAGAAATAAATGTAGTCGAGGATTATAAAGTAAGACTTTTTGACCAGTATTAAATTTTTTTCTTAGAATATTCTCGTCATGAAACTGTTTGATTCTTGCTTTATGAATTTTTAAATTTTCATATGCATCATTTTTTATTTTCTCAAGCTTATTTATTTGTAATTTTCACAGTTGACTAGCATCATTAAAATTTAAATTGAAAGTTTTAATAGCCCAATAAGCTTTATATTCAAGTTTCACAAGCAAGTGACAAGGTTTTCTATAAACTAGTCTATAAGGTGACATACCTAATGATGTTTTATAAGCAGTTTGATAAGCCTAAAGTGTATCATTAAGTCTTAAAGACCAATCTTTTCTATTAGGGTTCATTGTTTTCTCCAAAATGTGTTTGATCTCCCTATTAACGAGCTCTACTTGTCCACTAGTTTGAGAGTAATAAGGGGTGACAACTTTATATGTGATTTCATATTTTTTTCATTAAAGACTTAAATCGCTTGTTGTAGAAATGTGTTCCACCATCACTTATTATGGCTCGAGAGATTCCAAATCGACTTAAAATATTTTGTTTCAAAAACTTTATCATTGTTTTGATTTGGAACTGTTTTTATCCATTTTGAAACATAATCTACTGTGACTAATATATACAAGAAACTAAATGATGGAGGAAATGGACCAATGAAATATATACCCCAACAATTAAAAATCTTAATGACAAGAATATGATTTAAAGACATCATGTGACGTTGTGAAATAGATCCTAACTTTTAACAATTTTCACTAGACTTGCAGAATTCATGTGAGTCCTTGAACATGGTGAGCCAGTAAAATTCACTTTGTAAGATTTTTACAGCTATTTTTTACGAGAAATAACTCTCACATGCTTCAGAATGACAAAGTTTAATGACACTATTTACCTTATTGTCGGGAATAAATCTTTGAAATATTTGATTAGAATTATATTTGAATAAGTATGGGTCATCCCAATAAAAGTTGTGCACGTCGCTCAAAAAATTTCTTTTGTCTTAGGTACTATAATGAGTTGACAAATCTCTTAAAGCAAGAAAATTGTTATTTTTATCATACCAAGGCATTAGACTAAGAGAAAGTAAGGATTCTTCAGGAAAGTAATAATTGATTGGTGTGATGTTAAATGTTAAATTTATTGTCACTTTTAACAAAAGATCCTCACCAACATTTTTGGTGCATTTTTCATCTGTGATTTCTTTCTCAGAATAAACCATTTGCAAATTCTTAGATTCATCAAATTTATTTTTACTTGAAGCAGATTCAAGTTGATTGTAAACTAATTTGTTAATATGATCTACTTCTTGTAAATCATTATCATCTCTAGGTTGCTTGCAAATGTTGAAAATATTCATCTCCAATGTTATGTTTCCAAATGATAGCTTCACTAGTCCATTCCTACAATTAATTAATATGTTAGAAGTTACAAGAAACAAACATCCTAAAATAATAGGAAATGAGTTACATGCTTCAACAGGTTCTGTATCCAAGATAACAAAATCCACAAGATAAATGAATTTATCGACTTGTACTAACACATCTTTAATTATTCCTCTAGGTAATTTTACAGATCTATCGACAAGTAAAAGCGTTACAGAAGTTGGTTTTAACTCACCTAAATTGAGACTTTGAAAAACTGAATATGGAAGTAAATTCACATTGGCTCCAAGATCAAGTAAGGCCTTTTTCTTTGTTTGGTCATAACATAAGGAAATAGAAGTATTGGTGGGGAATTAGTTTTTTCTTTGCAAATTTCAAATTCAATCCCTTTCTTACCCTTAGAGATTGACTCATCATCTTTCTCACAAGGTGTAAGAATGGGTTTTTCAATAACCTTACCACTATGAAGAGTAGTAACTGATTTGACTTGATCCATGTATTGGCTTCCTGAATTACTTGCATTTGCATTATATTATCCCTTGGAATTTTGTTATGGTTGAGATGAAAACTTACCTTTCTTTTAGAAACTGAGAGCAAATGTTAATTTTGCAAGAGTATCTTTAAAATCTATCATGTTTTAATTGCCTCTTGCTTTTCAATTAATACATGCAATGTTTCCTCAAGATTTCTTCTAGAAGGTGGAGCATAAGAAGATACATATCCATGAGAATTTTAGAAATTATAGTGTGTTTGAAACAGTGGTTGTGAAGTTTTTACATTATTATTATCACTCTTCCAACTGAAATTCGGGTGATTTCTCCAACTATAGTTATATGTTTGCGAGTATGGGTTGTGGTTAGCTCTTTAAAAATTGTTTAAAGCATGAGCTTGTTCATGGAGACATTTCTTAAAAGAAGGCAAAGTTGGACAATTATTATTTAAGTGTTTATTTGTTTCATATATTTAATACAAAATGTTTTTTATAGATTTTAATTGACCAATCTTTTTCAATTCTAGTGCCTCGACTTTTCTAGCTAAAAATGCAAACTTGGCTTGAAAGTCATGATCTTCCCTAAGGTTGTACATACCTCCACTAGATGTATGAGGTTAAGTTTTACTTGGTGCCTCATAAGTACCCGCGGTGTCTTAATTTTGAGCATTTTCAGCTAACAAGTCTAAGTACTTTATTACTTCATCAGGGTCTTCATCTTCAAAAGTTCTATTGCATATCAACTTAACCATTTGTCTATCTCTAAGTATTAATATTTTATAAAAATATGAAACCAATCTCTATGTTTCAAAACCATGATAAGGGCAAGTATTAAGCAAGTCTCGATACCTATTCCAACATTAGTGATTTGTCTTTTGAAAGAGTTTGTTCTGTGAGATGGGAAAAACTTCTTTAAAAACTGTTGTTACATTTCATCTCAAGCACAAATGGATCTTGGTCTCGAATTTTATAACCATGTTTTAGCTTTATCTTTTAATGAAAAAGAAAAAAGCTTTAATTTGATGGTGTTCATGCTATAATTTGAGTCATTATAGATTTACAAACCTCCTCAGATTCCCTTAAATGCAAGTATGGATTTTCTAAATCTAAGCCATGAAAAGAAGGTAAAAGTTGAATAATGTTTGACTTAAAATTAAAATGAAATACATCAAGAGGAAAAATTATGTATGATGGTGCACTTGTTCTTACAGGATTCATGTGGTCTCTAAGTGTTCTAACACGGTTATTCTCATTATTCTCATTATAAAGTGATTGATTATCTTCTTCGACCATATTTTCTAAAAATAATAAGGATACCCTACGAAGTTTACCATTTGATGTACGTGATCATGCTCGGCCATATTTTCTGAAAATAATAAGGATACCCTGCAAATTTTACCATACACGTGTAGAAATAGAATAAAAGGAAGAAAAAAATAAAAGAAAGAGAAATAAAAGAAAAGAAACAAAGTTATATGCAAAAAAAGTGAAAAGAGAAAATAAAATAAATACTATAATTTGTACAAGAACTTACCTCCCCGGCGACGGTGCCAAAAACTTGACATGACTTAAAGATTGATGTCTTCTCCCAAGTGTAGAAGTGTCGAAGTAATAAATAACCTGGCAAGACTAGGGTCGAACCACAAGGAGATTAATTGTATAAATTATAAATGACAATAATACAACAACAGCAACAACAATAATAGTAGTAGTAGTAAAGAAGAAGAAGAAGTTGAGAACTTTAAGATGGAATATTAATGTAAGGATTAAACAATCATAATAACAAATGTTAAGGTTAGAGATTTCATTAATGGTATGTTAAACAAGTATAGTATAAAATCTTATTATTCAACTGGAAACCACGTACAAAGAAGGTTCGAATCAGATTATAAATTGTTAACATGATCATATTAGTTATCTTATTCGATTAATACTAATACTTGTAAATCTCATCAGGCATTCATGATTATAACTTATGTTAACAATAAATCAAGTTCCTTTCATAGCTCAGGTGTCAATTATACCATACAGTATGGGTTATGAGAGTGTCAAGTATTTGTTGTACCAGGTGTTATACAACATAAATCTAGATTAGTCATTTAACAAACAAAGTATTAAAGAGTGAACAAGATAACAAATACAAAACATGTTTGTATCAAATATTAAAGTCCCTATTAAGTTTACACTATACTTGTTCTTGCACCATTAGTGTAACCTTTTCACCTTAACATAATAAACTTAACTAAACATAATGAAAAAAAATAAACAAACAAAATAAGAATATAAATAAGATAAAAGTTAATTAAGTAAATGAAACGAAATAAAAGGCATAAACTTGATATTAATGAAATTAAAGCATAAACATTAAAAAAAATACAAAGAGAGAAAGCAAGAACATGATCTTGATCTAGAAATCAAGATGTCTAAATGCATGACAAATACCTTATTTTATAGGCCAAAATTGAGAACTATTGATTTGATGACTAAATAATGAGTGGGTGATCAACTCTTGACTTGGTGACAATCCTTATCTTCTTTTGTCTCCCAAAACGTCATTGATATCATCAAAATTGGAACCACTTGAACCCATGAAAGTTGTAGGAAATTATCTAAGCTTTCTTGTGTAAAACATTCAGGTCATTTGGACTTCTAGAACTGCAAATATGAGCTAAACACTGAACAGTGCTCGGGTTGGAGGATAAATTTAGACTTCTTTGTTGTTGCTATAATTATAACTTGCAAATAACATTTTTAAATCTTGGGCTCCATATGAAAGTTGTAAGCCTATGTTTTACCTTTTCATCCATATAAAGTTAACTAAATGTGAGATTACAACTCCAAATATGACCTAATTACTGAACAGTGTTCTGCTTTGGACTACACCGGCATCTCTTTTCGAAGTTTGGTCATCTCTTTGTCCTTTCAATTTTAGTTCTTAAATTCATCGATCAATTCTTTTATTTATGTGATGGGCCTATATTTAAAATAAACATTTACCATAAATTAAATGTATCTTATATTATTAGATATATTATTATAAAACATACTTTAGTTAGGGAGTTATCGATACTTCAAGTGCAAAATGATGATATAAAACCTTGATAAAAAATGCACTTTTAAGTACTAATTAAAAACCATAACCAATGATTTCTTAAACCAAGAATCAAAGGTATATGGTTAGAACACTACAAAGGAATCTTTGATAAGTTCTGGAAGTTGAGTGAAGAACCTAAAGAAGAAACATACTCATGTTGTTCAATTATTAATAACAACAAAAGTTCTTTTTTTAATGTAATTTTATTTTAACTACTTATATAATATGACTTAGAAATTAACCTAATTAACTAATAGGTTTAAATTAAATCCACATAATTAACTAACTTGAATTCAAAACTAAATAAGAATGAAATAATCATAATTAGATAATAGGCTTAATTTCAAATCCAAAACTGAATAAGAATGAAATAATCATAATTAGATACTAGGCTTAAATTAAACCTGCATAACTAACTAACTCTCTCTTCTCAAAAGGATTCAATATCAAATTATCACCTATATATAAAATTATTAAAAACATTAAATATAGCATTAACATTATACTCACCTAGAAGTTTCAACTTATATACATTGTCATTAATCTATTCAAGAACTTGTAATGGACCATACCCTCACCTCTAGAAAGCAACTTAGATTTCCTATGGTATAGAAATTTTTCCTTACTTATATGCATCTAAACCCAATCACCGAGTTCAAAAAAACATGCCTATAACCCTTATTGGTTCTAGATGTATATTGTTTATTTATTTTTTATTTGTTTTCCAACACTCTTATAGAGTTTCTTTGACATTTTAACCATTTTATTTTCATCAAGATTAATGATTAGTACTTAAAAATGTATTTTTATCAAGGTTTTATATCATCATTTTACACTTGAAGTATCAATAACTCCTTAACTAAAGCATATTTTATAATAATAAGTTTGATACTTTAATTTATGGTAAATATTTATCCTAAATACAGGCTTATCACATAAATGAAAGGATTAATTGATGAGTTAAAGTACTAAAATTGAAAGGACAAATAGAAGGTGAAGCTTAGAAAAGAGATGCTGGTTTAGTCCAAACTAGAACATTGTTTGGTAATTAAATGATAACTGAAACTGTAGATCTTGGATTTAGGTATGCTTTATATGGATGGAAAGCTAAGACATAGGTCTAAAAATTTTATGTCGAACGCAAGACTCAATTCTGCTATTTGAAAATTCAAATCTTAGCAACAATGTAGAAGTCTGAATTTGTCATGCAGCCTAACATGTTTTGTATTTGTTATCTTATTTACTTTTAATACTTTGCTTGTTAAATACTTAATCGAGATTTGCATTGTATAACACTTGGTATAATAAATACTTGACACTTTCATAGCCCAACGTATAGTATAACTGATATTTGTGCTATAAAAGGAACTTGTTGTTAACATAAGTTATAATCATGAATACCTAAAAATATTTACAAGTATTATCATTATTCAAATACGATAACTAATGTAATCATGTTAACCATTTATAATCCGATTGGAACCTCCTTTATATATGGTTTCTAGTTAAGTAATAAAATTTTATACTATACTTATTTAAAATACCATTAATGGATCCTTTAACCTTGATATTTGTTGTTATCATTGCTTTCATCTCAAAGTTCTCATTAACTTCTTCTTCTTCTTCTTCATTATTATTGTTATTGTTATTGTTATTGTTTAGCATTACTATTACTATTACTATTACTATTACTATTACTATTACTATTACTATTACTATTACTATTACTATTGTTGTTGTTGTATTGTTGTTATTTATAATATATACAATTAACTTCTACATAGTTCGATCTCGGTTTTACAGGGTTATTTATTATTTCGACACTCCTGTATTTGAGAGAATATATCAATCTTTTGGTTATATTAACTAACCATTTCATTAATAGGTATAGACAACAAGTTTAAAGGAGTTAATGGATTAAAACCATAAAAAAAAATAGATAGTGAGTGATTAATAGTAAAATGCACACTTCTATTATATGTAACTCAATAAACAACAAACACTCCTAACTTTCCAAGTTCTTTTAAATGATAGAATAAATTAGTTAAGTACATATTCATTACTTCCATTTGACCATCCATATATGGATGACAAGCGGTTGGAAATAATAATTTAGGTCTAAATTTTTTTTAGTATTGATCTAGCTTTAAATCTTTTAAAAGTCCTATTTGCATTTCATTTGATCTTCATTACCACAATCTTTAGATTTACCGATGAAATTTTTTGTCAGTATTTGCACTATTATTCCGTTGGTAACTAATTTACAAACAAAATCATTGACAGAAATGCTCCATCGATGAATCTTTTGTCAGTAAATTTTTATCCGTTAGTAAGTCCATTGGCAATAAAAAAATATTATTATTAATGAATTTACTACTAGAAAAGTTAGAAAAAAAAAAACAACCCACTTCCTTTCATTGGTATTTCCCTCGACAAAATATTATATGTAATTTCATCTGTAGTTATTTAAAAATATTTAAAAAATTGATTTTATAAAACTATAAAATAATTAAATTAATATAAATAAGCTTTATAATACTTAAAATGCTTGTAAAAATAAATCAACTCAAATAAATTTAACTAAAAAAATTCATATGAAAAAAATTTAAAAATCCTATAATTAAATTAACTTAAAATTGATCTTATATGAAAAAAAATTCTACAACAACATTCATACAATTATTAAGAATAAGAACAATAATTAAAAATAAAAAAAATATAGTGAAAAAACCATGAAACAAAAAACAAAATCCCACCTTAATGTAGTTGCTGGTGAAGCTAAGAAGGAAAAAAAATTCATAAAGTATACTAATTAAAAAAATTGAGAAGAAAGGAGAAGAAGTCATACTTGAACATAAAGGAAAAGGAAGGAATTGAGAAGAGAAGAGAAGAGAAGAGAAAGAAATGGACAATGATGTTTTTTATATAAGGAAGAAAAAAAAAAGAAGAAGAAGAAAATAGACGAATCTCTTGTGAAATTAGAGATTCTAGAATTTTTATTTGGATGTTTTACTGAGGGATAATTAAATATTAATATTTTTAATCATTTTGTCGGTAATTTTATTAGTGATATTTGATTTAAAATTTTAATTTAATCAAAAAAATTTCAAAACCTCCAAATATCAGCGATGACTTTTCAATCTGTCGGTAATTTTATTGGTAATATTTAATTTAAATTTTTAATTTAATCTAATATTTTTAGAAAATCATTAAATAACATCGATGACTTTTTAATCTATTAGTGATTTTGTCTGTAAAAAATAATAATTAATAGTGCAATTGAAAAGTGAATAATTATAGAGTTCTCTGGAATATACCAATAAAAATTTTCATCGATGATTCCCTTTATAATTGACATGATAAACAATGTTCACAATTTATCAATGGTTTTGTCGATGAATTTTACGAAAATTCCATTGGTAATTTCATTGGTAAAATCATCACATCATCATTTTTTTTGCTTTGTTTAATTATTTTTTTCCATTGTAATTCCCTTCGTATATACCAAGGAAATATTATGGTTAGTAAAATTCATCGGTATATGTCTGATGGAAGTATTCCCTCAAGATTTTTGTTTATATTTATTAATTTTCTAGCAATGCTTATACACACTTATTTCCAACAATGTTGATATTGTTAGGTTTAGGTACCAATGTCCAAGTGACATGTCGTATAACTGCATTGATTTCAACTTAAATGGTTGCATGACACTACTCATGTTTGTTTTCTTAAGTAAAACAAGTGGGTTCTAATTAATTGAGTAGAAAATGACACGATTTTTTTTTGTTGTACCTATGATGTTGAACAAAAAGATATTTGAACATGAAGTAAAAAGCTAAGAAGAAAAGGCAAAAGAAAGAGAAGAAAAAAAACAAAGAAGAGAACATTAGGGTTGGAAAAGTCCGCAACTTTTCAAATATTATTCAATTCATCAATAAATGTCTAAGATTTAAAAAAAATATGATATAAACATTAAAACCATAACTATAACAAACAATTAAGCTTATAGCCTAATAAATAGAATATCTAACAATAACCAAATCAAGTCCAATAAATAGGCCTAATTAATAATCTCAACTAAAAATTCAAATGAATCATACAAAAAACATAAGCTAAAGCTCAATCACTCCATAGTTTGGGCTATCCTCTATCATCTATATGCAAACAATATCTCAAGTACGGTGTCCCCACCAATTCTTTTAGGGGTTAAAGAGACCTTGTCAAATGTAGTTTAAGATAACTCTAATATTGCTCCCAAAAATCATGATCAAGTTGTTGTGATGTCTCTTTAATAATTCAAGTATAATTTGAATTTAGTCATTTAGGTAATATACTAGAATTCGCTAAAGTTCACTATTATGGTAAAAAAAAATTATGTATTCAAAATATCATTAATATATTTCTTTGGTGTCAAAGATAAGGATAATGAGACAAGGGTTTCAAAAGAATCATTAGAGATATGTTATTGTGTTTTATATATAATGGGGTATTATATTAAAAGTAGAGCTAATATCAAAATTTAGTTGTAATTTAATCATATAATTATTTGGTTCAATCATTTACTACACTTTGAATAGTCTAGTACCACTTATTTACAATTTATGAATGGCTTTCAAATGATATTGTTTAGGTCTAATTTGTATCATAAAATAATCTTTAACATCAAGTGTATAATGATATTTATATAAATCAGTTTAAAATTTATATTATTCATTATTTGTTTGAATATATTTTATAATCTTGACATGGAAATTATGAACTTTGCATTAAAAATACTTAACATAATAAAAAAATTTAGAATGAGGAGACAAAAAAGGAAGATTTACTTGAATTTTAGGTTTGTGATCATATTAAATTTATATGACTAGATTATGGAATGGAACACACTCCTTTTGAATCCTAGATGAATATAAATTGGACATAACTTAGTGAATTGGGGACTTCTTTAGCCTTTTTATCATAAATAAAGGGTAAGGAATTTAAAAAAACTTAATAAACAACTCAAGACTTATGACATGTTGGATGTCAAACATAAAAGACAAAATATTAAGGAGCTTAAAAGGTTGAATCTATAATATGTTGGATGTTAAGCATAGGGGCAAAAAATCAGGAAGTTTAGAAAGCTTCTCAAAATCTATGATAAATTAGATGTCAAACATAGAGGTCGAGAAACTAGGGAACTCAAAATGAAAACTATTTTGAAACTTTCCTGATATTGCACTTACCTCTTGAGGCAACTCTATTAGAGAGTCTCTAAAAAAATTTACAACTAAAAAAGACATAACTGACTCTTCAAAAACCTTTTTTTCAAACCTTTTTGGATTTATTATATTAGCAATATTTACCTTCCTAGGTAGTTTCACTAGAAAGTTTTTTTAAACTTCTTTTATAATTACACCAGGTGTAATAAGTTGTTGCTTATCCTTATATGGACTCACGATATTAAGTCCTTGTTTGTTCATATTTTTTGTCTTGATCTTATTATTAGGTTTTGATAGTAATTCATTAAGTTTGATCTTTCTACCTTTAAAATAAAATTCAAAAAATATGAATTTGATCAATTAAAAATGATAACATCTAAATCATATATTTATAGTCTATCTAAAATGACATGTCCTACATTCATTGGAATCACATCACACCAAATTTTATTGTGATAGTCTACGAATATAATAAGAAACAAACATCTCTAATTAACTACTATGGAGTTATTATTAACCCATAACACATTATATGATTTAGGATTGAGAACAAATTTTAGGCCTAAGCGAGCTACAATATTTGAACATATTTTATTAATATAACTTTTATTATTAATGATAATCTTATTATCCTTATCCCTATATTTGATGTAGGTGTAAAAGATAACAATCCTTCTTTAATCTTTTGTTTCTTGGAGTTGTATCAAGACATTTAACTACACATAACCTAGTTGTCTAAAATTCTATGGTGTTTTGTTCATGATTGATTATAAAGATATTACTCAACGTCAAATCCATGGTAGTTGTAAACTTGAAGTTCAATACTATACAATTGTTTATAAATGCATGCAACAATAACTTAGAAATGGAATTGGGATCACATATGATTCCTACAAGTGAAATCATAATATAAAATATAAAATTATTTTTTTTTAATATAGAGATTAATCAATAACAAAACACACCAATAAATTTTTAAGTCTATATTGTTAAACCCTAAATCTAAGTAATTAACCAAATAAAAGGTCACAACTTTCATAGGTTTTGACAAGGTCGACAATTAATAAAAAAGACTAATGGCAAAACTTGAATGATAATATATAAAGTAAGCAAAGATTTAACAGTGTAATGTATGGATTTTGTTTGACATATAAGACATTATTAGTGATAATTCAAATAACAAGTGTAATCCTAAAATAATAAAATGTAATGTATCAAAAGGTAAAGTGATTTACTAACCAGATTGTCATGGAAAAGACTTTTGATGTGGCACTGCTAGTTTACATGGCATTTACAAGTCGCTAGTTAGCATGACACTAACTTTGATTAGTAAACATGGCTTGCATGATGATATGGTGTTGTTGTGATAATGTAACATGGTGTTTGTGTTGTTGTATGCAATGATATAGTCTTATGCAATGATGTGGTGCTACATGGTTGTATGTGATAATGATTGTGCTGATGTGGCTGTGTTTGATGACATAGTGATGACAAGGTAATAGGTGTTTGCATAACAGTTGAGCTGACATGGTAAATTTTAGTTTTACATATTTAATTATAAATAGAAATATTTTTTTTTAATGTTAGATTATTAGTTAATTATAAGTCAATATAAACCCTTATAAATTTATTAATTATAAAAATAATTAAAAATTTATGCTTGATATTAAAGTTAACGCAGGACTAAAAAAATTTGAAGATGAAGCAATGAGTTAAAAAGAAAAAAAAAGAAGACAAAGGCAAAGAAAAAAAAAAGATTAGAAAAGTTTGGAACCTTTTCACTTTTCAATAACTTTTACACAGGAGGCACAACAATTGAAATAATGAAATTGTTTTATATTTTAGTTTATAATTAGTTATTTCATTCATGTTTTGCGGGTCAAATAATATTTTTTTGATAAAAAAATAAATATACAAGTTTTTTAAATAATTTTTAATTTTAATTATAAATCAAAATATACATCTATTTAATTAAATACATCGAGAACTATTTATGTCAATAAATACAAAAAACAACATGTTAATGCATCTATTTAACTCCCCTTGTTATAGATCAAATAATTTTTTTAACTCAAAATAATTAATGTGTAAGTATTATTAATGCATATTTTGACATCAAATAAAAAATATAACCGTGAATCAAAAAAGTTGATATTAATACATATTTTGATATAAAAAAAATTATAGCAATGAATAAACATATATTTTGATATAAAGTAAATATCATATACATTAATAAAAAAATGTAAGATTTCAAGATAATTTTAAAATTGAAGAAGAATGAAACAATGTTGAAATTGCTATAATGAAACATCATTTTCTTAGTTTTTGTATATTATTTTTTAAAATAATGATAAATAGGCTAAGTATAAAATGATAAAAATACCAAGTATATAGAAAAAATATAAAAAAATTTGTTTTCTATAAAAAAACTAAAATTATAATTTTGCCACCACTATAGAAAAAAATTGCAAAATTTATAAATACATTATTTTTACAGGAAAACACCATTTCTTTTTACTCTACATATAATAATTATAATGTAACAAAATTATAATTGCATTATCATTTCATGTGTGAGTAAATAAGGAATGACTAGTAAGGCCATTTTCTGTTAAGCATCAAATTAATGTTAAATAATAATTAATATTAATTTCTCACAAAATTAAATACAACTTACTGTCCACAAAATAATAGAAAACGTGGCACCACAGAATGCCACATAGCACCGCGCAGTGCACGACTCCCAATGAATAAAGATCCAAACACTGAAAATCTCTTATCAACGCGATGGGATAACCCCCCCACCCTAACGATCAAATCAAAGATTCGTGGGTGTAATTTAATTTTTTTAAATAATATTTTATTTTTATTTGTGAATTGTTTTAATATATTTATGAAAAAAATAAATTTTAAAAAATTTAATATGAATATATTTCTAAAAAAAAAAACTATAAAAAATAAACTTTCGACTGCCCCCAACACCCTTGCTACCAAAGCCACAAGCCAAAAAAATAACACAATCCTTAAACAAGGAAGGAACTTCACAACATTTTTTCTTTTACTTTACATGGCCAGTTTCTTGTCTTATCCCACACCACACTCCCTGCTTAAAATGCGCACCCTCCTCAACTCAAGGCCTCTAACAGCTCCACCACCATTTCTCACGTCAAATTTCCATTCTTTTCCTCCGCCTTGCACTCTCTTTCACTACAGCTTTAGACCTAACAAAAGAATTCATTTCTTAACTCCTTGTTCTTCTTTAAAGCAAAGAAAGAAACAACCACAGACTCTTAGAAAGACTAATGCCCCGCAAAGTTTAAGGTGGTTCTTGAATCCAAAAGGTGATGATAGTGATGATAAGATTAAAGGTGATGGTGGTGATGCTGAAGAGGGATTGGAGGGAGACACTGCATTCAAAGGTACCCTTTTGGCTGGAGTCTTGTTGGTTGGTGTTGTTGGTGGGTTCGGTGCTGTCGGGTATATATATAAGGATCAGATTAATGCTTTCTTAAACCAGTTTTCTGGGTTTATTGAAGGTAATTCTTCTTTCTTGAACTTGGGTTCCATACTTTGCTTAAATTAGCTATGAATCTTGTTTTCTAGTTATAGAAATTCTGTATCTTTGGGTGTTATTTTTGAGAACTCAAAGACCCATTTTGAGTTTTCAGAAGAAATTTGGTTTCTTGAAGCATGAACTTTTAATGGACAGACACATTTGAGATTCTCAGTCAATTTTCTTGCAATTGTGATGACTTTTAGTTAGAATCCAATGCTCTGTTGAATGATTTTTTGGAAGCTTGGTGTAGGTGATTTACTGGAGCTTTAAATGGTAGTAATGAGATGGAATTGCTGAGAGTTTGTGTAGATGGGAATTTTTTTCTTCTATTTTTTGGGATTCAATTACAGCCAAGTTGATCAACAGTTTCTGCGTTGAAGTTTTCCATAGTGTTTTCATTATAAAGTTATTATCTTAGCGTGTAGCTAACGTCTTCCGAGATTGGAATTTGTTGGAGCTTGTAATTTCAATTAATCACCTTTGTTTTGATGTCCAAATTGTCTTTTGGTAAGCCCCCAGCTGGCAGATTACCTTTTTTTTTTTTTTTTGTAAATATCTTTTATGTTAAAGTTGCGCGAGGGTATGGAACAAAGGTGACTGGAGGATTATGGAGGCTTTAAATTTATTAAGTAATTAACTTTGTAAAGGAGACTTGATGGTTTAGAATTTCAAAGTCTTGTCATATCCATGATAATTAAAAAATAAATAAATAAAGAAGCCCGAGAGAGAGAGAGAGATTTTAAATGAAATCGATGATGTACATTGAAATGCGAGTGAAGAGGATTTTCTAATTACTTAGAAGAGTTCAATTGAAAAAAGGCTTTGAAATGGTATTGTGTTTTTGAATGGAGTTAGAGAACTGTTCTAGGATAAGGTTATTGTTTGGCATCTTCATGTTATAGTTGACCAAGGACTTTTCAAAACATTTAGCAGAAATGAACGTGATTTGAAGCCTTTCTGAGCTGTTTTTTTTTTTAATCTTCTTCTTATAGACTTAAAACACTGGGTTAAAGTGGCTCCTGGTTGGAGTCTATAATACTCAGTTTCCCCTTTTGGGTAGGAAGAGTTGAGGGCTGGTTCAAAAAATGACAGAGGATGAGGGTAATGGTCCAGCTTTACCTAAGCACTTGCAAATGGTGTTCTAGAGAGGAGCATGAGTTCACTTTCACCGCCTTGGATCCTAAAAAGAATTCTTTTTTGAATGTCAAGATGCTTTCTTCTTGGTGCGAATCTCGGTCGTATAAGTTTATGGAATCTGTAGTGGAAAGAGTCTCCTAGCATATTGATGTATGGAAAAGAGCTTTCTTTTCTGTATTTATTTTAATTAGTTGCCTTTATCAAGGTTTGCTTATTCAGTATTTATCTTTAGTACTTTTGTTTTATTACTTGTGTTTGATCAATGTCCTGTGGGGCTACAATAAGGATTTGAAAGGGTAATGTAGGATTTCTAACATCTAGAATGGAAGATGGGTGTGGGACTATATAGTAAATTGAGAAATTAGTTGTAAGCCTAAGACAAAGGGGCCAAGTCCTTGGTAAATTGGTTGCTATCAATGTCATGTTGGTATAAAAATGGCTAGTGGTTTACTTTAGAACCTTGTTTTATTTGGTTTGTGGTGATTTGAAGCAAGCATGGTTAGAATAAAATAATTGGGATGCTAAGGTTGGTTACATCTACAAACTTTATGAACTCTTCATTTCGTAATTTTTAGAAAAGTGAAGGATCACTTGGAAGACCATGCTACTGTATTTAATTCAAGGTATTTGGATGGAGCAAATTTGAGATTTTTTCAGAAATCTGTACACATAGCCTTTGCTTTAAGCAGTTTCCCATCTAGTCCAAATGAAAGGGTTTAGTTCTGCCTGTCCCTTATTGTTTATATTTTGAGGGAGATAGAGAATATAGTAGAATGTAGGCTTTTAGTGAATTTCTATTTTTATTAATGTACTTTTTGGAGTCTCATTTGGTTCTTTTGTGGACAGGTTATGGACCAGCTGGATATGCTTTATTTGTAGCAGTTTATGCAGGATTGGAAGTATGCATTCTATCCTTTTTCTTGACCATAGTATTAAATGTTTTATCACTAATATATTCACTTCAAAGATTTATACAGATTTTTTTTTTTTACATGGCATTTGAAGATATCTTGCTTTTTTGACCCTGCCATATATGATACTGTCTACTTTGGTGGGATTTTAACTGAATAATTGCCTTTTTGAATAAGATTGGACACAATTTAGGTGTATGTGAGACAGTTTATTTTTATTTATTTATTTTGCTTCTGTTATCTATCTGGAAGGGGGGGAAAGGAATTCTTTGTGCGCAACACCACAAGCTAAAATGCTTGTTATGGTGCAAGTATGCACGCACACGCCTGTGCACACACACACACTTATATTAATGAAAAAACAGAAGATATAAGTAGCCTTCTGTATCTTTGTGAGCACTTGATTTTCATTTTAGGGTTCTATGTTTTCTGAATCCAACATCCCCATGATTGTTTTGTCCAATTATAGTTATTATTTGCTGAAACTGATTTGAAGTTACCCATCCTCTGCTAGATCCTTGCAATTCCAGCAATTCCATTAACCATGTCAGCAGGTCTTCTTTTTGGCTCTCTTATTGGCACCATTATTGTCTCCATAAGTGGAACGGTAAGCTTGCTTGTTTTTATGATAAATATAGGAGAAAAAATGACAGAATTCTGAAAGCTACATCTGATAATCATTTATGTTTTCAGGTTGCTGCAAGCATAGCATTTCTGATAGCTAGATACTTTGCTCGTGAGCGAATTCTTAAACTAGTTCAAGGAAATAAAAAATTTCTTGCAATTGACAAAGCAATTGGGGAAAATGGGTTCAAAGTTGTCACCCTTCTTCGTTTAAGCCCTTTGCTTCCATTTTCTCTCGGGAATTATTTGTATGGATTGACATCTGTTAAGTTCATCCCCTATGTCTTGGGAAGGTCTGCATGTTGTCCATCTTGAATTTAATTTTCTACATTTTAGTGTTGTGTTGTTATCTGATGTCCATTTAGTTGTTTCAACTAGCCTGAAGGTTGATTGCTATGTATTTGTATTTTGTTGCCTGCTTTCTTTTAAGATGATTCAGTTGTTAACAGTGAACCCCTGCATGGTCGGTTTGTCTTGCTTAAAATTTGTGGTGTAATTGTGTACATGGAAGCCTGGAATGGCGTCATACTATGTCTGGGTTGTTATTCTTTGCCCTGATGGAGCTTGATTGCTGTTCTGAATGATGTTCTATTGCCAAAGCATACATTTTTTTGCTAATATAATGTTACATTTCAAGGTTAATTTTAATGTAGTGATTTTTTTAAATCAATTGAAACATGTAATAGAATGAGAATATTTTGAAGTTCTAGATATCTTCCACAAAATTGCCAAAGGTGTCTGAAAAGTTTCCTTGTAGGCTACCATGTAAATGTGATAATTAACTTCCATATTTCTGTGGCTCGAGATTTCAAGATTATGTATAATGCATGAGAATTTTGAAAGTTGTTCTTGGCTCTGCTGTGTATTATAACATTCATAAAACACATGTAACAACTGGCAAGACTTTGTTAGAATATATCCTATTATAAACTTTTCCATCATCAGCATGATGTGCCTGAGGATGGCTAGGGTTTTCCAGAAAATTTTGATATACTAGGGTTTTGTCTCTGATTCCAAGTTTTAAAATACACATAAGAGATGCCAATAAGGGTTTTAGAAGTGAAAAGTATTACTGTCATTTTACTCTAGCCCCATATCAGTGTGCTAATAAACTTAGCTGCTTAATTAATATGTAATGGCTATCAACAGTTTCTAATTCAGAATCTATTGGCGTGCAGTTGGTTGGGGATGCTTCCAGGAACATGGGCTTATGTGAGTGCTGGTGCATTTGGCCGTGCAATTATTGTGAGTTTCTCCTTACTTTTCTGCTATATTGTGAATTCCACACAAATTTGGGTAGTATTTCTGAGGTTTAATTATTTTGTTTCAAATCAGCACTTATTTTCTCTGACAATGAAAGTGAAAAAAAGAGAGTAAGAACTGGATTAGGCTTATTATTATCTTATAGTTTGAGCATAGAGAAAATGAGCATTTGCTTGTAACAGCGAGTGCCACCATTGATCATGGCATTAACAAATGAGTGCCTTGGTAAAATGGCATTGTCTTAAGTTAAAGGATGTAGAAATCATAAGTTCTGAGTGAGTGTCTTTGAGGTCCAGTCATCTTGAGCAAGCCAAAATCTTCTCTCTAAATCATCTAACCTATATCCAATGACCCAAAACCCATAATGGAGATGATGCCATTATACAAAGCTGTCATAGAGAAGGCATGAATTCTAGGAAAGCAAGTGAAAGCAAAAGCTTTCTAAAAATGAAAGGAAATTTGATGTTGGACAGAAAAGAGAATGGAAACAGGGAAGCGAAGAGGGGAGATGAAGCTAGAGATGGGGAAGGAGAAATAAGTAGCAGAGAGTAAGAGGCATAGAAAATCCGTTTAATTTATCATCCAAACTCTTTGACATTAAAACATTTGGCGCTTTATATAGTCACCAAAGAAACCATAGAGTTTTAAAATAAGTAAAACTACATATCATTGTATTTTCCTCCTAATATAAAAATAGCAAAAATCTCAAATAGGTCCTCAATCAAAATGTTTACATGACTATCAAAAAGGGTGAAAAGAAAAGGAAAGAAAATGGCACTGGCTAATGATTAACCAATAATTTATAGGATTATATTAGTATGTTTCTAAAGCTTAGATTTTTAAATAATTTATGGTTAAAACTTGGCACATTGTTCAATGCGTTTATAGTTACATGTAGTGGATCCATATCTCTCTAGAGATTTATGATGGTTTTAGTCATTTGCAAGAGACAAGGTTAGTTATCCTGAATTGAAGAATGACAAAGCTGGTAGGGGCTTTCTTGCCCGTAAAGGACTAACAGGAACAAACTACAAGGACCAACTAGAACTGATGAGGACATGATCAACTAGAGAATTGGTTAGAAATGAGAGATTGGAGTCTCAAGTCTCAACTAGAACTTAGGAGAACACGATCATTTGAGAGTTTCAATTGATAAGCCATCATTTTTTCCTGATCAAGAAACTAGGAGTCTCTAAGCAAAAAAAATTCCATTGTAGTTCCAATAGCAGTATGTGTTCTCTTTACTAGGACTACTACAACAATATAAGTACCAGAAAGACCTGATTTCAATCTTCTATTTGGATGCCATTGAGCCTCTTTACTGGGGACAACAGCTATTGTTGAGGAAGTAAGGAATAAATTCCTATCAGATGCTAACTGCGTATGCTCCTATATAATAATCTTTATATGTGATATGAACACAGAGACAAGGAACTTCTTGATTAATTGGCTTGAAAGGATGGTTTAAGACATCATTATGATCTTAGCTGAAAAGAAGTAGATATTTTTCAAAATCCTCCATTTAAATATTAGTCAGTCACCTTTCTAATGCTTAAATTCAGTACCACCTTATATATGTGAAAATTTTCCAGCTTTGGTCATTGGCTTCAACTCAAAAGAGTCAAGGGGACATGTAGTCAGCTTCCCTGTAAACAAACACCACCCTTCTTTCCCAACCCTTTGTTCTCAATGCTATTTGTGTGATGTTTCAGCAAGAGGAATCTGAGCTTGGATTAGGCGGAGGTAATGGTGGGCTTTGGACTCTTGGACTGGGATTATTGGTCACGGCAATCGCTGCAACTTATGTAACACGGCTTGCTAAGGTAAAACATCATTAATTAAAGCACTTTCAATATGATAAAATTATAATTCTACATCTAAAATCTCTTTTAAGTAGATTCCACACCACTTATGATTATGATTAGTGTAGAAGGAACTGTCAGTGAACTTAAAAGATTGAAGGGAGAAAGAATATAGTAAAAAAAGAATGACAAGTTATCACAATGAACTATATCCATACAAAAATTAGTTGGGTTTGAACAGCGGGTGGGTAAATTGCTGCAACTGGGGTTTGAATGGATTGCATAATTAAGCGAATCCACAAAATTTTTATTCCGTCCACTCACTATTTGTTTCTTCTTCTCCATTCATGCTTTGGTTGGTATAGCATGAGGAGGTGGTTTGGAACATGTGAATATATAACATGTTTGATAAATTTTTCTCTGCAAAAATATATATAAAACTTGTACAATGTATGTGATGTTTTATAAGTCCTTGGAACATAAAATTTAATAATTAGTTTTTGGAGTTTTATATAGGAACAGGACAAAATACCGTGCAAAGTAGGCGCAATACTCCTCACCTTGCAAAGAAGAAATTGTCGCTATAAAGATCACTCCTTAATAAACCTTAGCCACAAATGTGGCTGTTACCATAAATCTTCTTCTAATTCTCACTCATATTCTCTGTGAAAAAAGACCAATCTTCTTATGAATCTCACTCATATATTCTCTGTTAAAAAAGACCAAACACGAGACGAGACTAATAATAGTATGAGCTACATGGGATGAATATCACCGCCACCAAGTGAAGAAATCTATACCATGTCATCGAGTGTTAACACCCTCATTTTTCTAAGAACTTTGTCTTGGTGAAGGCTATATACTGTATCGGTTTATGATGTGATTTTTCTTGTGTTTGATTTTTTTACTTGTATCTTTATGATGCAGGATGCTGTAAAAGATATTGAGTAGTAGTAGTTAGAACACACAATGGGAGTAGAAAACAAACAAATGAGGGGCTTTCTTTGTGACAAACCTGTAAGAAAGATTGGTGCATCACCATCTTGTAAATCCAAGTATATAATTTAAGCCAAGCCAATCCAATCCAATCAACAAGACAATTTTTTTTTTTCCCGTTTCTTTGTTTCGTAGATAAATAAGAATGGTGCTGCATTATACTTTATGTGGGTTTTAATGATTCTGCTTCGACCAGTAAAGGCGAAATCGATTTGAATGGGCAAGCTCTAAGCCCCTCTGAAGTTGGTTGACCTTCTTAACCACGCCGTGCGAAGAATTGAATCATTTCTTTTCTAACTTAACAAAACTAAATTTTAACCGATTTCCATTTACTTTGGTATCGAGCGGACAATAGTTTACGAGGGAAATAGTTTTGAAAGGTTAAAATTAATTTGTAAGTTAATTATTTAGCATTTCTTGTTTCTTTCTTGAGAAATTCATATTTCATTAGAAAGTAATTCCTTTAGTTAAAAAGCCGCCTTAACAACCACAGTTTTGATGCGTTTTAAAATATTAAATTAATAATTTTTATTATTATTTTTTATAATTTTAATATGCTGATATAAAAAAAAATTAATACATATTTTTTTATATAAAAAATTATTGAAAAGCATTATGTATTATAATATATGGTAAAAGAATATTCTCCATTAGTCCGATGCTTCATCTCTCACAAAGTATAAAAATATTGTACACGAGCCTACCTTTTCTATTCTCTTTCATAAAAGAACTGATATAATTGTGGTGATTTATTAATTATACAAGTAGTGAAGCACTTCAGGATTTTTTTCAAAGTTTTTTTACTTTCAAATTTTTTTCCTTTTAAATTTACCTCTTTAACATTTTTATTGAATTTGAATCGGTCATTTTCAGTTATATATATATATACATATATATATATATAGAGAGAGAGAGATTAACACAATTTCAAATAAATATTTTAATATTTAATTGATATTAAATATTTGCAAAGTATTTATTTTTGTTATTATATCAATAAATAAAAAACAGTTTAAAAAATAAAATTTTTTAAATTGGTAGAGTTCTTGATTCAAATAGTAGGTTTTACAAGTTATGTTATAAAACCTTGGTAAATCTAATGTATTGCTATCTTAATATTAAAAAAATATTATCTTGAATTTTTTTTTTTGAAATAAAACCACTTTTTTACTAATATTTTGGGTTATCTTTGAACATGTTAAGTTAATTGGATCATATAAAGTTAATTTTCATATGAATTAAGGCTAGTCAAGAAGTCAAGTCAAGAGGTTTCAAGATTAATTTATTAGTTCAGTTTAATAATAATGTCAAATAGTTTTTTTGTTTTTTAAATTCTGTCTTTCATTTTTTTTTGATTGAATTGTGTTTTTTTTTATTTCAACATTCAACATTTAGTTAAATTTGAATTGGTCTTTGAAATTTATTTTAGTTTATTTTTTATGAGGCTATCAAAGTCCTAAACAAACATCATGATATTTGGTTCGTACTCAATTCTACAAGTATTTATTTTTATTATCATATCAATAATAAAAACTAGTTTGAAAAACAAAGTTGTTAAACCTAGTGGAGTTTATGATTCAAGTTGTGAGTATGGTAAGTTAATATTAATATTAAAAAGTAATTTCTTAATATGTCAATATCTTAATATTAAAAAAAAGATATCATCTTAAATATATATAATTCAAACCATGACTTTTATCGATTGTTTGGGTTGTTTTTAGATCATTCAAATCAACTTGGTAAATTTAGAGTAACTCTTATGGAGTTAATTTTAAACTATGGCTAAATAAAGAGTTAAGTCGAGAGAATTTAAGATCGACTCATTGAGTCGAGTTTAATAACAATACACAATAATTCTTTAAGGACTAAACTAAATAAAATAAAACCATTAATTAAGACACTTGTATTATTAAAATATATATTAAATCATGATTTTTTAAATATTTCTATGATATGTACCTTGTATCTCCCAAAACTTTATACCACAATAGACATTACACCTAACTAGCTAAACAATTGCCGAGTATCCAAGAAAAGGAAAGAAGAGTAATTCTGTATTCCTTTCCTTGTAAATTACTATGTACTTGAATAATGATTATTTTATATGTTTTTTAATTTTCAATTGCATCCTTTTTAAAACTTGATTTATTGAAGATTAAACTCCATAATTTTGTTAGATGTTATTTATATCAAATTACTCTAGTATCATAATCCATGTCGTGGGCATATTTGATGAATTAACCCAATTAGTGAATAGAGAGTTTAGGCTTCTGTTAGGGACTTAGTTAGGATTTTGCATTCAATTTTAATAAGTCTTATTCTTTAGGATTGTTGAATGTTTTTAGTTTCATTATTTTCTCTTTTCTGTTAAGATTGTGGAAGGCTATTTATAATGCTAGTTTGCTTAATAAAATATATAATTTTGCAGAGTAATTGAATACTTTTCCTTAACATTTTGATATCAAAGCCTTTTCTAATAAAATCAAAGCAGTAGTCTTTGAGTTTCTTTTATAGCAAAAAGAAAGACAACAAAAAGAAACTTTGTGCAGCCAACCATTCCTTGTTTTGATGGTCATTATGACCACTAGAGTATGTTGGTGGAGAATTTCTTGCGTTCTAAGAAATATTAAAGGTTGATAGAAAATGGCTATATTGAAATAAAAGGTGATATAGAGCTAACAGAAGTGCAACGAAAGAGGATATATGAATTGAAGCTGAAAAACATAAAAGTAAAAAAATTATCTCTTTCAAGTTATAGATTGGATGATATTAGAGACTATTCTTGTAAAGGATATTTCCAAACAAATTTGGGAATCAATGAAAAAGAAGTTTAAAGGAAGTGCTAGAGTAAAAAGATCACACCTACAAGCTCTTCGTAGAGAGTTTGAAACTTTAGTGATGAAAGCTAGAGAAGGTGTCTCTAAGTATTTCTTAAAAGTGTTGATAGTCATCAACAAAATGATCACTTATAAAGAGTAGATGAATGATGTCACGATGGTGGAGAAGATTCTCATATCAATGAGTGAGAAGTTTAATTATGTCATTTGCTCAATCGAAGAGTTTAAGGATATTGATTAACTCTTAATTAATGAACTACAGAGTTCCCTAATTGTTCATAAGCAAAAATTCCAAAGACATACAGGAGAAGAACAAGCATTCAAAATAACCAACTTAGTAGATAAGTTTAATGCAAGAAGACAAGGATGGGGTGTTTACAAAGGTAGAGGAAGAGGGAGAAGCAATCAATTCTACAACAAAGCGACAGTGAAATGTTTTAAGTAAGTGTCATAAGCTTAGATATTTTCAATTTAAGTGTCCAAGCTGGGATAAATAAGCTAACTACACTAAATTAGGAGAAGAAGAAGAGATGTTGCTCATGTCATATGTGGGTATGAATGATGCTCGAAGGGAAGATGTTTGGTTTTTAGATTCTAAATGTAACAACCATATATATGGTGACACGAGCTTGTTTAATGATCTAAATAAGAATTTCAGGCAAAAGGTGAAGTTGGGAAATAACACAAGGATGGATGTGTTAGGAAAAGGTAATGTGAAATTAAAAGTGAGTTGTCTTGGACATGTTGTCAATGAAGTATTTGTTGTACTTGATTTAAAAACTACTCTTCTAAGCATTGGTCAACAAAAGGGGTTTACGACTCTCATTCAACATGGAAAAATAAACATTTACCATCTTAAAAAAGGGTTTATTATACAACTAAAATGACGACAAATAAGATGTTTGTGTTGCTAGCAAACTTATTACCTTAAAAACCAGCATGTATCTACAATTTAACACTAGATTTGACATATTTATGGCACTGTTGATATGGATATTTAAGGTATAAAGGATTGAGGACTCTCTAGTCTAAAAAAATGGTTTATGGGATGCCTTAGTTCAAAATTTCATCACCAATGTGTGCTACTTGTATGATTGGGAAGCAATATAGAGATTTAATCCCAAAGTAGAGCAATTGGAGAGCCACAAAGAAGCTTCAGCTTGTTCATACAAATCTTTGCGGACCAATATCTATCTTATTTCCATTAGAAAGAAAAGATATATTAGATACTTTATTAATCACTTTACTAGAAAGGCATGGAACTATTTCTTAGTAATGAAATATGAAGCATTAAATATGTTTAAACATTTTAAGACTTATGTTAAGAAAGAAATAAAAGGGTATATGAGAACATATTAAGAAGGAGAGTTCACATCATCTAAATTCAATGAGTATTGTATAGAGCATGACATTAAGAAGCAATTGATAGCAACATATAGTCTACAATAGAATGAAGTAGTTGAAAGGAAAAATTAAACAGTGATGAACATGGTTCAATACATGCTATCTGAAAGAATAATCCTAAAGACTCTTTGGCCGAAGGCAGTAAATTGGACAATATATGTTCTAAACCGGTATCTTATATTGGTAGTAATAAATCAAACAACTGAGGAAGCTTGGAGTGACATCAAACCCTTAGTTAAACATTTTATGATTTTCAAATGTATGGCATATGTACACATTCTTAAAGTACAAAAGGCAAAGCTAGATGAAAAAAGCTTCCCTTGTGTGTTATTAGGACTAAGTGAAGAGTCTAAGGCATACAAACTCTATGATCCAGTTGTAAAGAAATTGTAATTAGTAGGGATTTAGTGTTTGAAAAAGACAAGTTTTAGAACTAGGATCTAAGTTATGAAGAACATATAATGACTGATCTAAAATATGATGATGAAAGTGATACTAAAGCAATTATGAGTGAGGAAGCATAATCAATTCCTGGAGAACTAGTCGATGAAGTTCCTAGAGAACTACTTGGTAGTCCTTAAATTAGTGAGGGTGAAGGGGAATCATCTAGTGTTAATGAAGGAAGAATTAGAGGACCTCTAAGGTGGATGAGAGATTATGTAAATGGAGAAAAGCTTTTAGAGGAAGAGGATACAAATATTAATTTGGCTTTGTTTACTTTAATAGATCCAGTGCACTTTGAGGAGGCAGTGAAGCATAACAATTGGAGGACAGACATGGACACTGAAATAAAGGTCATAAGAAAAACAACACATAACAACTTACTAATTTGCTTCTGTGTAAATACAATTGGACTAAAATGGGTCCATAAGACCAAACTTAAAGAAAATTAAGAAGTGGACAAGTTGATACAACTAAAAAATTAATTTTTTCTCCCAAGTGCAGGAGTGTCGAAGTAATAAATAACCCGGCAAGACCAAAGTCGAACCACAGAGAGGTTAATTATATAAATTATAGATAATAATAATACAACAACAACAACAACTACTACAACAAAAACAATAATAGTGGTAGTACTAAGTATTAATGATAATAATAATAATAATAATAATAATAGAAGAAGGAGAAGAAAAGGTTGATAAGAACTTTGAGATGAAAGATTAACGTAAGGATTAAATAATGATAACAACAAATGTCAAGGTTAGAGGATCCAGTAATGATATGTCAAACAAGTATGGTATAAACTCTTATTATTCAATTGGAAACCACACACAAAGAAGGTTCCAATCAGATTATAAATTGTTAACATGATTGCATTAGTTATCTTATTCGATTAATGCTAATATTTGTAAATCTCGTCAGACATTCATGATTATAACTTATGTTAACAACAAATCAAGTTCCTTTCATAGCTCTAGTATTAGTTATACTATACAGTATAGGCTATGAAAGTGTCAAGCATTTGATGTACCAAGTGTTATACAACATAAATCTATATTAGTCATTTAACAAGCAAAATTTTAAATAGTGAATAAGATAACAAATATAAAACATGTTAATATCAAACATTAAAGTCCATATTAAGTTTACACTATATATATTTTTACACCATTAGTGTAACCTTTTCACCTTGACATAATAAACTTAGCTAAACATAATGAAAGAAAGAAAAATAAATAAATAAAATAAAAACATAAATAAGATAAAAGTTAACTAAGTAAAGGCAAGGAAATGAAGGGCATAAACTTGATATTAATGAAAGCAAAACATAAGCAATACAAAAAATATAAAGAGAGAAAACAAAAACAAGATCTTGATCTAGAAACCAAAATGCCTAAATGCATGACAAATGCCTCTTTTTATAGGCCAAAACTAGAAACTATTGATTTAATGACTAATTGATGAGTGGGTGGCCAACTCTTGACTTGATGACAATCTTTATCTTATCTTGTCTACTCAAAACATCAATGATAACATCAAAATTAGAACCACTTGAAAACATAAAAGTTTAGGAAATTCTCTTAGCTTTCTTGGGTAATAAATTGAGGTCATTTGGACTTTTAGAACTCCAGATATGGGCCAAACACTGAACAGTGCTCGGGCTGAAGGACAAATTCAGACTTTTTTATTGTTACTATAATTTAGACTTGAAAATAATATTTTTAAATCTTGGGCTTCATATGAAAGTTGTAGGCATATGTCTTACCTTTCCATCTATATAAAGTAAATCTAAATCTGAGATCTATAGTGTTCTAGTTTGGACTGCACTAGCATTTCTTTTCTAAGTTTAGTTGTCTCTTTGTCCTTTCAATTTCAGTTCTTAAAGTCATCAATCAATCATTTTATTTATGTGATAGACTTGCATTTAAAATGAATATTTATCATAAATTAAAGGTATTTTATATTATTAGATATATTATTATAAAACATGTTTTAGTTAAGAAGTTATTGATACTTCAAGTGCAAAATGATGATATAAAATTTTGATAAAAATGCACTTTTAAATACTAATCACACCCCCTCAACCAGCTTACTACTAGTTCCTATTAATCAAAGCAGTAAAATGGAAAAATAATTTGTAAATTCCATAAAGCAAGGTATTCATCATTCAACTTCTATTAATTTATTCAGATAAACAAATTCTCATTAAATTTATATATCTACTCAATACCTCTTAAACGAGATATTAATAAACCTTGCTTTTATACTCAATATATTAACACATAATTATGAGACTTTTCTTGGAAGAAAATAAAAGTTTTATTCTAATGTTTAAGGTTAACATCCTTGGGTTGGAATTATTTTTTTTTCTTTTTTACTAATTTTTTTTAATATATATGATGATATAAAACCTTGATAAAAAATATATTTTTAAGTACTAATCATAAGTTCAAGGCTTATTTGGTGGCAATAACAAGGGATAAACCACATAGAAGTATTTACACTAGTGTTAAGAATGGATATGGTAAGAATGATTGGGGCTGTAGTAGCTAAGAAAGGATGGACACTATATCAACTTGATGTCAAATATGTCTTTCTGCATAGAGAACTTAATAAAGAAGTGTACGTGGAGCAACCAAAATATTATGAGATGAAACAAAATCCTTAACAAGTATTCAAATTAAAAAAGGCTCTCTATTGACTGAAATAAATTCCATGATTTTAGTACAATCATATTGAAACACATTTTATAAATGAAGGGTTCGAGAAGTGTTATAGTGAACATACTTTATTCATGAAAACTAATAAGGGAGGTGATATTCTTATTTTTAGTTTAATATCAATGATTTAATATTTACTGGCAATAATGAATTGATGTTTATTGAGTTTAAGAAATCCATGTTGAGGGAGTTTGACATACTGATTTAGAAAGAATGTGATTCTTTCTTGTTATAAAAATATTGTAGAAACCAGATGGGATTTATATTTGTTAAAAAGGGTATGTTTTGGAGGTATTGAAGAGGTTAAAGATGAAAAATAGCAACTAGGTTCATAATCTTATTGTCCTAGGGTGTAAAATTTTTAAAGATGAGAATAGAGATTGTGTTGATGAGACTCTATTTAAACAAATGGTGGGCTTCCTAATGTACTTAACAGCTACAAGGTTAGACTTGATGTTTACAGTATGCTTGATTAGCATGTACATGGCTAAACCAACTAAGTTACATTTACTGGCAACCAAGAGGATTCTAAGATACTTAAAAGGAACTACTAGTCTTGAAATCTTCTACAAGAAGGGAGGGTGTGATGGTTTGGTTAGGTGTGCAAATAGTGATTACTAGGAGATCTAAAAGACAAGAATAACACATCTGGGTGTGTTGAGATCTGGAGTTGTTGCCTGGTCCTTAAAAAAACAACCTATAGTTACATTATCAACCACTAAAGTAGAGTTCGTAGTTGTAGTTGCTTGTGCTACATAAACTGTTGAGATGTAAAAAATACTTTAAGAACTCAGTTTGAAGGAAAGTACGTATACAATATTTTTTTATGATGATAATTCTAATTAATGTTTAAAACTGTATTTTTATCAAAATTTTATATCATCATTTTGCACTTTAAATATTAATAACTCCTTAGCTAGAGCATGTTTTATAATAATATATATAATAATATATGATAACTTTAATTTATGGTAAATATTTATCTTCAATGTAGGCTTATCATATAAATTAATAGATTGATTGATGAGTTTAACTACTGAAATTGAGAAGAAAAGGAGAAGGCTAAAATTAGAAAAGAAATGTCGGTTCAATCCAAACTAGAACACCATTCGGTTATTGGATCATAACTAGAGTTATAAAACTTAGATTTAGGTCCAAAATTAATGAATGGAATGCTAGGACATCGGCCTAAAACTTCTATAAGAGCCCAAAATTCAAAAAGGTTGTTTTCAAGTTCAAATTGTAGCAATAATAAAGAAGTCTGAATCTGTCTTATAGCCTAGACACCATTTAATATTTAGCCCATATCTTGAGTTCTAGAAGTCCAAATGCACTGATTTATTTTTTTTTTGGAAAATTAAGATAATTTCCTAGAACTTTTATGAAGACAATCTGTTCAAATTTTGTTGTTAGTAGTGACATTTTGTTTAAACAAGAAAATAAGGACTATCACCAAGTCAAGATATAGCCACCTACTTAACAATTAGTCAACAAATCAATAGTTTTAAATTTTAGCCTATAAAAAGAGAATTTTACAATGCATTTAGGCATCTTAGTTTTTATATCAAGATCATATTCTTGCTCTCTTTCTTTATATTTTTATAATGCTTAAGTTTTGCTTTCATTAATCTCTTGTTTATGTCTTTCATTTCTTTTTATTTATTTAGTTAACTTATATCTTATTTATGTTCTTATCCTATTTATTTATGTTTCTCTCTTTCATTATATTTAATTAAGTTTATTATGTCAAGGTGAAAAAGTTACACTAATGGTGTAAAATAAATATAGTATAAACTCAACATAGATCTTAATGTTTGATACTAACATGCTTTATATTTGTTATCTTGTTCACTTTTACTACTTTGCTTGTTAAATGGTTAATCTAGATTTATATTTTATAGTTGTTATCTAATTCACTTTTAATACTTTTGTTCTTAAATGGTTAATCTAGATTTATATTATATAACCCTTAGTACTTTCAAAGCTCAACTATATCGTATAATCGACATCCGTGCTGTAAAAACAATTATTTGTTGTTAACAAAAGTTTTAATCATGAATACCTGACAACATTTACAAGTATTAGTATTATTTGAATAAGATAACTAATGTAATCATGTTAATGATTTATAATTATTTATAATTTATATAGTTAACCTCCATGTGGTTCGACCTAAGTCTTGCTGGGTTATTTATTATTTTGATACTCCTATACTTAGAAGAAAACATCAATTATTTGGTCGTATCAAGTTTTATAATTAAACTATTAAAAAATCTTGTGTTACATGGCCAAAGCAAGCACATTGATATGTGATTTTTATTTTTTTTTATGATCTTATATGAGAAGGAGCAGTTAAGTTGATTTACTATGGAACACAAAATCAATTGACAGATGTAATGGCAAAACTTTTTATATTGGCTACATTTTAGAGGCTTTGAAATCAGTTGGGAGTTTGTCAAATTCCTGAATAAACTAGTAATATTTGGGGACTAGTTTAAAGGAATGAATGAGAAGAAAGTTTAGGCTTTTATTGGGGACTTAGTTAGGATTTTGCATTCATTTTTGATAAGTTATATTTTTTAGGATTGGATGTTTTTAGTTGCACTATTTTCTCTTTTCTATTAAGATTACACAAGGCTATTTATAAAGCTAGTTTGCTTAATAAAATATATGATTTTACAGAGTAATTGAATACTCTTTCTTAACAGTTAGTTCAAGTTTTTGTTTTTCAATTGAATCTTTTTCTTTCTTTTTCTTCTTCTTTTTCATCCTTCAATGTTTGATTGATTGAGAATCAAATTTCATGGTTTATTTTAGGTATACTTTTTATGAGGTTATTTCTATCTCAAAATCTAGGTTGTGAATTAGGTTAACCCAGTTGACTCAAGTCATTATTTTGGGTTCTTTTTTGAAGTATTATTTTTTTAATTTTATTCAACATTAGGTTGATTAAGAATTAGACTTTATAATTTGTCACTCAATATTGAGTTATCATGGTCTAATGACTCAAATCACACATTTGGTTGGTTAACTCAAGTTAACTCGAGTCATTTTTTTTTTATCAATTAATTGTTTTTTCAATTTTATTCAACATTAGGTTGATTAAGAATTAGATTTTATAATTTGTCACTCAATATTAGGTTATCATGGTTTAATGACTCAAATCACACATTTGGTTGGTTAACTCAAGTTAACTCGAGTCATTTTTTTTTTGTCAATTGATTTGTTTTTTAATTTTATCATTTAATATTGGGTTGATTGAGAATTAGGGTTTGTGTTGTGGTTCAATTTAATTTTTATAGGTCTATTAAGGTCTTATGAGTTAAGTAGCAAATTTGATAAGTTAACCTGAATTGACCTGAATCAATTTAATATGATGTAATTTTAATATTTTTTATATAAAAAATATCTTAAATTTTTTTAATTAAAATATATTTTTATCAATTATCTAAGTTATTTTTGAATTTGCAAAGACAACCATCTCCACATAATTTTTTTTAAAAATCTAATAAAATTAATAAAAAGGGAGTTCCAGCATAAAAACCCTACCAAAAAACTCTATTCCTACAGCTGAAACTTCCATAGCCCGTTGCTCTCGCCCCTCTACCAAATTAAACAATCACCCGACCACCAATTTCATCCGCTCCAATATTTACCACCACTCAAACCACCATAATCTAATCTCTAACTAAATCCCACACGTGTGAGTAGCCAACTAGTTGTTTAGTGACTCTCAATGCAGGTTATTATGCTATCCCTTCATGTAATTCTTGCTCTAATTATAGATTTTAACGTAACTTTTCATTTTTACAAATGGATCCCTCTCGTAATTTGGTCTCATATTAATTGGTACAAAATTTAAAAGTTTTTTTTTCTTTCCAATTCTTGTTAATTTCGAGTTTGTGTATATCTAATCATGATTTGAAAAAAAAAGATAAATTTTTATCATAAAATCTTTTTATAAGTAGATCTGAAATTTAATTAATTAACATATCATAAAATTTAACATGGATTAATTTTGTAACAAGGTTTCATTTTTAGTCATATTTTATTTGAAGAATTCTCACTTAATTGGTTAATTTGATTAAGATAGAATTAATTAAATATAGTTACTTAATTTATAAATGTATCAACTTACTTATTTCAACATATATGTGAAAAGATTGATTTTTAGGATAGGTTTATAATAAAATAAAATAAAAAACATTAATTGTTTTTTTTTGTATTTATATTTATTAGTCTATCTTTTTTTATTATGTAGATTCAACTTGATCATTATTCATAATTTGAGGGGGTTTAATTTAAAGAAATTGTAAATATTATTTTGAGCACATGAAATTAAACAAGTGTACATGTATAAATATTTATTTTTTGATTAATTATATAATTAAGTATAATTTTTATTTAAAATATTCTTACAAAAAATGCAAAACAATCTTCTGATTTTTCTCTTGGATTTAATATATGATGACCCGATTAATTTATAAAATCAAACAAAGATTTGTATTTTACAATAACACAAATTTAGACATGTATTGTGAAATAATATTTGGTGATTTGATGATTTGAACAGTATATTCAATTTGTCTTTAAAATATATATTAAAGAATTCTTTGAAGTAGTTTAAACTTCATTCATTTTGTTATTTATAAATTTTAAATGTGGATAAAAAAAACTTGAAAGCTTTTAATAAAGCTTTATTAATTGTGTTTTTTTGTTTTTTTAATCTCCATAAATCCTATGCTCTTCTTTTTCTTTTAAGATAAGATCCTTTATTTATATAAATTCATAAGGGTTCGTTGATTATTTTTTGATGATATATAATATTATTTTATTTTTTAATTTTTATTTATGAAATATTGTATTCATAATAAGATAATTTAAATAACTCATCCTAGTAATTTTTTATTGACCAACAAATAAATAAAAATTTATTTTATTTATTTTATTTTTTATATAAAAATAAGATAAAAATAACTTGTAACAAATTCTTATTGATAACTTTTTTTTTGTTCCACGCATACATCCCCAGAACAGGTTGTTCATTTAAACTTAAAATAAATGAACCTCTCTCTCTCTCTCTCTCTCTCTCTCTATGTATATATATATATATATATAAACCCGTTTTTACGACATTTTCCCAAGAAGTTAAAGGTGGGCTCCCACACTGTTGAACTGTTACCAGCTGTAGAACTATCACAACATATTGCAAGGCTATATCTTACTCAACTCTCTGTACACTCTGCAGGTTCGTGAAGTAACATTGATCCTTACGTCTGTAAGGATCACATGCAGAGATTTGTTTGTCAGCAGTTCAATACAGAATGCCACTGTAGGGAAATAGTTTTGTAAAACCATCCGCCTTTGCTTCGGCTGTTCACAAGGCAACTCTCTTCTCTTGAGTTTAGTTTTCAGCTACAGTAATCAGCAAGGATGGTTTGAATGGATTGAAATAGATGTGGGGCACCATCCATCTTTGGATCCAATAAATCCCAGATTTTAACAGTAGATATAAGATGAAACGGAAAGCCCATCGACTGCAAAGACAACTACAGTAGGAATAAAGTGTGCCCAAGGTCTCATTTGAGAAGTTATTGATGGGTTAGCAAGCATCAACCCCAGACCACCAATGCGAGCCACCGCCAAACTCTTTTTTGCATCAAGGGATCCAACAAGGAAAACTTTTGCCAGATCACTGGAGACTTTGGCAGCTTTAGCTAGCATCCAATGAATTGGAGGTTGAGTATTGAATCAAAACATGTTCCAATCTGATTTTCTTCAAGTAGGATACAAAACCCAGAAGTAGGAAACTATTTAATTCAGCTGAGAAGAGACCACAGTTTGTGACTATCCAACCTTCCGAGTTCTCCATTCTCTTTGTGAAATTTGGTGAAGTGTGGCTTTCTGTTGGAACATTAGGAGCCAAAACCTTAAATGAAGCACCATCATGATGAGAACTTTTCATATGCAAACAATGTCCCACTCCTGCGGAGATCAAAAGGAGACAGCAACCTGACGAAAATAAGAGAGTTCAGAGATTGTAAGACCCTTGATAATCTTCAGAATAATATTATTTCACACAATCCGTAATGTTGGTGTTAATATGTATATATATACAGAGTTGCATGGTTTTATCTGGAAACAAAGCTGAGATCACACTTAACATTTACACTGCATTTGACTGTGGATTGTTTGGTGTTACAAGCATGATGTTAGTCTTGGATGAAAGTTTTATGATTTTGTGCAGAAGGCAAGGAATCATATGCTTGATTTATGATGATTTCCTTTACATGCTCTCGTGAGATGGAGGAGCTATCTGCTAATCCAATCTTGAGTAGTAGATAATTCAGACGTTGCCGCGGCAGAGACTTGGTTAGCAAATCTGCTAGCTGATCATGATGGATATTGATAATCTTCTTCTAAATCATATCACGTACAAAATGGAGATCAATCTAAATATGCTTCATCCATGAATGTTGAACTAGATTGAAGCTAAGGTGTGTGTCTCCCAGGTTATCACATAGTAGTCGTGGTGGAGCGTTGATTGGCAGACAAAGTTCTTGGAATGAGGACAACAACCATACAATTTCAAAGGTGGCAATTGTGAGAGAACGATATTCAGATTCAGTGGATGATCGTGCGACAGCGCATTGTTTTTGTAACTAAGAGACGAGATTAGACCCAAGAAATGTAATGTAAGCCAAAGTTAAAGTGCGATCATCATAATTCCCAGCCCAGTCAGCATCAGTAAAAGTGGTAATAACAAAAAAGGATTGGTGATTGCCAAGAAATATCATTTTTTTTATGTAACATAGTAGTCGTTTTGCTGCTACCCAGTGAGTGACTATTGGTTTATGCATAAACTGTGAAAGTTTATTTATAGCAAAGCAAATGTCAAGATGGGTAAGAGACAGATATTGCAGGCCGCCAATGATACTTCAAAATTTAGAGCTATTATAGTGAGTTATACCGTTATCAAGCTTCAATTGTACCATAGTAGACATAAGAAAGGATACATCTATAGCACCCTGCATGTTGGTTATGGAGAGGAGCTCTCGTATATATTTGTGTTGAGATAGAAACAACCCTGTTGTTGTCGGGATGGCATCTAGTATAAGGAAGTAATGAAGACTGCCTATATCCTTTAATGAGAATTGAATACCAAGATGATGAATCACAGAGTTAGAAAAGATGAATCACAGAGTTAGAAAAGATGAATCATTCCCAGTGATGACCAAGCCATCGATATAGACCAATAATAAACAAAAGACAACATGATTATGATAAATGAATAATGAAGGGTCAGCTTTTGAGTTGTGAAAACAAAGATTCATGATAGCCAATTTTAGAGCACAATACCAGGCACAAGGTGCCTGTTTAAGTCTATAAATTGCCTTGTGTAACCTGCAAACATGATGACGACGGGTTGCATATTTGAACCCTAGTGATTGTGTCATATACACGATTTCATATAGTTTTCCCTGCTAAAAAACATTATTAACATCTAGTTGTCTTAATGACCAGCCTTGGATGACAGCCACAGTGAGAATAGTTTTGATGGTGGCAAGTTAAACAACAGAACTAAATGTCTCACTATAGTCCGATTCTGGTTGTTGATCATAACCTTTGGTGACTAATCATGCTTTAAACCAAGCTATAAAACCATCAGACTTTTCCTTAACTCGATAAACCTATTTGCACCCTATAGGTTTCTAATCAAGAGATGGTTATACCGGTTCATGTACCATGTTTTTTTAGAGTAGTGAGTTTCTTAGACACTGTTATTCACCAATGTAGCTCACATAGATGCTGTCCCACATAGGTTGGTTCAACAGTGCTGGGAAGTGGATGTTTAGTGGTGGTGTGAACCTGTTTGGGTTTATAGATGTTATTCATTGGTTTGGTGATCATGGAGTGAGTACAGGTTGATGGAGAGGTTGGTGGATTATGGGATAAGAAAGGGGAATCAACACAGGGGACTGACGATAATGAGTGGCAAGGAACATGCAACTGAGATAAGGATGGCACAACATTATGGAAAGCATAACACTTTTGAATTGAAGATAAAGATGAAGATGAGAGATTGCATAAATGAAAGGAAAAATAGGGAGATTCATTACCTGAAGGTGCGGTTAGAATGGGTGCCCTTGTCGAGGTCATTTGTGGAGGCTTAGGAGATGATAAATTTCTAAAGACAGAGGAGACATTTGCCGGGAAGGAAAGTGATTGTGGATTGGCAAGGAGAACATTTATGGTTTCATAAAAAAAAAAAAAAAAAGAACGCGTGAGTGATATAATTTGTTGGTCAGGAAATCAAGACAGTTGTAGGCATACAGTTGTAGGCATTTTGAGTTAGTGAGTAGCCAACAAAAATACAACATATTTGGATTGTAACTTATGTGTGTTACATGGCCAGGTGAGAAAAAAACAAAGACAATCAACTTTTTTGAGCTTGTGATAATTTAGACAATGTGTAAATAAAATTTCAAATGGAAATTTATATTGAATGAGAGGTATGGGTTGTAAGTTAATAAGGTTTGTGATAATTTAGAAAATGTGTAAATAAAATTTCAAATGGAAATTTATATTGAATGAGAGGTATGGGTTGTAAGTTAATAAGGTACGTAGCAGTGGAAAAAGCATAGGATCATTATTGTAGCAAGAAGGAGATATCATGTAGAAGTGCAAGACCAATTTCTACTAGGTGACAATGATATTGCTCAGAAACACCATTTTGTTATGGGGTACGAGGGGTTATGGTATAATGAGTGATTTCATAGGTTGTAAAGTAATGTTTTAAAGCAACAAATTCAATACTATTATCTGAATAGACAAATTTGATTTTTAGTTGGAATCTATTTTTAACAAAAACTAAGAAAATATTTGTGCAAATATTGGATTTTATTTCTATAATGAAAAACCAAATATACTTCGAGAAATGATTAATAAAAATTAGATAATAACAAGCCTTAATGATACTAGTTATGTTGGAGGGACTCCACACATCAGTATAGAGTAAGTCAACATGAGCATGATTGGAAAGACTATTGTGATAAAATATTTGTTTATAAGCTTTATTAATAGAACATGAGGAATAAAAAGAGAGTTTTGTTATTTATTATTGGAAGGAAAATGGATTTAATAAGTTCAATGACCATTTTGAGATTGATATTCGAGGTGTTTGTACCACCCATCAATAGAGATTCTTTCATGCATGTTGACAACTATTGAAGGAGAAGACTTCACCACTAACTTCAGAGTGGAGTACACACCATTTTCACATGCTCCTCTGAATAAAACCACTTTCATGATTTGATCTTTAACAAGGAAAAAAAAGGGTAAAGCTCAACAAAAACATGGTTTTAATTGGTAAATTGATGTATAGAGATAAGTTTTTTTGTATATTGGGAACATAGAGAGTTTCATTTAAATGAAAAATACAATTAGGTGAGTGAATAACTAGTGAACCAATATAAAAGACAGGCAAACTTGAACCACCATCGATGATAAATTTTTCAGTACCATCAGATTAACAAGATCACCAATGATATTATAAGAAATTGTCGATTCAATAAGCCACTTTGAGTCTAGGGCTGATGAAATGGAAGTACAGTTGACTATTGGCATGCTGAATTGGAAACGATTGTAATGTTTTGTAGCATGGTCTATACTGTCACAAAGCTAGCATTTAGGGGGGAAACGACATGGGCCATGAAATCTATTATTGTCTCTAAGGTTACTAATATTACGGTAGTGAGCTAAAACCTTATTACTTTGATTGTGTGATTTGTCATATAAGTATGGCTTTATAAGGGATTTAAAATAAGAATTATATTGACCATAAGAAGCCTTTCTATGCGTGTAATTGGTAAAGGCAATTAGCTTATGAGAATAAGCTTCAAGACGACGAAGGTATACATAGTGACTAATAAGAAGGTTGACACAATAAAAAGATTAATGTCTTCTCTCAAGTGCAGGAGTGTCGAAGTAATAAATAACTCGATAAGACCTGGATCAAACCATAGGGAGGTTAATTGTATAAATTATAGATAACAATAATACAACAACAATAAGAATAATGATAACAATAATAGTAGTAGCAGTAGTAATAGTAATAGTAATAATAATAGCATTAGTAGTAATAATAAAAATAATAATAACAATACTAATAATAGAAGAAGAAGAAGTTGATGAGAACTTTGTGATGGAAGATTAACGAAAGGATTAAATAATGATAACAATAAATGTCAAGGCTAAAGGATCCACTAATGGTATGTCAAACAAGTATAATATAAACTCTTATTATTCAATTGAAAACCACACATAAAGGAGATTCCAATCATATTATAAATTGTTAACATGATTACATTAGTTACCTTATTTGATTAATTCTAATACTTGTAAGTCTCGTCAAGCATTCATGATTATAACTTATTTTAACAACAAATCAAGTTCCTTTCATAGCTCAAGTGTCAGTTATACTATATAGCATAGGCTATGAAAGTGAGAAGCATTTGTTGTACCAAGTGTTATACAACATAAATCTAGATTATTTATTTAACAAGCAAAGTATTAAAGAGTGAATAAGATAACAAATACAAAACATGTTAGTATCAAACATTAAAGTTTATATGAAGTTTACACTATACTTATTTTTACATCATTAGTGTAACATTTTCACCTTAACATAATAAACTTAACTAAACATAATAAAAAAAAGGAACATAAATAAGATAAAAGTTAACTAAGCAAAGGAAAGAAAATGAAAGGCATAAACTTGATATTAATGAAAACAAAACCTAAAAATTACAAAAATACAAAGAGAGAAAGTAAGAGCATGATCTTGATCTGGAAATCAAGATACCTAAATGCATGGAAAATACCTCCTTTTATAGGTCAAAATTGAGAACTATTGACTTGATAACTAATTGATAAGTGGGTGGCTAACTCTTGACTTGGTGACAATTCTTATCTTCTCTTATCTGCCCAAAACATCATTGATAACATCAGAATTAGAACCACTTGAAGAAAGTTGTAGAAATTATCTTAGGTTTTCAGGAAAAAAAAATAGAGGTCATTTGGACTTCTAAAATTTCAGATATGAGTCAAACACTGAACAGTGCTCGGGTTATAGGACAAATTCAGACTTCTTTGTTGTTACTATAATTTGGACTTGGAAATGATATTTTTAAATCTTGGGATCCATATGAAAGTTGTAGGCCTATATCTTACCTTTTCATCCATATAAAGTAGACCTAAATCTGAGATCTACAACTCCAGTTATGACCCAATTACCGAACAGTGTTCTGATTTGGACTTGCACCAGCATCTCTTTTCTAAGTTTGGCCATCTCTTTGTCCTTTTAATTTCAGTTCTTAAATTCATCAATCAATCCTTTTATTTATATAATAGACCTACATTTATCATAAATTAAAGGTGTCTTATATTATTAGATATGTTATTATAAAACATGTTTTAGTTAAGAAGTTATTGATACTTTAAGTGCAAAATAATGATATAAAACCTTGATAAAAATGTACTTTTAAGTACTAATGAAGTTCCTCAAATAAGAGTGGGCATTCTCGTGCATGAATAAGACTTATAGGCTCATGGAAATCAGTTCCCAAGTCATTAAGGATGTAATATGTTAAATCATCATTAAAGATTGGATGATGTATGAGGGAGATTTCACCTACCAAAGATTATATAGAGTGGATGTACACTTGAATTGACTAGTTACCCTTCTTTATCATATTGAGTTCTTCTTTTAAGTTGCATTGCTATAGTTCTAGACTTGCTTGCATATAATGTATGTAATTTATGACATGCTTCTTCTAATGTTTTAGCTATAGAGATAAGAGGTTTGATGACAGTGGATGTAGATGCTAAAATAATAACGAGGATAAGCTTATCTTGCCTTATCCAATAGGTTCATTGAACACCATAAATTGATGTACTAGTGGGTATGGAGCACACTTTTTCTCCAATAACATAATCAAGGAGATTGTATCCAATGAGCAGAGCTTCAAATTGGGCATGCCATTAAAGAAATATAGAGGAAGTGAGTTTGTCATTTATATGAGATGTGATATTGAGAGCAATTAGAGGTGTTTCTATTGAAGATGGTGGAGTTTAGATTGGATTATGGTTAGTTCTCATTGGAGATTTCTCACTCTGATACCATAATAAAAATAAGAGAGTTTAGAGATTGTAAGACTCTTGATAATCTTCAGACACAATCTATAATACTGGTGTTAACATGTATATATATACACAAAGTTGCGTGGTTTTATCTGCAAACAAAGCTGATCTCGCCTAACATTTACACTGCTTTTACACTAAGGATTGTTTGTTGTTACAAGCATAATGTTAACCTTGGAAGATGGTTTTATGATTTTGTACAGAAGGGAAGGAATCATGTGTTTGATTTGCAATGATTTCCTTTACACAACTAATGTTTGGTTACTTATGTTCTTTTTACCAACCATAAAAATTATTTGCACTTATCTCTAGAGTTAAGAGTTTTAATCCATAGGGTAAGGATGAATCCAACATGCATCTTTGTATTTATTGGATTTTAGCCCCTCTTTGTAAATACATACTTTAACCTCTCTACCAAAACATGATTCAAACAAATAGCAAATGTCATCATATCAGTTTTTTATTCAAATCTAAGGTTATGTGATCATCCATCAGCATCTAGGGTCTGGTAAGAATACAAATGACAATGTCATTACTGAGGGAGGAGTTAGAATCTCACCAGATCTTTATCACTACCATCTTTAACTTCAACTTCTTCATCAATAAAAGCTTTCATATGATCACCTTTTAAAGGTAAAGACAAATCAACCAACCCATGTTAGATTGGATCAATATTCTCCTTATCTTTGTTTTTTTTTTCATCAGAACTGCATCAAGAAAAATGGATATAAAATATAAAGTATTTTTATGTGATGATGGCAACTTATCAGTCCTCAAGAGTGACTACTTTATATGTATTTGATCTAGCTATTTGACTACATATAAGAGACAAACAAGTAGTTGATGTTGATTTAGGCAAAGATGATGATGCCCAAACATATGCTTACATAAAAAAGATACCATTTGTGATTCTTAATGTAAAGAGAATGTGTTTCAAAAGATTCTCTTAAGAATAAATCTGTTACCTTAAGTAAAGAAAGGAAGCATACAATCCTTTTTTTCATAATTGGTAAATAAACACTTTTTTTCCTACACCTCTCATCATTTTTTTTTAGAAGACGCTTATAATGATATGCGTGTATAGGGAAAAGGAAGACAATGTTGAAGGAATTTTAAATGTTAAGGGTAATGAACATGAGGACAATGATCATCATTGAAAATGTTTAAAGTGTACCAAAAAGGTGTTCAATCCTTGTAGATTAAGTGTTTTCAAAGAATCCTTAATACATCAATCATGCCAGATAATGTTGATGAATTAATTAGATACTTTTTTTGTTCTTCAATTCATGTCATTTATCATACATTAACCCTTTTTTTATGTGATCTTAGCTTCAACACCAAAAGATCCTTTAAAGGTTTCATTGAGTCCAATTACAAGACTTAAAGTAAAGAGGTTCAATGAGGCAATTAATGGACTTCTTCAAGATATATGGGCTAAGATGAATTTTGAGAGGATATCAAAGAATGAAGAACAAACCTTGATTAATTTGATTCATGTTAAAAAAAAGGCTTGTAGGGGAGCTTCCAAACATTACAGAAAGATTGGAATAAGAAGATTCAAATCTTCTAGTTTTGACATTTCTATACTTTTTCTCCGTAACTAGAGCTCTAGAATTAATTTTTATATAATTCTAATTGCATTGAAAAGTAGAGATCCACACATTTGCAATGACATATGATAAACCTTTTAATTCATTAAGATGAGGGAGAACCATTCATTTTAAGTTGGGCTTTAATTCTGCTAGCAAATTATAAAATTCAACTTTAGGCTTGTTCTAATTAGGTGGACTATTATTTATTTATATTTTAATTTATTATAGAATTTATGACATTTAAGGTTTATTTGGGTTAGGTTTTATTTTATTATTTTAGTTATTTTAGGCATGTAATATTAAGGTCTATTTATCAAGTTTGGGTCTATTACGTCAAATTAATGCTAGCTTTCTACTATGTAAACTAATTGTTAACGTTGATTTTGATGATTTTTTATCAAAAGTTGTTGCATATTGTGTGTTTATTTCTCTTTAAGTGATTGAATGATTCTTATACTAAGTTCTTGATTGAACTTGCAAACTCTCTAAAGGATTGATCAACTTTGTTGTGATTTATACTTCTTGTTCACGTCTTGTTATAGGTATAAGGTGGGAGTGATAAATTTCACGACTTTGATTCTTTAATATAAGGTTTTTTTTTATCAAGTTACAAACTTTTTTCAAACCTTAAATTAGCAATCTAAAGGACAATTCCACATCAGTTTGATGTTAGAAGACGACTAATTTCTGGGTCTATCTCTTTAATTTTCATTATTACAAGTAATTCTAGGGTTTTCTTTAGATCTTTTCATATTTAGTGTTTGTTTTCTTGTTTTTCTTGGTCTCTTTCTCTCTAAGGTTTCAGCTAATAAAAAAGAAAAAGATTAATTCTTGATTAATCTTTGTGGTGTTTTGGTCTTTAAAAAAAAAAGGAAAAGAATAAGCTTTTGATAGGAAAAAAGTCTTAAAGTTGCCTAGAAATAATTGAATACAAACATCAAATTATGTTTATCTTTGTGACTTGAGAAATTCAAAACCTATTAAAAAAATAAAAATCACAAATCTTGAAAGAATTCTTGAAGAAGCAATTCAAAATTTTTGTATCTTACATGAAATAAGGTTTAGCTAAAACTTGTTTTAGGAATTCTTAGTGATCTTGATTAAATTCTTACAAATTTAACAGAATTATCTTGCATCAATTTCTTTAGATTCTTGATTTCCTACATTGTTTTCTTTATTTTCTTGAATTTCATAGTTTTTGTTATATCTTAATAATAATTCTTGCTTTTATTTCATGTATTTATTTTCATCATTATATTCACATAAATTTAAATTTCTACTCATAAGTTTATCCTCAAGTTTGTTTTGAAAAGTTTGAATAATTGTTGATTCTTGAGTCTTTAAACATAAAATAAATCATTGTGTAGTTTGGTTGATTATTTAATAAGTTGATAAGTTACTTTTAAAAACCAAAGGTTGAAAATATAGTGGTAGTAGCGAGATTATTAAAGTGAAAAGCCTAATAAATTATGTGAAACACAAGAGGAGTGAATTTTATTGTGAGAATAAACACATGAGGTTTGTACGAGGAAAACATTTATTTGCTATTAACCATTATTTCAAGTATAAACAATGTCTTCAAAAAAGTGCTGGGGAAAAAAAAAGCAAGAATTATGAAGGAAAGGTTGGATAGAACGGAAGTTATGGTAAAGACATTAATAAGTTTGATGGGATGATTAGTAGATAAGGATTTTTTAGTTGTAAAGAAAAGGAAGTTGAAATACTTGTTATTAGGGCTATAATGAATGTTGAGAGTGTAGATAATGATTCTAAAAGTAGAAGAAAAGAAGGATGTAGTTAATCATAGTAAAAGACTTCAAATGCAACAAATCATCATGACATAAAAGAAGAATGAGAGGTAGATCACAATCTCAGGGATTCAAGAAAAGAGTGATTTGGGGGCTTACTCCACCAATTGACCTCCACCACCCTTGAAACAGCCGTCATTTCTTACTCTCTCTCACCTCTGCAAAACCTCGTGATCAACTCCAGTCACCATTCCTCATAGCAACACTGCCTAAACCATCAGCTCAACATCATGATCACAGTCGAGACTCCTGTGTCAAGTGAGTCGTTTCTCTATCAACCGTCATTTCTTGCAAATCATTTCGAGTACATGCAGAATGTGAACTACTACTATTCACCTTTTGCAAATAATTAACTTTGAGATGGGTTGGACATGTTCCACCCACGCCTAAATAGATGGTCCGGGTTGGCCCACCCTCTAAAAGGGTCAGTTTTGTTGGGCTGATTTCGACCTAAATTGGCTGAGTTTGGCCTAAATTGGCTGAGTTCGATCTAATTAGCTATCTAGTCCATCCCAATAATATTATATTAATATTATATTATATATCTTTCTTAAAAAATTCAAAAATCCTTTCAAAAAATTTATGATTTTCCCACATGTTTTTCTACTAATTTTATTTAATATTGGGTTGCATACTTGCATTGTAAGATACAAATCCAGTATTAAAATACTTGGTTTTCTTCGAAAGGTTTCAAAAAATATATTAAATATTTTAAATTAATTTTCCCTTTCAAAGAATAAAAATAAAAATAATTTTTTTTTATGCATATAGTTAAATCCTAAAAGTTTTTCAAGCATATCTTTATAAAAACAAAAATTACATCTTCCTCATGTTTTAAAATGCAAAATGGATATCATAACCAGTTTATAATTATCCATTAAGATGTGGCTAAAATATCAAAAATTCTTTTATATTTTTATTTTTATTTTTTTTGGATTTAAATTCAAACTTTAATAACCTGTGAAGTGTAAAATTACATGATAGAAAACACCCTCAAATATTAAAGATATAAGATGTAGGAAATGTGATGTTAAAATTCAGACTCTAAAATTGTTAGAATTTAACTTGATAAAGTAGACACTCTATTATAAAGAGAGATCTATCTTGAATCGTAGATAAGATCAATAAATAAAAACTTAACCTAGAAAAACAATAAAATAACAATACAATTTACTTCAAATAGGATGCACTAGAAATAACGCGTCATCTCCTTATACAACCGATCTTTTATCCGAACTCACAAACCATAAATTTTTAATAACTATAATACTAAATAACAACCCTTAAATATTAATTATAATATTATAATTAAATTTAAAAAACTTTCCAACATCACACCTCATCAAGAGAGGTGCAATAAAACTGTCGTTGCCGAAAACATCACCAGACACCCGCAACAGACCTATGGAATAATGCTACGGAGAGCAGGGACATGAGATATGCTAAAAGGCAAAATACCTAATTGTAGTTCCATTGATCTAGATATCTAGTCTTAAAAAGGTAAATTCCGCCCTTTACCATTGAATTGCTCCTCCAGTCCTTCCAATCACCAAGAATTCTCTTACAAAATTAACCATATTAAGAAATTCTGAGTTTTCCTTGGGCAGAAATAAATCCTACAGTCAGAAAGACCGTTTTCAAATCCAAAAAGTTCCGCTCTTGCACCTGAAGATGGAGCCAAGAAATTCCAAGCTTTCCTTGGGCAGAAATAAATCCTACAGTCGAAAAGACCGTTTTCAAATCCAAAAAGTTTCGCTCTTGCACCTGAAGATGGAGCCAGGCCGGTTGATGCAGTCGGGATAGTATTGCCTTAATGAGACTTAAATTAATTGAAGTATTCAAGACCACCAGGAAACTTGGACCAAAAGATTTAAACCCAGCACAAAATCTAGCTTGGTCATTCCTAAAATTTGAAATCACCTTTCTAAGGTACGCAGACAACAGCAAATTATATAAAACGAACTTGTAAATGATGCAAGACACCTTGATTGACATTGCTTTCGCTATCAAGAAAAAAGTTGATGTAAACATGTTACAGTGGTTACAACCAGTAATAAACAGTCTTATCATACTGTACATTTTTCCAGTTTTTTTTTTTTTGATTTACATGTGATGTCCAAGCCAGCTTACGCGCACCACGACTAATCTATACGGCCCACTGAACATCCTGCAAGTCCAGTGAACAGGTAAGGCACCACGGGGGTGACAAGCGTGCATGGTAAGGTTCGAACCCGTGTGCTTAGGAAGAGGACAAGCCTCTCCCACCGCTAAGCCATAACCTCACTTGCAATTTTTACAAAATACATTTTCACGAGCCAGAATTCCATTTTTTATGTACATAATAAGCATAAAACAAAAAATCTGCTGTGTCAAAGTATGGTCGAGCAACTACCCTGTAACTAACATCTGCATGCAACGCCTTCGATTCCACATCAACTTCATTCTAAAATCTTTGAAGCTGCATTAGAATCATGCTCCGCCCCCCAAGTCTGATGATGCAGTTGGTGCAAAGACACTTGAGGTAAACAATAAGGAGAAGCCCTGTTGTATGCAGCTGCATCTGCATCTGCGTCTGACATGCCGCAACAAGAACTTCAGTCCGTACTCAAGGGCTTTTCATATATTTCTTTGCTTTCCTCGAGAAGTTTCTAGCCATCATTCTGTCAGAGAATGTCAAAGGAAGTTCCTCCTCAGCAGCCTCACTGTTATCATACCAGCCTGTGGAACCAATCTTATATTTTGAGGTGCCTCCATTAGATTCTGTAGGTAAGATGGGGTCTTCAGGTATCTCCCTATACAAGTGTTTTAAAATGAAGAGTGCAGTGTCATGATCCCTCCAATAGTTCCTGCACGTCATGATTTATCAATTAAAAACAGAACTAGCATCTTCTTACCTGCAACAAAATGAAGAGCAGACTAGCAATATATAAGAATAAAAAGCAAAAAATTAAAGTTAAACTGAGACATGAAATGACAAAGCAACTACAAGCAAGAGTCATGCTACATCCTTCAAGAAACCTCTTTGGAGAAAGAAAACAACCTGCTAATGCATGTAATGCATCCCCATCCAGAAAAGCATTATATTCTCAACAGGGATATGGCAGCAAAACACTTCAATGATACATGGACAACAAATGTCGCATTTCAATGATACATGCACAGCATCTTACAGGAACATCAATTTTAATTAACAAGTCTGGGTCTTCCTGTGAGCATAACCAGGTAAACAGTCTGAAGTTTTTAACAGCAAGATTTAATAGTCAATATATCCCCAATAAGTTCAACAAGCATGACCAATTTTATAAGAAAATAATTTGCAGATTCTGCTCCATGGAAACCAAACAAATCCTGGACCTCAATTCATAAAAGATCTTGATCTCAGAGTTCAAGGAATTTACGTGTGCGCTCCAATGGCTTGCAGATATGGATGCTTAAAAGTTTTATCCTGCATGGTTACCACACAAACAAAGGTTAGGGAGGGAATCAGAAATGGGTTGACAATTATGATACATGGGAAAACTAAAATCCTGTAAAAAAGTAAGCAACCAGGACAAACTGTTCTTTGTTAGGAATAAATTGTATCCCTACCCCAAAAAAATTACCAATTAACAGGAAAATCTTTGGGACATCTGTTTGGTGACAATTTATGAAGTGGTCATGTCAGAAACTGACAGAAGCGCAAACCTCTTCCCCATATCCCCATCAGCACCCATGGAATTACTATCATGATGTGGAAAGACACTACCCATATCAATTTCTGTTGTTGAACTGTAGATGACACCACCTCTCATTCTATCACTAGTACCAATGCATTACAGCAGTTCTACCAAATTATACTAGTGCTAGCACCAATACCACATCAAACGATGAACAAAAACATAAATCCGTACTTCACCAAAATGCAAATATCATTTTTATTGCTTGTGGTAATTCAGATTATCTGGGGCTTGAGCTATGTAGACTTCATCTATTGTATGAAAACAGCACATTATCATGATAGAAAAATTAGCTAATAACTAATAGATAGTAGCAAATGTATCTCTAAACCTATTATATTAGTGAATGCCAGTATAAGATGCAAACAACTTCATTGTTAAAGAATGCGTCTCTAAACCTGTTATATTGGTGGACAACCTGTTATGTTGGTGGATGTCGGAATACAATACAAATATCTTCATTGATAAAGAAAATTAAAAATAAAAAAAGAAGACACCCTAAGATCTCACCGATGATGGAATAACAGGAAACATTCCATGTTATATGCAGAACTGGAAGCCAGATGGTGCATATTAAGAGAATCTATATGCCATTGAATGTCAAAAGTAGATAACCACATTCCCATGAACAATTTTGTTCCCTTTTTTCTATTTATTTGTCACAAGAGACTGGTGATGGGTATAAACAATTGTCCCATATTTTTTAGAAAGCATATGCATTAATGATGCAGACCATGATCAACTGCATACGCGTATGCACTCACATGTGACAATTATACAACAGAGTTTTGGTCAAAGAAATGTTCACGCAAAAAGCATTTTCAACAAGGGAGTGAAATAATGGTGCAGCTTTAAACAAAAACAAGAAAATGTACTGCCACGCACTTGAAGTATGTGGTCTATTCGTCCTTCACTTCCAGTTAACCTCTCCATCATCATTGAGCCATACGTTCTCTCTTCTTTTTCAAGGGAATTTTCTTCTAAAACACAAATAACAAATGGTCAATGAGCAAAAAATATAGAAGTTCTCAATGAGATTATAAACAATTTTTTTAGGAAGAAGAGATATCCTTTCTTTCCTGGTTTGTAGGGGGGAGCTGGTGTGGGGGTGGGGGAAGAAATAAGGGAAGCAGATGGTATAAAGAAATTGTAAGAGATGTTACATGATGAAAACAAAGAAAATTTATCTACCTTCTTCACTGTATGCAATCCTTGATTGGCAAACTGTAAGCACCTTACCCTGTTTAAATACTAAAATATTTAGAGCTATGCCTTCAGCATTTCCTCAAACATAAAGAGAAAGCAGGCATGAAACATGTATATAAGGTATGGGTAACTAAGTTTCTTGTGAAACATGGACCAATTCATCCAGCACAAACCCAAGCTGAACAGTGAATCCACAATGAAAAACTAACAGATCAAGCCACACTTCAATGCACAAGTAGTCCTAAATAGCAAGCTAAATATTGAGCGCACACATGTGTATTCATGTATCCACTAATCTTCTCTCTAAGTATCAATGGTCACATCTGTTCTAGTTTATGAGTGTCATTGCTAATGTACGTCTCATTGAGTCCATCTACCTATCTGTTTAAGATATTACCAAAGGGCATGTAGTAGATACTCAGCAAAGCAAGGAGAATTAGGGCTTGGATTCAGTCCTCGCTTGGGAGAGAGGGAGTGCCTGAGAAGGCTCAGAATAAATCAGTTTCGAATATTTATTTCTTCATCTTACCTCTTATAGATCAAAACTCCTTCAATATGAGATAATTAAACTTATGGTGAAGTTTAGAGTGGGAATTTTATATTTAACACATTCAAAGGTAAAACGAAGTCTTTCAAATCAAGAGATATGCAACTTGAGAATCCTTAATGCCAGAATCATTTAACAATCCTTTTTAACTTTTTCCTCAGTTAAGTAATAAATTATTGAAAGAAGTGTGTGGTATGTGCACAAGATTAGCTTACTTCATGCGAACAAAAGGAGATAACCTTGGGAAATCTTACAGAGCTTATTACCTTTACAAAGTTTAGATGATTCATTATTGCTTGAGAACGACCAGCTAAATCTTCAGTAAGCTCCTGTGTAACAGAGTATGAACACACCAGAAGAATAAATGAACAGATAAAAACATAGGATGGTGGAAGTCCCCTTTTATCCAAAAATTATTTTCTTAAGAACCTTACCTGAAACCCAATGTGCAACCTTCTTCCACCTTTGTGGTAAGGAATAATAACTGGGCGCTTGCTGATAAATTCTTTACAGACTAGAGGTTCTATTCTGTATAAGAATTTGAAAAGGCTTTTATAATTTGTACCAGATTAAGGAGATACCACCAAACAAACACCATAAAAAAAGGTGGGCATGAGCACACGAGGCTAAAGTGCACAAAAAAGTATAGGAAGTGTAAATAGTGTAGACATAGAGAAGCTGGTTTTTTGTGCGTGGCAAGGGAAGAAGAGAAGAAGCTGTCTGGTACTTCTCCCAGTTCAAAACAAATATAAACAAATCAAAAGTTCATCCCAAGATCTTTCTGCACATGTTCCATTGCAATATGATAACTACTATTTCACATGTGAAAAAACAAAATATAAATGTCTTAGAAATGAAAATTGATGGGAGAGGCAAACCTATATGCTACAGGATCAAATGGGTGAAAAATATTGAACATTTGACTACATGCTGGCATCTCTTCACTGATATTTTCCTCTGCCCAATATTTTTGCCCTTTACCTGGGAAATTGAAGAAAAATAAATATTAAAACAAGATTTTGAAAATAAGAAGTGCTATTTCAAGTATTAAATGACAATTCAAAGTCAATGTTGAAAATAAGACATGCTATTTCAAGCATTACCGATTCCAATCCGAATGTTGCGAAGAGAAAGAAAGACGCCAAGAGGAGATCCAACAGCAAAGAATGTGTCTACCTGATATATGAACATTCAAATAAAATTAATGGCATGATCTATCAGGTATTTTGTGTAGTCTCAACTAAAATGAGAAATTTCTAACAATTCTCCCTTCTACCATCTGAATTTGAAATTCTATCACATGTAGAGTTGGCAAAAACTAGTATACCACCACAACATAAAGATAAAAGAAAATTACAAATAGACTGAACAAGAATTTGTGTACCTTGAATTCAAGTTTTGTGTACTTTATACAAGGGGTATAACTCCTTGCTGCTTCATCTTGTCCAAGTGCCAACGTCTCAGATATGGGTTGCTTTGGCATGTTTTCAGTAGCCTTTCCCCTTTCTGTTTGACACATAAAATCCAGATATGCCAAAACATGAGAGTGCCTTAACCTAAGATGCAAATAAATTATGTGATTTAATGCACAGCCTACCATTTGCATTTTCACCACCACACTTGGATTCCAATTCTGCTATTTTAGCTTTTAAGGAATCGATCTGCAATACAGAATATAAAGTCATATTGAAAACCCAAACAAGATAAATTCTAAAGAATATGAAATATCTAAAATGCAGACCTCTTCCATCAGCATATTAATTTCTTTTTCCTTATTGCCAGTGTCTTCACTGCCTTCCACTTCCATAGTGTCCACACCACTCATTGGGTCTTCTAACTTCATTTCTGTACCTTCACATACAAGATCTCTTTCCTGAGAAAACACATTACTGGAGTCATGATCAAATTCATGGAGACTTTCTTTTCCACCCATTTGCTTAAAATTTGAATCTGATGCAGTTTCATCCAAATCTGACACATGAGGACTCAAGATTGAGGAAAAATCATGAGCACACCCATCCTCTTGTAATAAAGCTGATCGTGCAGTCATCATTTCTTCATCAACAGGATCCACAATGTCCTTGGCTTCACTGACCACGTTGGAATTGTTACCCTCCAGATTGGTCAAGTCATGCTTCGTATGAAGGGAAGATTCTTGACTCCTATGATGTTCATTATACATCCAATCCATTGGGAATGGAGAAGACAGATTCTCTTGATGGCACAGGATGTCATATGAGAGGACACTTCCCAATGAATGACCATATATTGAAACCTGGATAAATGTTAGTGTACTATTGAGACTGTTCAGTGGAAATCAAGATTATAGCTTGATGAATAAACAGAGCATTTGCTCAAAGAGTTTATACCTTTCCATCATAACCAGGATTCCGCTTAAGAAACTTCAAGTACAGGTGGTTTAATTGGTTTGATACCTGGAGCAAAGTGATACCAATCAATTCAACCTCGAAACATAATTGTAACGGAGACCGAATTGCTTTAAACTTTCAACTATGGCCTCTGTGAAATAAATAAAAAACATTTTTTTCCAAACAAATTGGTTGAAGAGATGAAAGGAATAAAATAACAGTACTCAATAACGTACATTTGCCAAAAGAACCTTGCTATTTTCATGAAGAACTAGCATCAATCAGGAATTAAAATTAGCTACTACTAAAAAGCTAAGATATGGCTTCAACAATATTTAGGGTACCTGCAAAAGTTAGTTAGATTTATCCTCAGTTACCATTTTCTTCTATTTGCCATGCTTCTCTAATAGGGAATTACATTATGAATCATAGGAAATCACCAATCCAAACATTCTCAATTCAACTCATGTTCTCATCACCCACAATCTTCTCTAGTAGTAATTTTGATGATAATGGGGGTGCAACAGATTTATTCACAAAATCAAACCATCTCATAAACCATTCCATTTCACTTTTTGCAGCCTTAGTAGAATGGTAACTTATGGATGCTACTAGTGGCATTACTAGAAGTTACAAGTTCTATACCATTGCAAAAAGCAGACAAGTATAATTTGTCACTTCCATGTCCTGTCATTACTGTAGACACCATCTCACACACAAACCATTATTGCTGTTGCAATTCCATCCATGCTAAAAACTTGGAAGATTTACTCTCAATCAGATTTCAGGGGTTTGGTAATTATGTAGGTCGTGTGTTGAGGTGACATGCAGTATTCCTGCTATTTTGTGCATCTGGTTTGAATGAAGTCAAGAATATTTCAAGATGAGCAGCTTCCTTTCCTTTTTATATGGGATAAACATTGTATTCGTAGGGTGCTTTGCTATAGGTGTCTAGTGTCTCTTCAGCTGGTATGCAAAGGGAAAGGAAGCTATCTTTTACTATCAGAAGGAAAAGAATGCCATCAGCTCTAACCACTACCACTTCCTAGACGCTGTCTCAACACAGCTTCCAACTCAAGTATGCCTCAAAGCTAACTTGTTTCACTTTATTAATTTACCAAATTTTGATATCATTTTCCTAGTTGTTAATGTCTGGAATTTTTTAATATGAACCATCCCGTGAACACCATTTCTTCTGGAAAAAAGCATTTTCCTAACTTCTTCCTTCCATTCCTTTTTTTTTTTTTAATCTATTTCAATAGAGATGTATATCTCATGTTTCCTTGTGTAGAACCACTCACATACAGGAAAAAAAGACTAAATTTATAACTATTTAAGTTATCCTTAATTCTAATTTCAAGATTAACTACTTAGGGTAATTGTTTATGATGTGTAATTTTATGTCTGAATTATTCTATACTTGACATTAGAGATAAAATTTAGTTCTTGAATTTAATATAGAATAGATAACGCAACTTAATGTAAGCTAGCATTCTTCATGGTTGTCTTGAAAATGTTGTGACTTCTTTTGTTTCATGTTTCAGGGAAAAAATTATTTTACCCAATTGTTATTATAACTCCAGTTGAAAATCCAAGAGCATGAAAATTGAGATCATAACATCAGAGACCCATGAAAGATGAAAGTGCTTTCAAAGTAGAGAGGTAAGTCAAGATTCTCTTAAGACATCTCTTTCCCAAATTCATCCATTCATCGCATGCATAAAATTACTTCACTGATAATCAGAAAAAAGTTGTGTCAACATGAAGAGCTTTTGTGTGCTTTCTCATTTATTCCTTTTATTTTTCTCTTTTTTGTTGGAAAGAGAAAGCATTCAATATGGACAAGTAAATAATAGAAGTTGAATATCCATTCTGGTGCACATATGTGAAGATGGCATCTCCATTCACAACAGAACCCAAGGATGATTCTTTATAATTAGCCTTCATTGGTAATTAGCAATTAAAAGGAAGAAAAAATAGAAGGATCAAATTTGCAGTACCGAATTAATAATGTCTTGACAATAGATGGGGCTCATGTAGTACAATACATCATGCACTGTTGCCCCCAGCATAACACGCAAACCACGTACACCATCTAAAGTAATCTTTTCAACTGCAGCTTCACCACTAAGCTTCAAGCCCTTTCTCCACTACAAAAGCAAAAAGGAGTGTGCAATATGAGAAGCAGACAGGAAGACATGCAATAGAATTTTTAAAGAAGTTTGCGACTAACTTATGTGAAATCAAATTGTACAGTACATAAAGTCCATTTCTAGCATGCCCTATAGTTTCTATGGAAAGTACAATGCAACCATCCATCCATAAACCCTATACAAGCACTCCCCCCAATCTCCCTTACTTCTGCCATATAGTTTGAGTGCAACCAAAACCCAAACCCAGACATGCTTTGGTTTTAGTGAACTATAAATAGATAAAAATTGATATTTTTTATCACAAATTGGTACTCAAATTAAGAAGTTTTTGGTTAATAATTGCAAGCTTCTGACCCTAAAAAGACCCCGAAAGAATTAATAATTTTTTGCTAATAATTCAATGCAATTCCATGACTAACACTTTTCAGAAGCAGTCCTAGTTTATGAAATAGAGAAGCAACCATACACCATTCAGCTAATGTAAACCTGAATGTTCAAATGTTATTATCATATTCACTTCATTTTCTTCAAGAAGGGGGGGGGAGATGGAAAAGGCCAATACAATAGACAGCCTTGCCCAACATCTTTCCATTCATATTAAATCATTATGATAAATTTATTAAGAAAATAAAACGAGACAAAGTCTCCATTCATCACCTCTTCACAGGGGAGTCAAACAATACAAATAGATAAATAGTTAATCAAAGGCTAAACACAAAAGTATGTCATCCCAGAAGGACAATTTAATTTTTCTCTTTTGAGAAGTTCATTTTAGCTGTCCACTTCGAAAAGCCAATGTGCAAGATAAAATAGATTTACAAAATGATCTTATGCATGGTGAATGCCAAATGTACAAACATCACAATTTAGAATCTTTTAGGTATAATTTGTTGGAAATTGACCATATTTAACTTGGATATAAACATAGTAATAGATGCCTCCTTGAAAATAATTCCTGAGATCAACAATATTCAACATGGACACAAACATACAAGTAACATTGTCCCAAAAGTTTGGACCTTATAAGACAGACTGAATTTGCAATGACAGTATTATTTAATTTACCTGGCATGGAATGAAAAGAACTCGTTGAGCACCTCGTTGGTGTGAAGTAAGATGTTGTTCAGCAAGACTCGCAGTGATATGGCGGAAGTTTCCAACATCATCAACAAGATTAGACTTCTCCAATCTTTGGCCAATACCATGAACCATAAAAACCACATGTTGAACAGGGACCTAGACCAAGAATACAAGATTAAAACCCTAGCTATCAACAAGTTTATTTCAAACTTATTGTGGAAAGACGTTAAATGAGAGGGTCAAATGCACGATGCAAAATCATAAGTATTTATTTTACAGCAAATTATGGAGACAGAGAAAGGCAAATCTGAATGAAATGCATACTTTAACTGGGTAAATCTAACACATTTTGCCACCACATTTTTTCCACTTTACACAAGACAGGAAATATAAAACCAAAAAAGGAGTTCGAGCAAGTCATATGTAGCCATTCTCCTAATCATATTGTTTGTAATTTGTTGATTAAGATGCATAATTGATAAACACATCAAGAAACTGAACATTACCAAGGAAAGATCATGTGTGCATCATGTATTTGTGATATACAGACAAACTGTCCAATACAACTTGCAGAACTAAATAGTGAATACCTGTGAGCAGTAATCATCCATTTCCTCCTCCTTCCGCTGTCGTAGTTCATCCTGAAGTACAAGAAAATAACCATTAACAGGAGAGACAATTAGTTGTTAACTTCCATCAGCCACAAGAAATGCAGCCCCTTATGATACCAATTAAAAATTATTAGCATATCAGGCATCATGTCATAGTAAAGTAAGCTAGATAAATAGCCCAGTTTATAAGACAGGAAAAGCACAAGAATAATGAATAATTGATAATTGTTAACAGGAGAGACAATTAGTTGTTAACTTCCATCAGCCACAAGAAATGCAGTCACTTATCATACCAATTATAAATTATTAACATATCAGACATCATGTCATAGTAAAGTAAGCTGGATAATTAGCCTTGTTTATAAGACAAGAAAAGCACAAGAATAATGAATATGACCTACTTAAGGTGATCAATGATTAGCAGTGGCAGCAGGTTAAGTAATGTTAGCAGTGTCATTGGTGTAACTGTGGTCATTTGTTGATGATCACAAAAGAATGGTCATAATGATGGTTAAATTATAGAATTGAGTAATGCATGTTCCTTTTTGTTCCTAAATTTTTTATAGAAGTATTTTTCACATAAAAAATTTTCAGAAACTGTTTCAGAAACCAGAAGAATTATACAAATACCAAACTATCGGAACAAAGTATAGAAATACACCTGGGTTGGTTTAGCTGAGTGAGATGCAGAGTAACCACGCCTTAACTTGATTTCATTCCCACTCAAGCTAACAATATTAGAAAAACCAGAAGCATCAATGTTGAGCCAAGCCTCCCAAGTATCATCTTCTCCCGTGAAAAGGGCATGAAGTCCCTACATTCAGAATCAACCATGTTTGTTATGCATCATATGCTGCACTAGATAACAAGAAATAAAAAGATAAATATCCTTTCTTGGAAAACGATACAAATACCAGTGTAGAGCCTTGCAGATCAACACGGGCTGCAAAAAGGCCTGATGGTTGAAACATCCTTCGGTGCCAAACCTAAAGACAAGTCCAAAGTTGAAGAGAGAACGACCTTCATAATAGCAAGAAGTAAAATGGATAAAGAACACTAGAAGCCTAAACTATGCATTTCCAAAGTAGATAATGCAACTCCAGCAAGATTCTAACCAAGTACTTTTCAAACTCTCAAGCAAATTTACTTGACATAAACAACAATTTCTGACAAGGAATAGCCATCCATTATTGGAAATACCGTGGATCAAAGGAATAGGTGTTAGTGATAGTGCAAACCTGGCTCCGGTATGCAATCTCTAACTGTTCAGCTACATCCTCTCGAAGAGGGAGCCAATCCAAGCCTCCTTTACGAGCAAACCAATGACCTCTCAAAACACGCTGATTTTCTCCATTCCAATAAACAGGAAAACAATGTCTCTTCACCAGATCTACCTGCATAATGACACCATGCCAGTTTTTGACAGTGTCAATAGGAAATTTTTATGGATGACATCCAAAAAAGTGTAAGAATAATGTGCAACAAAAAAATCATGTTTACATACTCAAATGCATGTTAACAATACAAGTCTCAGCAAAGATGGATAAAAAGGCAGCTCCATAACCAAACTGTCCTTCCTTATCCTTCTTGAAAGCAACATGTTTGCTAAAATTTTCTGTCAATTATTGATACTCTTTTCGAAACTGATCTGGGAAGAAATTCAAATATGATCCCTTTTTTTTAACAAATGAATAAGATGTACAAGACACAAAAACTGATGGAACCACAGAGATGTTCTGAAAAATTGATACAGCAGGAACTCAAACCTGAGTTCTGAAACAAGTTAACAAAAAGCAAACAGCCAGAGCAGAATGCTGCAATGGAATTCTAATGATAGTTTTCCCACCAAACACAATGCACTAACACTGGAAATTCTTACTTAAAACTTCAGTGAAAAACATATGGCCTTACATACCTCATAGAGCCCTCCCTTGACAGGCACACCCACTCTCTCCTCTTCCACTTCATGTAGTTGAGCTGCTCGTCCACCCTCTGGAGAATCAGCATTTTCTAGTGTATTGAACTTCTTGCTGGTGGTTGGCCAACCCACTGGGCCTTCACTACATTCTGCATACTCTTTCCACCAACTAGTGAGCAACTCTTCTTCTCTCTGTGAATCACAAAATCAAAATTGGAAAAAAAAAATGATTGCACCATCAGGCATGAAATCAGGTTCCATTGCCTTGTATACATACTATAACCATGTATTGAGTGTGTGTTTGCATTGTGGTAGCTTTTACGGTTTGAAAAGGTAGGTTTAAGAAAAACTACAAATTATAGCTTTTTTGTAATCAAGGTTTCAAAAGAAAACTTTCAGTAGGATCCATGCAAGACTATGAATTGTGTTGATTAACTAAACACTTTCAAAACTATGGTTGGGGCAAAACACAGTTTCAACCACATTTCACTACACTACCAAACAAACCCTAAACGTCAACATTACATTTTCATGTTTGAACTGAATATCCATAACATAATGAATGTGCGAATAGAAGCTTGTTTTGTTTTCAATAAAAAGTTCTCATACAGAATCTTGCAGTCCCAGATGCACATAAAATGGGGGTGCTTGAACAGCAAACCAACAAATAAGCATCTAAAATGACCTGCAAGAAAGATGCTTCTATTGCAAGAGAATCCCTCATACCAAAACGAAAATAGTCGCTCTTTCCCACTATCTCAGTGAGCGGGACTGAGGCAGCTAACTCTGCAGAAACACCAAAAAGAAAAATGAGAGCTTTTTTTTCTTTTTCCTTTCCCTTCATAAATTAGCAAGTTAGTTCTTTCTTCTCATAAATTAGCAAAAACTAATAGGGATTAAGGAACATTAAGCCAAGCATCAAATTTTAGTTCTTTCTTCTCATAAATTAGCACAATCTAATAGGGATGAAGGAATATTAAGCCAAGCATCAAATTCCATGTGTTTAGGCCAAACGAAGCATTTTGGAACCAAGCAAAGCAAAGAAATTAAAAAAAAAAAAACATGCAAACCATAATCACAAGTACTTTTTTTATACATAATAAGTAGAATCTTAGAAATTAAAATGCACTGAAAATGGAAATTTTCCAATTCTAGAAAGCATTATTACCCTTTTCTGCTGTTATCATAAACCAAGGCAAATTAATTAACATCAAACAAAGCAAGTACTAGCAAACAACAAAACGTGAATAAATTGACTTAAAAAAAGCTAAAAGCCTGCTCACCATTCTCTGCCAAAGGCACCTTACAGAAATACCACCTAACATCACCACCATCAGATGGACTCCTAGTCTGTGCAAGATACTTTTGACGACCTTTACAATTCTCGATCACATCCTCCAATCTTGCGATATTTGACGGCGTATTCTTTAGCAAATCAGGCAGTATTTCCTCTGAAACCGCCGGATTTGCCTTGCAACCCGCCATCTAAAAACTAAATTATCAAAATGGTGTTTCTTCTTTTCTTGAAAACTAAAAAATGGGCACTCTTCAACAAAATAAACGAACTTTGGATCAATATTGCATTTTTTTGGCGAAATATCAAATGGGTTCCCTTCAAACTATACATATATGGACGCAAATGGATATTTTTAAGCTACGAATTAATTTTTCAAATATTTGTGAATTATTTTAATGTGTTATATTAAACAATAAATTTAAAAATATATATATATATATATATTAACATATTTTTATTAAAAATATATTTAAAAAAAAATTACCATATTTTTAATAAGAGAGAGAGAGAGTTCAGACATGAATATATTTGATACCAAACATTAACCAAAGACTCCCGAGCAATTTTGAAGCTAATTTAGATGCCTTAAAAAACAAGTCCAGTAATATAAAGGACATGTACTTCAAGACATTATTGTTTTTATTTCAAAAACTAACCTTAGGTGATTTCACTTTACACACAATTTATTATTTTCTATTAATTATGATTTCACTAAAAAGAATTCATTGGGTTAGTGTTGGAGCATTTTAATCTTTTCCCACATCTTATTAACTATTCAAAACTTTATCAGAGATATAAATATTTTCTTAATTTTTTATCATAATAAAGTGATATAATTTCCCTTTTTATTTTTTAAAAATACAATAAAATGGCTAGTTTGCCTTTAAATTAAAAAATATAGTTCATATTTCTCTTGGTTTTTTGGTCTTTCATTCTAAATTTTTTTTATTATTAATAGTTTCATAAAGAAAAATTTTATCTCTTTATACATATAAATTATTAATTAAATAGAAAAAATTAATGGCATGTGTTGATCACACATCGATGTATAAGATGTGCCCGTGTATTTTGAACTGCATGTGTTGTATTTATGGTGAAAGATAATATTCTTCCATCATGTTATTGGAAGCATCAACAAGTCCTTTTCTTGACAATGTGGCGAATGATAGTAATAATGGAGTAATTTGTCGTTCCTAGTCCTTTCTTTTTTGTCTTTCTTCTTTTCTTTCTCCTCCTTCAAAATTTATAAATTGGTCCTTTTTGTTTTTGATATGTGAACTTCAATTCTTATTTTTTTTATTTTTTATTTTTTTATAAAAATTGTATTTGTTTTTAATTTTATCGTTCAATTTTGATTTGTTTTATATTATTTTTGTATTTGATCTTTTTTTTCCCTTAGTTTTTTTGTAAAAGTTTTATTAATTTTTAATTTTATTATTCAATTCAAATTTATAGTATACTATTTTTTTCAATTTGTTTCTTATTATTTTGATTTTTTATCTTTTTATTAAAGTTATTTTTCTTTTCAATTTAACGATCAAATCAAAAATTTATAATTGCATTTTAATTTTTTTATTCCAAATTTATAGTATACTATTTTTTTAATTGTTATTTTTAATTTTAGATTCTTTTGTGTAATTATTTTTTTATGATTTTATCATTTAATATTTGATTTGGCAATGATTGTGTTTTGTGATTTTTTCATGTATGGTGCTTTCTTTCTAATAACTAGGATCATAAATTTAAAATATTAACGAGAGTTATCATCCTTTTATTTGGCTTATTTTCTTTTATGATTTCATTGTTTGACATATGATTTTAAAAAATAGTTTTATGATTTTCTTTAAATTTTTTTCATCGGGTTATCTCAACCTCAAGTCTTGAAATTCAAGTTAGTAAGTTAACTAGAGTTGGCTTACCCCTTATTACCCAGGTTAAATGTTTATTATGCTTATATAGGTTGACTCAAATCAGTTTTTTATTTTTTTTTACCTAATTTCATTATTCCATATTTAATTGGCTAGAAATTTAATAACATTATTGTTTGGTTTATGAAAAGGTTTTTTTTCCATAGCAGTTTTTTTTTCAATTTTTATCCATTTACTTTTGTTGTCATTTTTTTTATCATCTCATTAAGATAAAATCTATGTATTTGATCGATTATGATCATTATTTTTCTTCTTTCTTTAAAATTTGTTTGTGGCACCTAAATATTAATTTTTTTTAGAAAAAATAGTGTGAATATACGGTGTAACCCGAACTCCTTTGTCTTTTTCTCTCAACCTAGAAAGCTAAAAATCAAGTTTGATAAACCTTGATCGAGAGATAACCATATACTTAATAACCAAATGTATAGAAAAAAAGATTTGGACCCAAAGATAATCTTGTATCTAAGAACCCTATATGTGTAAATGACATCATGAAATCTATTAACTTTTAATAAGTTAATATATGATCTTTGTCCATACAAAAAAAGGTTGATTTGCAATTAAAAAACAAAATAAAAACTCATGTTTATTCTCCAACTTGATGTTGAAATTTGTAACAAAAAAAAAGTCTTCTCTAACTAACCCTAATAGACTCATTTTAAGTTGCAAGCTAATAGATCTAAATTAATAATCAACTAACATAAGTCTAATAATAAAATAAACTCATAAACTATGTCTAATAATCAGAACAAAATCAAATTAAAAAATTAGTATTCAATGTTAAACATGTCATTCTTTTTTATCTAGATAATTATTGGGTGTAACATATGTGATTGGAAAGCTTGAGATTTCTAGTTTTTATCAAAACTTAAATAGCAGCAAATTGCCACATATAGCTCCATATATGTTTTAAACAGCATACAAAGGCCCAGTCTTACAAATTTGACAAGATTTATTTAGTAACTTTGACATTCTAAAAAAATTCTTCTCGAGCTCTATTTAACCTAAACATTTACCAAAATATATTTTTATTCGTCTAATATCTCCTTGTAAAATTTTAGCTCATTTTAATAAACGGTTTAAGAGATATACCTGATTTCACAAAACTAGTTAGTAGATATTTTAAGACCAAATTCGAACTTGGCTTAGTTTGTATCATCCTCTTATTTTTTAAAAAAATAACTTGTTTATTCAATTTCACTTCACCACCATCCTTCAACCATTATAGTTTATAAAGCATGAGATGTTAGATAGTATGAGAGTTTAACTTTCTTATTAATTTAGTATTAGTTACATTAGTACAGCTACCACCATCTATAATTAAGTTACAATCCTTGTTATAAATGTAATATCTTATGTGGAATATGTTCTCCCTCTAACCTTCCAAATCATCAACCTTGATATACATCTTCAATACTCTCCTTACAACAAATGTCTTTCCCTCAACCAAATACTCAACACAAACATCATCATCATCTTATAATTGTAACATCAAATATTCATCTGCTATGTAGCTTTTAAAACCAAATTTTCTTATTTTATAATGCATAAATCAAATATCCATCAATGATTCCTATTGTAAATGAACCTTTCAAGATTATTACTATTAGGTTTCAATTAAGAGTATCAAGGTGGCATATTCTTGTGTAATGTAAATATTTTGGCCTTAAATAATTGTCCACTGATAATGGTTATGCATACACGAGTCTTCACTAACTAATATGTATAAATATTGATTAGGGGCAATATTCTAAAATTGAACCATTAATGTGATTCTTTATAGTATCAATACACCCTAGGGCTAATAGATCCATAAAGGTCATGGTTAAACTTTTAGTCAATAAGAGGACATTCATATCACTAAATCTCATTCTTGAGTAAATGAACCTATAAATATCACTATTTAAATGTTTAAAATTAGGGTATAAAACTTTATTTAGCAAAATAAGAATCAATCTTCATCATAGGATAAATAAAATGTTTGGCACCATCCCTTATAGGTACAGGATTGGATTCATTAAGCCTAACATAAGCTCATCTTGATCATTCACTAACATTATTAGAAAGGACCACCAATGGTTACAGGTCTCAATTAGGAATAATTGTTTTTAGATATATTAGTTCACTAATAATTATCAAAATAAATGAATCCTTACTGATAATTATTATGGTAGTAATGAGAAGTGGAAAAGATGACCCAAATATAAAAGGAATAAACTTAAACCTTAGGTTTAACTTATTATAGTAGACTCATCCTTACTTGTATAGATTGATCATTATTAGATTAGGCGCAATAAAGCTATTATGAATGGTAGATAAGTAATATTGGAACTTATGTAAAATGTTTTGTGGTAATAGTGTCTTTCATTTAGCATAATCAATCTCTTACCTTAAAATTTTAAAAATTAATTAGAGTTTTTAGTGACCATAATACTAGATGATAACTGTTTTATATACCATACACATATATTTTAGACCATTTTCCCCTCTAAAAAATAACTCTTCTTTAAGGAAAAAAATGAGTCATCACAATGTTAGATGTAATACTTAGGATAAGATCAATCACCAACCTATAATGTTTGCATATGTATCTTCATAAGTTAGTATGTTTATATGTATTACACTATTCTCTTCTCTTTCAACTTTTATTCTTTGAAGTTTGGGAAGTAATGTCTTTTGAGGTTTTGATTTTATTGATACAAATAAGATATTACTGTATCACTTTTATTTATCAAATTAAAAAAAGTCTCTACATATTCATTGAAGGATAAATATTGAAATGAAGATCAAAACAAATTATTTATTGGAAAGATAAAGTTTAGGTTAAGGTTTATTCTTATATCACTAAATCTTGAAAAAATATATAATTATCTATATTTGTAATTATCATAGATCTCTATAAATACTACCTTTTATCATGAAGCAAGTTTTTTAATGTGAGCTTAACAATCTCTTAAAGTCTTATAAATATAGTTCAAGATAAAAGGTCCTAGAGTTATAATCTTATTCTCTATTGAAGATATTGTTATTTTTAGATATGATTTGGTAGGTTTTTTTAGAATTATAACATATAAGGTGCTTATATACCTAGTATAACATAAAAGCTACATGCTTTTCAAAAGGTAAGAAATTTGAGTCTCTCTCTTTAAATGAGCATGCTAAATTTAGACACACTTATTATTAAATTGTTAAAAGAGTTGGTATCAATTTATATGGAGGAACAAAGTCTGTTTTCAAATAGGTAAAGACTATCTATTATGGTTAAATCATATAAGGCAATAGTTTTTAATATATACCTAAATATAAAAGTGTTGTTGGACTTTAATAAGAATAGATAAAAGATAGATAAAAGCTATTTATTGGGTTTAGAAAAGAGTCTAGGTAACTGGATTATATTAAAATTCTTTTTACTCCTTTATTAGTCAGAAAAATGATCTCACTACTTGTCTAACCATTTAAGATATGCAATGGTAACACCACAAAGCCACTAAGAAATGATTTTCTTCCATACATTAAAATTCATATGATCATCCTAAAAAGGAATTATTTCTTTGTTAATGTCTATAGTGAAATATTAGTGTTTTTTTTGTTCTTTCGATATCTTTCTATATAATGGTACTAAAAGTGCTTTTCTATAAGATTCTATTAGCAAGGATGGTAAACTAGTTAATGTTAGGCAAATAGTTTGTAAAGTTTTAGCAATTAGAGATGATCATAGATTTAGGGGGAACAAAGCTTAAGGGTGCCATTTTTATTTTAAAAAGGAAGGAAATTGTTTATGGTTCTTAGATGAATCTTTATAGAAAAATTTCTATGTAAAATAGGGATTAAGATTTTTCAAATGAAAGATGAAGAATTGAAAGTAGTTTGAGAAACCTAAATATCACATGTAAACGCTAAATAACATGTTTTAAAATTTATCAGTTGAAACGTTTGACATGTCAAATGTGTTTTAAAAAATAGTTAGTGATTTTTTGGGTGCACAATGTCACTTGTCATGTTATATTTGGTTGATTCAATTAATCAATCAACTCCTAGTGAAAAATATGATGAGAGAAAATACCACTTTGTTTGATAAATAAAGAAATATAGGAGATATTGTTTACATAAAAAATAAATATCCATGTGTCAAATTTAGCAGAACAATGATTGTTTATAATAAATAGAGAAAAATAGTTAAAATTTATCAAATATAATGAAATCATTTATATTTATAGAGTCTTGATTAATTAAGAATGTTAAAGATAAAGTCAACTAAACGACTAAAATCATTATGAACCAAAGAAAAATGATTGGTCATAAGCATTTGAATGTATATAAAGAAATATAAAACTCAATTCAACTTAAACTGAGAGTCCTTAACATAATAATTAATACGAAACCACAAGATTAAATTAGACTTTTTTATAACCCAATTCACCTCTATTTTTATATATATTTCATAAAATAAACTAAATAAAAAAACCTTTCTTTTCAATAAATCTTGTTACTTTTAATCATTTTACTAGTTTTTTTATTATCATTTTTGTTGATTTTATCATGTCATGATAAGCTAGAAAAAAATATAAAAATAAATATAAAATAATAAAAAAGAAAGGAAGAAAAAAATACATTTAAGGCAAAATTGGATAAATAATTAACTTTAACAAGCCAAGGATTAAGTTGAAGAAAAAAAATCAGGAATAATTTAGAATACAATTGGAGACATAATTGAAAAATAATTAAAAAAATTAATTTGATCTTAATTAAAATAAATAAAGAATGAAGGACTAAACTATAGAAAAAAATCAAACAAAAAGGTTTAGTTAATTCAATTATGAGTGAAACTAAAGAGAAACTATAAGAATGAAGAGAGAGAGAGAGAGTTAAGGCAATATCGGTCAAAATTATATAATTTTGAAACCAATAACTAATCATAAATAGTCATTCAAATTAAAAGATTCAATTAATTCATTTCTAGATAAATTAAAAACAAAATCAAAATCCTAATTAAATGAAATAGAAAAAATAAAATAAAAAGTTAGGGCCTATAATAGAAAGACAAAAATATTATAAGATTTATATTTAATTTTACAACAATGATTAAGCTTCAATTATAATTTACAAAAATTCAAACCTTTAATTTTAACAATCCTAAAACACAAATCAAGCAGCTATTAAAATCTTAAATTTTGATCCCTTAAATTATAATAATTTTCAATTAATTAATCCAAATAATTCCAAACCTAGATCCTAGAACTTTAGCAATTCTTCCCACATGTTTTTTGAAAGAAAAGATTGATAAAATGGATTAATAACACATGAACAACAATATAGCTAACCTTCGATGCAATAAACTTTCCCGTCACATAAACCTCCTATAAATTATTAAAAGTGCCTTTCTATCAACTCAATTATTATTAGGGGTGTTTAAAAAAACCAACCAATCAATCAGATTTTAAAAATTGGAAAACAAATTACTTGAAAAAGCGAAACTAAGAGTAAGAAATATCAAATCAATTTAGAAATCATAAAATAACTTAGTCCAGTTCGATTTTGATTTTAGAAATTGAAATTAGATAACCGAATCAAATCCAATATAAGTTGTAAACCCACTTTAAAAAAAGTGTATAAATAGTTGTAAATCCCTCTTTTCTAATTTGAAAATAGCCACCAAACATTTACCTCTCTTGTTCCATCTCTCTCCTTTATTATCTCCCTTATTGAAACTTGAGAGGTTGTTACAGATAACCTCCATCTCCTATGTTTTGTTCTTTTCTTTTACTTCATTACCTTTATTTATTAGTTATTGGCCTTGGTTAATGTTTTTTTCTTTTTAAACTCAAACGAGTTGTTTTCATTATCGATTTTTTAGACTATTCAAACTCTTATTTTGTGTTCTTAGCTATTTAGAAAATGGAAAGCTTTTAACGTATGCCTATCATTCTATTTTGGCATGTTTGCTTTTATTGCAATTAGGTTGGGACTGTCTTTTATTCTAATCACCTAAACTTTCTAGATTTATGCTTGCTAATTTCTATGAAAATTTGTTGCTCAATTATACATTTACACCTTTTTTCTCTTTAATAGTCATTGTTTCTTATTGTAATGCTTATTTATTTTTCTTTTGAAAATATAAAACATTTAAACAAGGAATTAACACCTTGTTTAATAATATAATAAAAGTTGATAAAGATATTAGATTTTTTTGTTATAAAAAAATAAAAATGAAGACCGAGTTGATTTGGTCTGAGCTAGTTTTCAGTTTGGTTTGGTCCAATTTCCTAGAAAATTTCATCTTCCAGTTTGGTTAGAATTTTGAGCCCAACTTGAACTTGAAATTTTGAACCTAACCCGAATCAAATCGTGAACACCCATAGTCATCACTTCTTTGCAAACCACTCTTTTACTCACCGAGCATAACCTCTTTACCACCATTAAACCCATCAAACCACCATCACAAACCTGCAACCTCTCTCACCTACATCTCAACCTGCAATCTTAATTCCTCTAAAAAAAATACTAATAATGAACACAAACATATTAAAAAAGCTCAATATGTTCCTCTTCTTACATTTGTTAAACCTAAATAAACCTTACCACTTAAAACCAATAACAGCCTAACGAACCTTACCACCTAAAATTAACCATAACCTCTCACCTTATTGGATTCCAACTAGCAAAAGTCACCATTGACCATTATACATAAACTTTCATCTTTCCTTATATTCATTACCATATACCAACAACCACCTAATAACCTCTAACCATAAACATTGTTCTCCTTAATAAACTATATAATAACCTTTAACCACAGACCATCATCCTCCCTTATAACCACAAAATCAATCTCTACCCAAAACCATTAGAATCCCAACTAAACTAGTGCAACCTACACATTCAAAATCATTAACTCCAGCCAAACTCATTCTCCCTCCAATACCATCAAACCAACTTATCAAATTATATCTTAAAAACAATTATTTTCATCAACCAATATCCACCAGCCTCCCACAAACCATATTTAATTAGCCTTTTATCCTTTAATTGAATGATATAAGCCCATCTCCATCTCTCTCACTAAGTCGCCACCTTTTTAGGAGAAAAAAAATCTATATAGTCTTTTATTTACCTTGTTGTTGTCTTCTGGTCTATCATGGGATAAATCATAAACACCACCATCAAGTCATTTCCCTATTGATCCAGCGTTGCTAGCAACTTAGTTCCCAACCCTTTTTGCCATAGTCAAACAGTAACCTACCTCTATTATTTTCCACTTCAACTTGACGCCAACAGGCTCATCAATAACCTCTGCCCAAAAACTCACATCAATCCACCATATAAACAACCTAAAATCGAGTTTAAACTCAATCATTTGGCAACCATGTTTAGCCTTGAAAACACGGTAGCTTCACAACTATTAAAAGAGAAATAAGGGCAACTGGTTTAATTTTTTTTTTTATGTTTGTAGGTTTATTTAGATGGCATGTGCAAAACATATGCACATTCTAGTCCAGTAAGTCAATAAGACATTGCATGAGACAAACATGTGTCATGTAGCCAAATCAAGTTCTCTAGCATTTTCCCACATGCTTTTACCCTAATTTCAAATCAATGTATATTGATCATTTGGATAGCCTGTTTATTTTTGTGTTTTAAATTAATATTTTTTTATATTTTCAAATTATTTTAATTATTGATATTAAAAATAATTTTTAAAAATAAAAAATATTGTTTTGATATTGTTGCGATGTCACAGTCACACAAATTAATTACCCTATCTAAAAACACAATACACAAGATAATATAGAGCAAGCAAGGGGTCGATCTCATGAGGAAGGTTCAAGTCAGATTTTTATACTATACGTCATGCAATTTAGAGGGGGTTTGATTTGTGATGATCTAAAATATAGAAAAAATTTAACTAGCAAACAAATTCAATTAAAACTCAAATTTATCAAGAAAACAAACCTTGGTCACAAGCACACATCTACCAACAGAAATTAGAACTGATCCTTGAAAATTGCAGTTTATGTTTTGAAATTTTCTCTTTTCTTAATGTTGATTAATTAATAGATCCGTCGTATAACTAATCCTAACCAACAAACAATCAAAGTGTCTACACTAATGATTATGTCACTTTAAACAATCATACCCATTCATAATATAAACTGAAAATAAAAGGAAGAATAAATCTCATGGTTCTTGAAATCAAAAGGTTTGATATATCCATGCAACCAAGAAAAGAGCTTAGCCTTGCATAACTATTAAATAACTATTCCTAAAGAATAAAAAGAGCATGATTTTTGGGTTTGTAAAGGAGAGAATTTGTGTTTATTCTCTGCTAGTTGCTGCCTTCTTCTACTCTCCCTCTTTTTTGCTGGTTGCCAACCCCTTCTCTCTTTCTTTTATATGCTAAGAAACCCTAGTCTCTATTTTATAAAATAGTCCTCTCCCAAGTTGTCGGTTTACATTTAAGTACTTTAATAACTATTTTCTAAAAAAAAAAAAGAAATAGCCTTGCATGAAATCTTTAAACTCTGACTTAGAGGAGCTAAATTGCTGATATAAAAACTTGAATGTCGATTCAGAAGCTTCAGAATGTCATTTGGACTTGTTTCTTCACGAAACTTGTTTGTTGGCAGAATTCAGTTGTCATCTTTGAAAAATAATATCTCTCTTATATGATATTTGTTTTGGCTGAAATTTGGAGAGTTTATAGAACTTTAAGTTAAGAATAAAAAAAATAAGTTTGCATAAATTGGACTTCCATGGCTCCAAATATTGAATTTTGAATGGACAAAGGTTAAGTGGCACAAAACGGGATTTGATTTTGAAGGATGTGATTTCCATGATCTTTTCCTTTTTATTTTTCTTGCATTACATTTCTAGAAAGGTATGGATGTTAGCTTTTTAGTGCCACTAGAATCACTTCATTTTGATCTCTAGAACTCACGCTCTACACAAAATATTTTCTAAACATCAAATCTGCTAATTACCTCCAATTTACTCCATTTTGCATCTTTCATCCAAAAGTGCCTTCACAACATAAAACAAAAAATATCAAGGTATTTTATATATAAAAAATAGATAAAATATTAGGTAGATACGGGTGAAACTATCGAATAATATGGTTACATCATATACTCCCACACTTAGCTCTTGCTCGTTCTCGAGAAAGGATAAATAAAATTAAATTAAAAATAACTATGATTAATCTCATAATCTCCCATCAATGTCTAAGAGTACAAGCATTATAAATAAGAATATAATAAAAAAGGATAAAAAAATATAAATTTTAATGAATTTGTTTACATGCAAACTTCAAAACTCAATAAATCGTCGGGATTTAAATGAAATCTATGACATGTCAAAGTAATAGGTCCTCTCATTGATATACACTCCAACACTCATGTGTTTAGGGTTTATGTGTTTAAATCTCTCAAATTCAATTAAAGAGTATGTTTTCCCATAAGCTTGCTTTTCAATCTCATCTATATTATCAACTTATTACAAGTACTACATGAATCAAAAGGTCTTATTTTTCAGTTGTAACGAGGCTAAGGTTAAGATGAGGTAAAAGAAAGTAAAAGGAAAGGATCAAACCAAAGAAAGTAGAGCATTTTAAAAAATAATATTTTAAACAAGATATTCCATTAAAGCACATAAAATTTTCATCTTTAATCACCAATGTTTAACTTCTTTTGATTTCAAGCTTTTTCAACATAAAATCTTAAGAATATAAAGGAACATTTTTTTTCTTTTTCTTTTTTGCAATTTTTCCCATCTTTTCATCAAGCATCACTTCTTTTTTCTTTCACATAATTTCCAACCATAATTCCATGAAATATCACGAGTATATATTCTACAATTCCTTGACCAGGGGAAAAGGAAAACATATATAAAGTTAAGGCTTATACATGGATAAAGTAAAGAAAAGATAAACAAGCTCAAAAAGGGCTCACTAAGGATAATATATCTTAGGTTGACTTTTTGGCTCAAGTGGTTAAAATTATTTATGCCTTTATCATCTTCATGTATATGTATGATGTGAATGCAATCTCAAGAAGATATGAAGCAAGTTCTAGAAATATATATCATTAAAAGAATGCACACTCAAATAGTATAATGTTGAAGGCTCAAAAGCTTGCATTGGTATAACACTATAAAGTCAACATGACATGTTCTCAAAGTCAATCCCTAAACCAATTAAACCTTAAAACTTGCATGCACACTCCTTCATTCAATTCATATCTCCATCTATCTCAATTAATCTCATATGTAATACTCGCATTCTCATAAACCAATTGGAGTTCAAAAGATCAAACATAATTTTTTTTTAACAAGAAAGAAAAACCAAAATAAGAAAACCAACATTCTCCCAATACCCTCACACTTAAAACACAACATTGTCCTCAATGTTGAAATAAAAGGAAAGGAATATAGGAGAATGAAAAAAATTAAGTAAAATGAAAAAAATGAAAGATTAGGGAAAAAGAAAGTAAATCTTTCTTTTTTTTGGTGCTGGGTTGCCTTTTAGTAAGTGCTTTTGTTTTATATCTTTGACTCGACATGTTGCATGCTTATTCTTCATAGATTGGTTCAGCTAACTTTGTAAAAGTGGTGAGTCATGGAGACTCTTAGTCTTTTCTTTGTAAATCCTTGCATTCTCATAAGTATCATTTTGTATTTCTCTTAATGTAATTCCAATCTTTTTAGGCACCACCAGTTCACTGTCCGTGATGGGGTAAATGACTCGTGCATCATGAAGGATAATTTGCAAAGCTTCTAAGTCATACATGTTTCGGGAAATATATATATGCCTCTCCATCTCTTCTATCTTGGTAAAATCATAGCCATAACTCAAAGCTACTAACACGACTAAAAAATTGATGTTTTCTCCCACGTGCAAGAGTGTCGAAGTAATAAATAACCTAGCAAGATCGAGATCAAATTATAAGGAGGTTAATTATATAAATTATAAATGACAATAATACAAGAACAATAACAACAATAACAATAAAAACAACAACAACAACAATAATAGTATTAGTAGTAATACCAATAATAATAATAATAATAATAATAGTAATAATAATAATAATAACAAAAGAAGAAGATGATGATGATGATGAGAACTTTGAGATGAGATATTCATGTAATGATTAAACAATGATAATAACAAATGTCAAGGTTAGAGGTTCCACTTATTATTCAATTGGAAAGCATACACAAAGGAGGTTCCAATCATATTGTAAATTGTTAACATGATCACATTAGTTATTTTATTCGATTAATGCTAATAATTGTAAATCTCGTCATGCATTCATAATTATAACTTATGTTAACAACAAATCAAGTTCCTTTTATACCTTAGCTGTTAGTTATACCATACAGTATGAGCTATGAGAGTGCCAAGTATTTGTTGTACCAAGTGTTATACAATATAAATCTAGATTAGTGATTTAACAAGCAAAGTATTAAAGAGTGAACAAGATAACAAATACAAAACATGTTAGTATCAAACATTAAAGTCCATATTAAGTTTACACTATACTTATTCTCACACTATTAGTGTAACCTTTTCACCTTGACATAATAAATTTAACTAAAAATAAGAAAAGAAAAAAAAATAAATAAACAAAATAAGAACATAAATAAGATAAAAGTTAACTAAGTAAATGAAAGGAAATGAAAGGCATAAACTTGATATTAATAAAAGTAAAGCATAAACATTACAAAAAATACAAAAAAGAAAAGCAAGAGTATGATCTTGATCTGGAAACCAAAATCCTAAATGCATGGCAAATGTCTCATTTTATAGGCCAAAATTAGGAACTATTGATTTAATGACTAATTGATGAGTGGGTGGCCAAGTTTTGACTTAGTGACAACCCTTATCTTCTCTTATCTGCCTAAAACGTCATTGATAACGTTAAAATTAGAACCACTTGAAAATATAAAAGTTGTAAGAAATTATCTCAGCTTTTTAAGATAAAAAATTGAGGTCATTTAAACATCTAGAACTCTAAATATGAGCCAAAAACTAACTAGTGCTCGAGCTAGATGATAGATTTAGACTTCTTTGTTGTTTCTACAATTTGGACTTGAAAATGACCTTTTTAAATCTTGGACTCCATATGAAAGTTGTAGGCCTATGTCTTACCTTTCCATCTATATAAAATATAACTAAATCTAAGATCTACAGCTTTAGATATAACCCAATTACTGAATAGTATTTTGGTTTGGATTGCACCGACATCTCTTTTCTAAGTTTGGCCATCTCTTTGTCCTTTTAATTTTAGTTCTTAAATTCATCAATCTTTTCATTTATGTGATAGGCCTGCATTTAAAATGAATATTTACCATAAATTAAAGGTATTTTATATTATTAGATATGTTATTATAATACATGCTTTAGTTAAGGAGTTATTGATACTTCAAGTGCACAATGATGATATAAAACCTTGATAAAAATACATTTTTAAGTACTAATCAACTACGCTTAATCCATCCTCGTAATCAAAATCAAAAACTTATTGCATATACTTATTAACTTAGTCATAACATGTGATAAGATAAACATTGCTATAAGGATATTTCATTGCATCATGAAAATTAAATTCAATTTTTTAATCTCCTACCTCTATAAACAAAGTATCCTTACCATAATCAATCTTTGTATTGGAAGTTTTCAAGAATGGTTTCCCAAATAATATAGGAGTGTTGTTTGATGAATCACAAGAATCATGTTCCTTATCAAGATAAAAATCATATGGAATAATCGAACTATCAATTTTGACTCGGACATCTTCTATCACACAAAGTGGGTAAACAAGACTACAATATGCAAGTTGTATTATAATATTAGTTTTATTCAAAGGCTCTAGACTAAGAGAATCATAAACATGTTTAGGCATAATATGATGCACTTAAATCATATAAAGCTTTTTTAAAACTAATATTACCAATAACACATGGGATAATAAACGCACCTGGATCTTTTTGTTTCAAAGGAAGATTCTTTTGAACAATGACAAATATAACTTCACCCATACTTACCATTTCATGACCTTTTAGTTTGAAAAATCTCTTGGCACTACATAACTCCTTCAAGAATTTGGCATACTTGGAAATTTGTTTGATAGCATTAAGCAAAGGAATGTTGAGTTCTACTTTCTTGAAAAACTCTAAAATCTCTTTTTCTTTGACCTAGATGAACTCATAGGAAAGGGTGGAATTTTTTTAAAACTAGAATTCATTGAGTGAAGAGTTACCTTTGGAGTGTTGGTCGATGTTTTAGTTTGTGGAGGAGGAGGATGTTCCATTTCTGTACTTGATTCAGTTTCTATCTCTTCTTCTTCCATCATCTCAATTTATTTTGATCTTTTCTCTTCAAATTCTTTCCCACTTCGTAGCATGATCACACTAACATTCTCTATTGGATTCAATGCTTGGGAGGACAATTTTCCATTCATTCGTGCTTCTGATTTCCCCACAATTAAAGCTACTTGCCCCATTTACTTCTCCAAGTTGTGAATACTTGACCTTGTTTCTTGTTGGAAAGTCATGATATTTTACTGTAAGGTCATAGTGTTAGAGGCCAAAGTTTTCATCAGCTCATAAAGATCATCATTGGATGACGACCTCATAACATTAGAATTTGTGAATTAAGGGGGCTATCTTGCTTGATAATTCTGTAAGGGCTGAAATCTATAGGGATGGAACTATCGGCCTTGATTGCTTTGTTGAGGTGGGTTCCCATAACATAAGTTTGGATGATCTCTCTATTCAGGATTGTACTTGTTGGAAAAGGGATCATATTTATGTTAGGATTGTCCGTTGAATCCTTCATCAACTGTATGAACCTGTTCAATGTGATCTTTTTCCATTATTGGGCACATATCTGAGGTATGTCTTTGTAAGGAATATATGCTATAAACTTTCACCTGCTGTACATTTCTATAAGCCAAAAAACACATAAAAAAAGTAAGATCATTAACTTTATTTTCAAGGTTAGAAATGCTTACCTTATTTACCCATTTGTTTGAGAAGTCTCCATGAGTGCCAAACTATTTCGAGTTGACTGTCATGTTTGAGATCAATTGGCATATAGCCTCAAGTGTCTTATCTACCAATGCCTCTCCATTTGCAACATCAATGATATGACGGTCAATAGGCATCAATCCTTTATAGAAATATTGAATGAGTAGCTGATCAGGTATTTGATGATGAGGACATTGAATATAGAGTTAATTAAATCTTTCCTAATATTCAGAGAGTGTCTCTCTATGAGATTGCCGAATCCATATATTTCTTTCCTTATATTTGGCAACTTGATATGCTGGAAAATACATTTCAAGGAAAATCTTCTTTATGACATTCCACGTTCCAATAGAACCTGGGAGAATAAAGAAAAACCATGCATTTGTTACCCCTTTTAAAGAGAAAGGGAAAGCTTTCAACTTAACCTGTTCTTTGTCAACTCCATTCAGTTTCATGCCAACACAAACCATATGGAACTCCTTGAGATGAGTATGAGGATCTTCACTTGCAAGACCATTGAATGTTGGTAGTAAATGTATAAAACCATATTTGAGCTCAAAGTTTACATTATTATCGATATTTATGCATAGCGGCTGATTTTCCATGTTATAAGCTCCTTAAGTGTTTGTTGTCATGCAATAGCAATGGTGTTGAGGCAAGTTTCCTTTCATAACCTGCGTAAAAATTTTTACTATTTCAAGATCTAACTGCACCTGACTTTGATTAGTAGAACGGGTTACTAGCATAAATCATCAAGAATACTCAAAAGCAACCAACCACACAAGAGATCGAAAACAATGCAAATTGTGTGAAAATCCTACGGTAGAAAACTAAAACTGCCTAAAATCCCTAGAAAATAGTGGAATTTAGCCTTGATAAGGTGGGGCTAGTGAGCATCACTAGTCTTGTTTAGAACATTGTTTTCCTTCAGGAAACAAAAGGCCAATACCTAATTCCATAAAACAATCTGTTTTGAATAGTACCATTGTCGTAAATAAACAGTACCACAGCAAGCAAAATTTCTATTTCTTTTTTTAGAAAAATAAATAATAATCATAGAAAATAAAAATAACAGTACAAGAATCAACTAAAATTACTTACTTGGCAACGACACCAAAATTTGTTGCGATGTCGTAGTCACACAAATTAATTACCCTAACTTCAAACACAACAAGCAAGGGCTTGATCCTACAAGGAAGGTTTAAGCTAGATTTTTATGTTATACATTATGCAATTTAGGAGAGTTTTGATTTGTGATGATCTAAAATATAGAAGAAATTAAACTAGCAAATAAAATCAATTGAAACCGAAATTTATGAATAAACAAACCTTAGTTGCAAGCACACATCCACCAACAGAAATTAGAACCAATCCTTGAAATGAAAATTGCAGTTTATGTTTTGAAATTTTATCTTTTTTTAATATTGATTAATTAACAGATCTACCGTATAACTAATCCTAACTAACAAACAATCAAAGTTTCTGCACTAATGATCCAATTTAATGGTAGCTTTAAGAACTAGATAATTTCATTAAGATGAAAATACAAGCTGTCTGCAGCTTGTGTCACTTTGTTCAAATATTCTCCCTAAGTTTAATAATGTAGTTCCGCCATAATTATCAAGCTTAGTTGCTTCACAAGTTGGTATATCACAACTTCAGTTTTGATATTAAACTTAGAAATAGAGTGTTCACAACAGTAACTTAGAGTCCGCTCTTAAGTTAACAGTTTATATTTAAGTACTTCAATAACCATTTTCCCAAAAAAAAAAAGAAATAACCTTGCATGAAATCTTCAAGCTCTGAATTAGAGGAGCTAAATTGCTGATATAAAAACTTGGATGTCGATTTAAAAGCTTCGGAATGTAATTTGGACTTGTTTTTTCATGAAACCTATTTGCTGGCAGAATTCAGTTGTCATCTTTGAAAAATAATATATCCCTCATATGATATATTTTTTGGCTAAAATTTGAAGATTTTATAGACCTTTGAGTCAAGAATCAAACAAAATTGAGTTTGTATAAATTGAACTTCTATAATCCAGATATTGAATTTTAAATGGACAAAGGTTAATAGTGGCAGAATACGAGATTTGACTTTGAAGGATGTGATTTCTATGATCTTTCTCTTTTTATTTTTCTTGTATTACATTTCTAGAAAGGTATGGATGTTAGCTTTTTAATGCCACTAGAATCACTTCATTTCAATTTCTAGAACTCACGCTCTGCATAAAATATTATATAAACATCAAATCTATCAATTACCTTCAATTCACTTCTTTTTGCATCTTTCGTCCAAAAGTGCCTTCAATATATATATATATATATATAAAGAATATCTAGGCATTTCACATATAAAACATGGAAAAAACATTAGGTAGATATGGGTGAAACTATTGAATAATACGGTTACATCAAATATATTGTCTAACAAAAAATATTTTGAAAAGCAATCACTACCATACTTCTAAATACTCTTTTAATATTGGTTAATTTATGAATGTTATATTTTCCCATGTTATAAGCAATTTGTAATATTTGGTTAACTTTCCATAGTGGATGAGTTTATTTGCATTGTTATACCTGTAACATTTTGTTTGAAGGTGAGACCAAATATTTACAATAATAGTATTATAAAGAAAACAATAATAAATTTTAAAATAAAAAAATAAAAAAAATAAATATTTATTATAGGTATGCATTTATGTAATATAATAATTAGGACCAAGTCAACATCATCTCATCTAGCCTCACTGAGTAAGAGTGGTGTCCTTATAATTTGTTTTAGAACTAATTAAGTTAAATGGGTTAAAGCCTTATTGAATATTAACCATCATATATGTACAAAACTTATTTTAGAAACAATTAATTCAATAAGCCTTTATTTTTAGGGTTTGATGTCAAAATTTTTGTGAATAATCCAATCAACAAGTTTTATTTTTTAAAAGACTAATGTTCTATTGACACGATCAAAAGATTGATATTTTCTTCCAAGTGCAGAAGTGTCGAAGTAATAAATAACCTAGCAAAACAAGGGTTGAACCACAAGGAGGTTCATTGTATAAATTATAAACGACAATAATACAACAACAACAACAACAATAATAGTAGTAGTAGTAGTAATAGTAGTAGTATAACTAATAATAATAATAATAATAAAGAAGTTGATGAGAATTTTGAGATGGAAGATCAATATAAGGATCAAATATTGATAAAAACAAATATCAAAATTAGAGGATCCATTAATGGTATTCCAAACAAGTATAGTATAAACTCTTACTATTTAATTGAAAACTACACACAAAGAAGGTTTCAATTAAATTATAAATTGTTAACATGATTATATTGGTTATCTTATTCGAATAATGCTTATACTTGTAAATGTTGTCGAGTATTCATGATTATAACTTATGTTAACAACAAATCAAGTTCCTTTCATAGCATAGATATCGGTTATACCATACGATTTGTGCTATGAAAGTGCCAAGTATTTGTTGTACCAAGTATTATATGACATGACTAAAAGATTGATGTCTTCTCCCAAGTGTAGGAGTGTCGAAATAATAAATAACCTAGCAAGACCAGGGTTGAACCACGGGGAGGTTAATTGTACAAATTATAAACAACAATTATAAACAACAACAATAGTAACTAACAACAACAATAGTAACTAACAACAACAATAATAATAGTAGCAATAATAATACTAATAATACTAGTAGTATAGTAGTAGTAATAATAGTAATAATAATAATAACAATAATAAAGAAAAAGAAGATAAAGAAAAGTTGATGAGAACTTTGAGATAGAAAATTAACGTAAGGATTAAATAATAATAACAAACAATGTCAAGGTTAGAGGATCTACTAATGGTATGTCAAACAAGTATAATATAAACTCTTATTATTCAATTGGAAACCACACACAAAAGAGGTTCCAATCACATTATAGATTGTTAACATGATTACATTAGTCATCTTATTCAATGAATGCTAATACTTGTAAATGTTATCAAGCATTCATGATTATAACTTACGTTAACAACAAATCAAGTTCCTTTCATAGCTCAGGTGTCGCTTATACCATACAATATAGGCTATGAAAGTGCCAAGCATTTGTTGTACCAAGTTTTATACAACATAAATCAAGATTAGTCATTTAACAAGCAAAGTATTAAACAACGAACAAGATAACAAATATAAAACATATTAGTATCAAACATTAAAGTCCATATTAAGTTTATACTATACTTATTCTTACACCATTAGTGTAACCATTTTACCTTGACATAATAAACTTAGCTAGACATAATCAAAGAAAGAAAAATAGATAAACAAAATAAGAACATAAATAAGATAAAAGTTAACTAAGTAAAGAAAAGGAAATGAAAGGCATAAACTTGATATTAATGAAAACAAAGCATAAACATTACAAAGAGAGAAAGCAAGAGCATAATCTTGATATGGATACTAAGATGTCTAAATGCATGGTTAATGCCTCCTTTTATAGGCCAAAATTAGGAACTATTGATTTGATGACTAATTGATGAGTGAGTGACCAACTCTTGACTTGGTGACAATCATTATCTTCTCTTCTCCGCCCAAAATGTTATTGATAATGTCAAAATTAGAGCCACTTGAAAACATGAAAGTTGTAGAAAATTATCTCAACTTTCTTATGTAAAGCATTCAGCTCATTTAGACTTCTAGAACTCCAGATATGAGCCAAATACTGAACAGTGCTCGGGCTGAAAGATAGATTTGGACTTCTTTGTTATTACTACAATTTGGACTTGAAAATGACCTTTTTAGATCTTGGACTCCTATGAAAGTTGTAGGCCTATGTCATACCTTTCCATCCATATAAAGTAAACCTAGATTTGAGATCTACAGCTTCAGATATGACCCGATTACCAAACAGTGTTCCAGTTTGGATTACACCAGCATCTCTTTTCTAAGTTTGGCCATCTCTTTGTCTTTTCAATTTCAGTACTTAAACTCATCAATCAATCATTTTATTTATGTGATAGACCTATATTTAAAATGAACATTTACTATAAATTAAAGGTATCTTACATTATTAGATATATTATTATAAAACATGCTTTAGTTAATGAGTTATTGATACTTCAAGTGCAAAATGATGATATAAAACCTTGATAAAAATACACTTTTAAGTATCAATCACCCCCCCAACTAGCTTATTACTAGTCCCTTGTAATTAAAGCATTAAAATAGAAAAATACTTTGCAAATTCCACAAAGCAAGGTAGTCATCATTTAACTTCCATTAATGTATCTAGATAAACAAACTCTAATTAAATTTTTATACTTGCTCAATACCTCTTAATAAAATATTTATAAAACTTTCTTTTATGCTTAATGTATCAACACATAATTATAGGGCTTTTCTTGGAAGAAAATAAAATTTTTGTTCTAATGTTTAAGGTTAACTTCCTTGGGTTGGGATTATTATTTTTATCTTTTTTTTTTCTTTCTTTTTTTAATATATATACATATAATTTAAAAAACCATACATCTTTAACCCATGTAATGAGCTTTTGGCTAATGACTCCCAAACCAATTGGTCTTAGGGCATTAGGTGTTAAGACACCCTTATGAGCTTAATAACTCGGGTCGTAGATATTGATATGTAGATAGTGCAATGTTTGATTCCCTTAAGCTTTTCTCTTCAACCCATGTAACAAGTGTTGGGCCAATAGCTCCCAAGTCAGTTGACTTTAGGGTATTAGGTGTTAAAACACCCCTTCAAGCTTAATTGTTTAGGTTAGGGAGGGTACGAAACCAAACTTATCTATATTTTTATTACTATCATTTTTTTTCTTTTTTTTAATTATATACTATCCCTTTTTTCTTAGTTGTTACCTTTAACAAAAGAACATAAATAATGTAATAATTTAATGTGCAACCCACAATCATATGTTAAAGTGTGTGTGTAAATTAAGGTTTAAGAATACATGTTAAATAAGTGTATAAGCAGAATTAAGTGATAATAATGCGAGAGTTTGTAAATCTGAATATTTCAAGAAGTATTATGATAGACCTTGTTATGAATGCTTACTAAGATGCGTCTTAAGAGTCATAAAAAGTTCTCCTTACTTTGTTATTATAGTAACAACAATTTTGCACATGCTTTATGAAATAGAAAATACAGTTAGTTTTTTTTTTAGCTATTACCCTCTCCCTTCAACTAAGACGAAATATTCTCTTCAATGTTTAAAGGTAAAAAGATAGAGTATAGAAGATATCACCTGAAATAACGAACACTAACAAACCTGGAACACATTGAAACAAATATAAGAAACAACAAAACACAATAATAAAACTAAAAGACATAAAAATTCACAAATGAAGGCTCAAATCTAATCTAAGCTTTTTATGACTTTCCTTAGTTGATCAATTTATGCAACTCATGGAAGGATCAATTATAGGAATGAAACATTGTAGTTGGTCAATCAATTGTTCAGTAGTAGCAGCAGAGATTATGATTTTTTATGCAGAAGATAGAAATTTTTGTTCCGCAGCATGATCAAGAAAAGACAACTTATCATAATAACCATTAACATTTAACAAACCTATGGGTTTATGGTGAATGTGCAGTTGGGCCCAAGAGGAAATATGAAAGATCTCTTGCAATGTGCCTAGACTACCTACTAAAGCAATGAAGGCATTAACATGGTTAAACATTGCATTCATTCGAGCCGATATTATAGAGACCTGAAGTTGCTCTTCAATTGTTTTTCCAATGATGTCCCCTTGTGCTAAAGGTTTGGGGACGACCTCAAAAACATGACTACTTTCTAAAAATATAGCTATTGACACACATCTCATTAACCAAAAACTGCCTCCCCTATATACTAAATGAATCTTTCTCTCAGCAAGCACTTGACCAAGATGATTTGCTGATTTTAAAAACTCCTTTTCTTTCCCAAGATTAGATCCACCGAAAACACAAATATTTCTTATATGATGACCTAAGGAACTTTTCATTTCTACACACTTTTATATTTGTTGAATGTATAGGTTGAGTATAAATGAAAGGAAGGAAGAGAAGGTTTTATAGATGAGAAATTAGAAAGGCAATCATACCACCTATATGTAGGTCAGCTAGAGTCTCACACTCTCTCTTTATTTATTTACTTTTGAAAAAGCATGTGTATGTACAGGTAGTTGTGATTGTGGCTCACATCTTCCATTGGTTTTACATCCAAGAATGGCTTAAACGCCCTTTATGGGTCGAGGATAGGCTTCCCATCTAGTTTTCTTAAAAACTGACAAACAAGGTCTTTTTTAGTCAGATTTCCAAGACTACGTCGATCATGTTCTTTATGAAATAGTGGTCATAAATCATGAATTGCACTATACACATCTCCACTAGGATGCGTCTCAAGAGTTAATAGAAGATTATATAAAGACTCCTTACTCAGGCCATCCTTCATGAATTGTATTTATCTTCACGGTTTATAGATATCATTCCTAAAGAATGACATTATGCATTACAAGTCCATCTAGCACATCGATGACAGACTTTCAGTCATTTTGCATGACCTTTCTTTGCAAAAGTGCTTGTACCTATTCTAGACATGTGTGAAATGAAGGAGTTAAAAGACCCACCTGATAATCAGACCTTTGCTTCAGTCAACTAGCGAATATCTTCAGGAATTACATGATTCGTTAATAATCTCAATCATACACATCTAACACGGTAAATTTTTGTAATCACATTCTGAGGTAGAGCGGGAAAATACTTTTTCAATTTTTCAAGATTAATGTCCATTTTCAAATGATAATTGGAAGAAAGATTCAAAGAATTGCACAAATATATATACAGATATCAGATATTGTGGGAAACTGAAAGAACCGACTTAAGTTACGGAGTACCATTATCCGCCATTTGACCGAAGTGAGAGAAACTAGCAAAAATCACTTAAAAAGAAACACAAAAAAAAATCAATCTTTCTATACAGGATCACCCACTTCGATAGAGTCATGTTCAACTGAAAAATTATCAAAGTAAACTTTCAGACGATGTCCATTTACGTTGAAAACATTGTCATTCTTTGGATTCTTGATGTCATAAGCCCCATATGGATACACATGTTTCACAATAAAAGGATCGCTCCATCTTGATCTTAATTTTTCAGGAAATAAATGCAGTCTAGAATTATAAAGCAAGATTTTTTTACCAACATTGAATGTTTTCCTCAGTATTTTCTTGTCATGAAACTCTTTAATTCTTGAATTTTCATATGCATCATTTCTTATTTCCTCAAGCTCATTTATTTGTAATTTTTGTAATTGACTAGCATCATCCAGATTTGAATTGAAAGCTTTAATAACCCAATAACCTTTATGTTCAAGTTCCACAGGCAAGTGACAAATTTTTTCATAGACTAATCTATAAGGTGACATACCTAATGATGTTGTATAAGCAATTCGATAAGCCCAAAATGCATCATTAAGTCTTAAAGACCAGTATTTCCTATTAGGGTTCACTGTTTTCTCCAAAATATATTTGATCTCCCTATTAGCAAGCTCTACTTCTCCACTTGTTTGAGGGTGATAAGGGGTTGCAACTTTGTGTGTGATTCCATATTTCTTCATTAAAGACTCAAATGGCTTGTTGCAGAAATGTGTTCCACCATCACTTATTATGGCTCGAGGGACTCCAAATCGACTCAAAATATTTTCTTTAAAAAACTTTATCATTGTTTTGTGATCATTGTTTCGACTTGGAATTGCCTCTATCCATTTTAAAACATAATCTACTACGATTGATATGTATAAGAAACCAAATGATGGAGGGAATGGACCCATGAAATCTATACCCCAGTAGTCAATGATCTCAATGACAATTATAGGATTTAAAGGCATCATGTGACGTTTTGAAATAGATCCTAACTTTTGACAATTTTCACAAGACTTACAGAATGCATGTGAGTCTTTGAACATGGTAGGCCAATAAAATCCAATTTGTACGATTTTTGCAGCTGTCTTTCTTGACGAGAAATGGCCCCCACATGCCTCAGAATGATAAAATTTAACAACACTACTTACCTCATTGTTAGGAATGCATCTTCAAAATATTTGATCATGATAATATTTGAATAAATAAGGGTCATCTCAATAAAAGTTCTTCACTTCGTTTAAGAACTTTCTTTTATCTTGGGTACTCCAATGATCTGGCAATTGTCCTAAAACAAGAAAATTGACAATATTAGCAAACCAAGGCATTGTAGAGACAGAAAGTAAAGATTCATCGGGAAAGTAGTCATCAATTGGTGTGATGTTAGTTTTTAAATCTGTTGTCAATCTTGACATGTGATCTGCAACAACATTTTTGTTGCCTTTCTTATCTTTGATTATGATATCAAATTCTTGAAGTAACAAAATTCACCGCACCAATCTAGCTTTAAAATCTTTCTTAGAAAGAAGATATTTCAACGTTGCATGATTACTAAAAACAACAACAGGTGAGCCAACAAGATAAGACCTGAATTTTTCACATGCAAATACTACTGCAAGTAATTCTTTTTCAGTGGTGGTATAATTCATTTGAGCACTATTTAAAGTTTTACTTGCATAGTAAATTACATAAAGTTTCTTATCTTTTCTTTGTCCCAAAACAACACTTATAATATAATCACTAGCATCACACATTATTTCAAAAGGTAATGACCAATCAGAAGGTTGAATGATAAGAGCACAAGTAAGCAAGTTTTTAAGTTTAACAAAGGCTTCTTCACAATATTTAGTCCATTCAAAAATAGTATCCTTTGTTAGAAGGTTACTTAAAGGCTTAGAAATAACACTAAAATCTTTGATGAACCTTCTATAAAAACTAGCATGTCCTAGAAATGATCTAACATCTTTAATAGATTTTGGTGTTCGCAAGTTTGCAATTAACTCGATTTTAGATTTGTTAACCTCAATTTCTTTTGATGAAATAATATGATCAAGTACAATGTCGTTTGTTACCATAAAGTGACATTTTTTCCAATTCAGCATAAGATTCTTCTCTTCACACCTAGTGAAAATCTTTTTTAAGTTAGTCAAACAATCATCAAATAAATCACCAAAAATAGAAAAATCATCCATGAAAATCTCAAGAAAATGTTCAACCATATCACTAAATATACTAAGCATGCATCTTTGAAATATGACTGGTGCATTACATAATCCAAAAGGCATCCTTCGATATGCAAAAGTACCAAATAGACATGTGAAAGTAGTCTTCTCTTAATCTTCCAATGCAATTTTAATTTAGTTGTAACCCGAATAACCATTTAGGAAACAATAAAATTCATGACCTGCAACTCTTTCTAGGATTTGATCCATGAAAGGTAAAGGAAAATGATCTTTTCTAGTCATTGAATTAAGTTTCCTATAGTCAACGCACATGTGCCAACCAGTAACAGTTCTAGTGGGAATTTACTTATTGTTCTCCTTTGTTATCATAATGACTCCAGACTTCTTAGGTACAACTTAGGTAGGACTTACTCATTTGCTGTCAGAAATAGGATAAATGATTTCATTATCTAAAAGTTTAATGACTTTATTTTTCACTACTTATTTCATATTAGGATTTAACATTCGTTCCATTTTTCTAGAGGCTTTAGCATTTTCCTCCAAATAAATTTTGTGTGTATAAATCAAAGGATTAATTCCTTTTATATCAGCTATGGTCCATCCTAATGCAATTTTGTGCATTTTTAGAGTTTGTAATAACTTACCTTCTTGATGTGTATTCATTTTGGAAGAGTTTATTACCGGAAAAATTTTATTTTCTCCCAAAAATGAGTATTTAAGATTGGATGACAACAACTTCAAATCAAGTTTGGTGGTTGAATACTTAAAGGTATGGACTTAATTGATCGTGGTGGCAATTCCTCAATTTGCGGCCTCTAATTACTTGTCTTTGATTCTTTCTGGAAATAAATCATTTGTAAATCATCAGATTCATCAATCTTAATTTCATTGGAAGTGGTTGGAAATTGATCATGAATTAATTTTTCAGTAAAGTCCACTTTCTGTAAATCATTATCATCTCTAGGTTGCTTGCAAATGTTGAAAATATTCATCTCTAATGTCATGTTTCCAAATGATAGCTTCATCAATCCATTCCTATAATTAATCAATGCATTAGAAGTTGTAAGAAATGAATGTCCTAAAATAACAGGAAATGAATTACATCTTTCAATAGGTTGTGTGTCTAAGACAATAAAATCCACAAGATAAATGAATTTATCAACTTGTACTAACACATCTTTAATTATTCCTCTAGGCACTTTTATAGATCTATCAGCAAGTAAAACTGAATATGAAAGTAAATTCATACTAACACCGAGATCAAGTAAGGCTCTTTCAATTTTATGCTATCCAATAAAGCAAGAAATTATAAGACAACCAGATTCTATATATTTCAAAGCATTATTGTTCTGAAGAATATCACTTACTTGTTCGGCTAAAAAGGCTTTCTTTTTCACATTCAGTTTCCTCTTTATAGTGTATAGATCTTTCAAAAATTTAGCATAGGAAAGAACCTGTTTAATAGCATCCAGCAAAGGTATATTGATTCTTACCTGTTTGAAAGTTTTAAAAATTTCAGAGTTGTGAATGACTTTTCTTTGTTTGGTCATGGCTTGAGGAAATGGAAGTGCTGGCGGAGAATCAGTCTTTTCTTTGCAATTTTCAAATTCAACCCCTTCCTTACCCTCAAAGATTGACTCATCATCTTTCTCATAAGGTTCAAGAGAGGGTTTTTTTAATAATCTTACCACTGTGAAGAGTAGTAACTAATTTGACTTGATCCATGTGTTGGCTTTCAAAACTACTTGCATTTGCATTGTATTGCCCTTGGGATTTTGTTGTGGTTGAGATGGAAACTTTCCTTTCTTTTAGAAACTGAGAGCAGATGTTAATTTTGCAAGAGTATCTTTAAAATCTGTCATGTTTTGAGCAAGTTGAGTATTGATTGTCTCTTGCTTTTCAATGAATGCATGCAATGTTTCCTCAAGATTTCTTCTACAAGGTGGAGTATAAGGAGGTGCATATCCATAAGAATTTTACAAATTATGATGTGCTTGAAATGATGGTTGTGAAGTTTGTGCATTGTTGTTTTCACTCTTTCAACTAAAATTTGGATGATTTCTCCAACTAGGGTTGTATGTTTGTTAGTATGGGTTGTGGTTCGCCCTTTACAAACTGTTTAAAGCATGAGCTTGTTCATGGAGACATTCCTTAAAAGAAGGCAAGTTTAGACAGTTATTGGTTGAGTTTTTATTTGTTTCACATATCTGACACGCAATGTTTTCAATAAATTTTAATTAACCATTCTTTTTCAATTATAATACCTTGATTTTTCTAGCTACAGATGTAAACTTGGCTTGAAGGTCATGATCTTCCCTAAGGTTGTATATACCTCCATTAGATGTATGAGGTTGAGTTTTACTTGATGCCTCATAAGTACTCACGGTGTCCCAATTTTGAGCATTTTCAACTAACAAGTCTAAGTACTCCATTGCTTCATCATGGTCTTTATCTTCAAAAGTTTCATTATACATAAATTCAACCATTTGCCTATCTCTAGGTGTTAACCCTTTATAAAAATATAAAACCAATCTCCATGTTTTAAATACATGATGAGAGCAAGTATTAAGCAAGTCTCGATACCTATCCTAACATTGGTAAAATGTTTCTCTTGCTTTTTAAGTGAAGGTAGTGATTTGTCTTTTGAAAGAGTTTGTTTTATGAGATAGGAAAATTTTTTTAAAAAATTATTGTTGCATTTCATCCCAAGCACGAATGGATCCTGGTCTCAAATTTTGTAGCCATGTTGTAGCTTTATCTTTTAATGAAAAAGGAAAAAGCTTTAATGTGATGGTGTTCATGCTACAATTTAAATTATTATATATGTTGTAAACCTCTTTAAATTCCCTTAAATGCAAGTATGGATTTTCCAATTCTAAGTCATAGAAAGAAGGTAAAAGTTGAATAATGTCTGGCTTAAAATTAAAATGAGATCATTAGGAGGAAAAACTATGCATGATAGTGCACTTGTTCTTGTAGAATTCATGTAGTCTCTACGTGTTCTAGCACGATTATTCTCATTATGAAGTGGTTGATTATCTTTTTCGGCCATATTTTATGAAAATGATGAGGATACCCTACAAAGTCTACCACTTGATGTATGTGATCACACTCTCATGCACGTGTAGGAATAGAATAAAAGGAAAAAGAAAACAAAAGAAGAAGAAACAAGAGAAAAGAAACAAAGTTATATACAAGAAAAGTGAAAAGAGAAAATAAAATAAATATTATAATTTATACAAAACTTACCTCCCCAACAACGATGCTAAAAACTTAACATGACTAAAAGATCGATGTCTTCTCCCAAGAGTAGGAGTGTCGAAGTAATAAATAACTTGGCAAAACTGGGGTCGAACCACAGGGAGGTTAATTGTACAAATTATAAACAACAACAATAGTAACAACAACAACAATAACAATAATAATAGCAATAATACTATTACTACTACTACTACTACTAGTACTAATAATAATAACAATAATAATAAAGAAGAAAAAGAAGAAAAGTTGATGAGAACTTTAAGATAGAAAATTAACGTAAGGATTAAATAATTATAACAAACAATGTCAAGGTTAGAGGATCCACTAATGGTATGTCAAACAAGTATAGTATAAACTCTTATTATTCAATTGGAAACCATAAACAAAAGAGGTTCCAATCACATTATAGATTGTTAACATGATTACATTAGTCATCTTATTCTATTAATGCTAATACTTGTAAATGTCATCAAGCATTCATGATTATAACTTACGTTAACAACAAATCAAGTTCCTTTCATAGCTCAGGTGTCGATTATACCATACAGTATGGGCTATGAAAGTGCCAAGCATTTGTTGTACCAAGTTTTATACAACATAAATCAAGATTAGTCATTTAACAAGCAAAGTATTAAACAATGAACAAGATAACAAATATAAAACATGTTAGTATCAAATATTAAAGTCCATATTAAGTTTATACTATACTTATTCTTACACCATTAGTGTAACCTTTTTACCTTGACATAATAAACTTAGCTAGACATAATGAAAGAAAGAAAAATAGATAAACAAAATAAGAAATAAATAAGATAAAAGTTAACTAAGTAAAGGAAAGGAAATGAAAGGCATAAACTTGATATTAATGAAAACAAAGCATAAACATTACAAAGAGAGAAAGCAAGAGTATAATCTTGATATGGACACCAAAATGCCTAAATGCATGGTTAATACCTCCTTTTATAGGCCAAAATTGGGAACTATTGATTTGATAACTAATTGATGAGTGAGTGACCAACTCTTGACTTGGTGACAATCCTTATCTTCTCTTCTCCGCCCAAAATGTTATTGATAATGTCAAAATTAAAGCCACTTGAAAACATGAAAGTTGTAGAAAATTATCTCAGCTTTCTTACGTAAAACATTCAGCTCATTTAGACTTCTAGAACTCTAGATATGGGCCAAATACTGAACAGTGCTCGGGCTGAAAGACAGATTTGGACTTCTTTGTTATTACTATAATTTGGACTTGAAAATGGCCTTTTTAAATCTTGGACTCCTATGAAAGTTGTAGGCCTATATCTTACCTTTTCATCCATATAAAGTAGACCTGAATCTGAGATCTACAGCTCCAGATATGACCCAATTATTGAACAGTATTCCGGTTTGGATTGCACCGATATCTCTTTTCTAAGTTTGGCCTTCTCGTTTTCCTTTCAATTTCAGTTCTTAAATTTATCAATCAATCCTTTCATTTATGTGATAAGCTTTCATTTAAAATGAACATTTACAATAAATTAAAGGTATCTTATATTATTAGATATATTATTATAAAACATGCTTTAGTTAAGTAGTTATTGATACTTCAAGTGCAAAATGGTAATATAAAACCTTGATAAAAACACACTTTTAAGTATCAATCATTATACAACATAAATCTAAATTAGTTATTTAACAAGCAAAGTATTATAGAGTGAATAAGATAACAAATACAAAACATGTTAGTATTGAATATTAAAGTACATGTTAAGTTTACACCATAATTATTCTTACACCATTAGTGTAACCTTTTCACCTTAACATAATAAAATTAGCTAAACATAATGACAGAGAGAGACATGAATAAACAAGATAAGAATATAAATAAAATAAAAGTTAACTAAGTAAAGGAAAGGTATCAACAAGATATTAATGAAAACAAAACTTAAGAATTACAAAAATACAAAGAGAGAAAGTAAGAGCATGATCTTGATCTGGAAACCAAGATGCCTAAATGCATGGCAAATACCTCTTTTTATAGGTCAAAATTAGAAACTATTGATTTGATGACTAATTGATGAGTGGGTGGCCAACTCTTGACTTGGTGACAATTCTTATCTTTTCTTATCTGAATAAAACATCATTGATAACATCACAATTTGAAGCAAACATCCACATGAAAGTTTTAAAAAATTATCTTAGTTTTTTAGGAAAAAAATTGAGGTCATTTGGACATCTAGAACTCAAGATATGGGTTGAACACTGAATAGTGTCTAGCTATAGGACAGATTCAGACTTCTTTATAAATGCTACAATTTGGATCTGAAAACAGCTTTTCTAATACTAGACCTCTATTGTAGGCCTATGTCTTACCTTTCAATTCATATAAAGTAGACATAGATCCGAGATCTACAACTCCAGATATGACCCGATTACTAAACAGTGTTCTAGTTTAGATTATACCAACATCTCTTTTTTAAGTTTGGTCATCTCTTTGTCCTTTCAATTTCAGTACTTAAACTCATCAATCAATTCTTTCATTTATGTGATAGGCCTTCATTTAAGATGAACATTTACCATAAATTAAAGGTATCTTATATTATTAGATATATTATTATAAATCATGCTTTAGTTAAAGAGTTATTGATATTTCAAGTGCAGAATGATGATATAAAACCTTGATAAAAATGCACTTTTAAGTACTAATCACCCCCCCAACCAACTTATTACTAGTCCCTAGTAATCAAAGTGTTAAAATAAAAAACACAATTTGCAAATTCTATAAAGTAAGGCATTTATCGTTCAACTTTCATTAATTTATTCAGATAAACAAACTCTCATTAAATTTATATATTAGCTCAATATCTCTTAAAAAATATATTAATAAACCTTTTTTTACTTAATATATCAACACATAACTATGAGGCTTTACTTGGAAGAAAACAAAATTGTTGTTCCATTGTTTAAAGTTAACTTTTTTAGGTTGAGATTATTATCTTTTTCTTTTATTATTTGCTTTTGTTTATATATATATATATGTATATAATTTAAAAACACAATGCATCTTTAACCCTTGTAACAAGTTTTTAGCTAATGACTCCTAGACTAGTTAGTCTTAGAGCATTAGGTGTTGAGACATCCCTATGAGCTTAGTAACTCAGGTTGTAGATACTAATATGTAAATAGTGCAATGTTTGATTTCATTAAACTTTTCTCCTCAATCCATATGGCAAGTCAATAGCTCCAAAGTCAGTTAACTTTAAGGTATTAAGTGTTAAAATATCCTTTCAAGCTTAATTGCTTAAATTAGGGAGGCTACAAAACCAAACTTATCTATGTTTTTATTATTATCATTTTATTTTATTTTATTTTTTACAATTTATATACTATCCATTTGCCTTAGTTGTTACCTTTAACAAAAAAACATAAATAATATAATAATCCAATGTGCAACCCATAATCATATGTTAAAGTGTATGTATATGAAAATAAAGGTTTAATAATGCTTGTTAAATAAGCATATGAGCAGAATTAAACGATAACAATGCAAGAGTTCGTAAACCTAAATATTTCAAGAAATATTATAGTAGACCTTGTTATGAATATTGCAAATAACCACTGAAAAATGTTAACTAAGATACGTCTCAAGAGTTAATAAAATTCTTCCCTACTTTGTTATCTTAGTAACAATAATTTGCAAATGGTTTATGAAGTAGAAAATATAGTTTTTTTTTAATATCAACTACTACCCTTTTCCTCTAACTAGAATGAGACATTGTCCTCAATGTTCTAAGGTAGAAAGATAGAGTATAAAAGACATTACCTGAAACATCGAATACTAACAAACCTAAAACACACTTAAATAAATATAAGAAACAACAAAACATAAAATAATATACTATTAAGAAAACCAAAAGACACAAGGATTCACAAATGAAGGTTCAAATCCAATCTAAGCTTTTCACAGCTTTCCTTTGTTGACCAATTTATACGACTCATAAAAGGATCACTTACAAGATTAAAAGATTGTAGTTGGTCAATCAATTGTTCAGCAGTAGTAACAGAGATTATGATTTGTAGTGTTGAAGATGTTAGAAATTCCTGTTCCACAGCATGATTGATTAATACTTTAAAGTGCATTTTTATCAACGTTTTTATATCATCATTCTGCACTTGAAATATCAATAACTCTTTAACTGAAGCATGATTTATAATAATATATCTAATAATATAAGATACCTTTAATTTATGGTAAATGTTCATTTTAAATGCAACTCTATCACATAAATGAAAGGATTGATTGATGAATTTAAGAACTGAAATTAAAAGGACAAAGAGATGGCCAAACTTGGAAAAGAGACGTCGGTGTAGTCCAAACCAGAATACTGTATAGTAATTGGGTCATATTTAAAGCTGTAGATCTTAGATTTAGGTGTACATTATATGGATGGAAAGGTAAGATATAGGCCTACAACTTTCATATAGAGTCCAAGATCTAAAAAGGTGATTTTCAAGTTCAACTTAGAGCAACAACAAAGAAGTCTGAATCTGTCCTCCAGCCCGAGCACTGTTTAATATTTGAGCCATATCTGGAGTTCTAAAAATCCAAATGATCTGAATTTTTTTACACAAGAAAGTTGAGATGATTTTCTACAACTTTCATGTTTTCAAGTGGCTCCAATTTAGACATTATCAATGACGTTTTGGGTAGACAAGAGAAGATAAAGATTGTCACCAAGTCAAGAGTTGACCACCTACTCATCAATTAGTCATCAAATCAATAGTTCCTAATTTTAGCCTATAAAAGGAACATTTGCCATGCATTTAGACATCTTGGTTTCCAAATCAAGATCATGCTCTTGCTTTCTCTTTTTGTATTTTTTGTAATGTTTATGTTTTGCTTTAATTAATATCAAGTTTATGTCTTTCATTTCCTTTCCTTTACTTAGTTAACTTTTATCTTATTTATGTTCTTATTTTGTTTATTTATTTTTCTTTCTTTTATTATGTCTAGCTAAGTTTATTATTTCAAGGTGAAAAGGTTACGTTAATGATGTAAGAATAAGTATAGCGTAAACTTAATATGGACTTTAATGTTTGATACTAACATGTTTTGTATTTTTTATCTTGTTCACTCTTTAATACTTTGCTTGTTAAATGACTAATCTCTATTTATGTTGTATAACACTTGGTTCAACAAATGTTTGGCACTTTTATAGCCCATACTATATGGTATAACCAATACCTAAGCTATGAAAGGAACTTGATTTGTTGTTAACATAAGTTATAATCATGAATGCTTAACGAGATTTACAAGTATTAGCATTAATCGAATAAGATGACTAATGTAATCATGTTAACAATCTATAATTAGATTGGAACGTCCTTTTTGTGTGGTTTTCAATTGAATAATAAGAGTTTATACTATACTTGTTTGACATACCATTAGTGGAATCTCTAATATTAACATTTGTTATTATCATTGTTTAATCCTTACATTAATATTTTATCTCAAAGTTCGCATCATCATCTTCTTCTTCTCCTTCTTTATTATTATTATTATTATTATTATTATTGTTGTTGTTGTTGTTGTTGTTGTTGTTGTTGTTGTTGTTGTTGTTATTGTTATTGTTTTATTATTATTTATAATTTATATAATTAACCTCTCTATGGTTCGACCCCAGTCTTGCCGGGTTATTTATTACTTCGACACTCCTGTATTTAGGAGAAGATATCAATCTTTTAGTCATGTTAATGATAAAAAAAAGACAATAATTTATCATAAAAACCATTAACATTTAACAGATCTGTGAGTTTATGGTAAATGTGTAGTTGGGCCGAATAGATAATATAAAAGATCTCTTTCAACGTGCCCAGACCACTCGATAAGGCAATGAAGGTATCATCGTGTTTAAACATTGCATTCATTTGATCAAACATTGTGGAGACTTGTAATTCCTCTCTAATTGTTTTTCTAATGATGTTCCCTTGTGCTAAAGCTTTAGGGACAACTCTTATAACTTGGTTATGACACGATCAAAAGATTGATGTCTTTTTCCAAGTATAGGAGTGTCAAAGTAATAAATAACCCGGCAAGACTAGGGTCGAACCATATGGAGGTTAATTGCATAAATTATAAACAACAATTACAAAATAACAATCCATAATAATAACAACAATAATACTAAATACTAATACTAATACTAATAGTAGTAGTAGTAGTAGTAGTAAAGAAAAAGAAAACGAAGAAAAAGAAGTTGATGAGAACTTTGAGATGAAAGATCAACATAAGTATTAAACAATGATAACAACAAATGTCAAGGTTAGAGGATGTATTAATGGTATTTCAAACAAGTATAGTATAAACTCTTTTTATTACTCAATTGGAAACAACAGATAAAGAAGGTTCCAATTGGATTATAAATGGTTAACATGATTATATTAATTATCTTATTCGAATAATGTTAATACTTGTGAATGTTCTCAAGCATTCATGATTATAACTTATGTTAACAACAAATTAAGTTCCTTTCATAGCATTATTGACTATAGGATAGATTCAGATTTCTTCGTAGTTGCTACAATTTGGACTTGAAAAGGACATTTTCAAAATTAGACCTCTACATGAAAGTTGTAGGCCTATATCTTACCTTTCAATCTATATAAAGTAGACCTAAATCCAAGATCTATAGCTCCAAATATGACCCAATTACCAAATAGTATTCCAATTTGGACTGTACCGACATCTCTTTTCTAAGTGTGATCATCTCTTTGTCCTTTTAATTTTAATACTTAAATTTATCAATCAATCCTTTTGTTTGTGTGATAGGCCTGCATTTAAGATGAATGTTTACCACAAATTAAAGATATCTTATATTATTAAATATGTTATTATGAAATATGTTTTAGTTAAGGAGTTTTTGATACTTTAAGTACAAAATAATAATATAAAACCTTAATAAAATACATTTTTAAATATTAATTGCCTATTTTTTGAAAGCAATTTAATCAATAAGTCTTTTGTTTGAAGGGTTGGACTTTGTATTTTTTACAAATAAATAAAACAAATAGCAAATAAAAACTTAAAAATATAATCAAGATACATATTGGCCATAAATAAATAGATATGGAAAAAAAACACATAATAAAAGTAACATTTCATAAAAAGTGATGCAATAAGAATAACATTATTATTTTTTTAAATATAAGCGAAGGTAACATTTCATAAAAAATAACATGGTGAGAGTAATATTATTATTCTTTTAAATATAACCAATGTTTACCCTAACTCCAAAACTAGTGCTGAACTTTAAAAATCCTAGCTTATTTAAATCATTAGATAACCACTCTAATTTTTCATATATTTTCCTATTATAATTTCGTGAGAGACCATTTTTTATTCGAGATTAACAAGGTTTACATGATATCAAGGGAAAAAAAGTTTAATTTGTTTTGGTATTTAATAAAGGTTTTCATTACTTTCTTTACAACTTCCCTTTATTTTCTTTCACCTTAATTTTTGTAGTCTCTTTCTCCCATCATTCATAGATGTCTCCTTTGCTTTTTACTCTATGACAACATCAAATCACATAAAATCACCTTTTCTTAGGGTTTCAAATCGGATCCCCACACTCTACTTAGTTTTGCAATGCTGCTGCATGCCTTTTTATAGAATTAAAGTTATATTATGTAATTTCTTCTTTGTAAAATATAAAACGATTAATTAGTAGCATTTTGATAAGAAAAAAAACTATTTGGGTGATCAACAAATATTTATAGAATCTCAATAAAGTGATTTTATGAAATTAAATTATTTATTTTTTCTTTTCCTTTTCTTAGAAAATTTAATTTTCAAAATTATGATTAATTTCTTTTATATCTAAATTTTAGGATAAAAAATTATCAAATATGGTCAATTTCTATTCTATAAAAAATATTTTAGTTTATTTGATAGACTTTAATATTACATTTTAATTTTTAAACATGAGTAGCATAATTTTAAGTTTTCATTTAATATAAGATCTAAAAGTATATTACAAACAATTTGCCCTAAAGTTTTGGAAAATCAAATTGTTTAAAGTATAAATAATCAATAAAAATTATTCCTTATATAAAAAATAAATTTGTGGTGATTAGAGAATAATTTTTGTTTAAAATATTAATTAATTTCTAAAATTTCCTTTCAAAAATATAAAAACGACAAGAAAATAATTTTTTTTTCCTGATTTGTCATTTACGAGACCGTAAAATTCCACTCACGATCGTAACCTTTCTCCCCTGACCACAAAAACACGCCCACCAGAATTTTAACCCCAACCCTATCTCTCTTTCATATATATATATATATATATGGAATAGCCTTAAACCCTCTCTTGCCGATAACTATCCTCTACACGTCACCTAACCATAAACTGCAATCCCTGATTTTCCAATCACTCTAACTTCTCTCATCGATAAAAGATTTTTAATCTTAATTCTTACCAACGGTAGTTTCAAATCTTCCTGCTAACTACTGAAAGAATGGCGGAGGAGGAGGTTGTGGCGCCGGCAGTGGTTCCTGTGGGGTCGGATCACAAGAGAAAACTGGAAGATTTAGAGCCTGAAACTCTAGAAGAAGCTGAGCCGAGTCCAGCCGACGAACAGGAGCCCGAAGAGGATGGGAAAGCAGATGACTTGGAGGATGGTGGTTCGCCTGATTCTAAACGGCTAAGGATCGATGAAAGCAAAACCGATGGGTTAGGTAATTGAAGTTTTGATTTTTAGGGTTTGGTTTCTGTTAACAAATTGGAAATTATTTTCTTAATTTTAGTATTTTATTAGTTTTTAGTTGATGAAAAATTAATTATTTTTGGAAATGCATTATTTTACTGTCGTTTTTTGTGCCAATGAAGTGATTTTTTTTTCTCGAAAAAAAAAGTATCATATCAAGAAATAGTAGCACTTGTTATTGTGGTTGGTTTGATTGTTATGAAAATTGAGTTTTGTTGAAATCTTGACTTCTGTTCTATCTTGTTGCGAATGGTATATCAAGAGGTGGGGGTGAGTTCTGATGTTATGTTTTTGTCGGTGACAGCCAGCGAAAATGGTTTCAAAGGAGATGAGTCAGATGAACATGCAAGGGAAGAAGCTGAAGAGCCGTGTGTTGAGAATGAGCATGGAAAGGATGATAATGCTGAGCCTCTGTCCGAGGAGGTGCCGGAAACAAATGATAAAGAAGACCCAAATGCAGATAATCAGGAGACTAATACTGCTGACCAAGCTAATGTTGATGATTCCAAGACAGAGGATGCTGAGAAACCATCTATAGAGGATGCTGGGAAACCTTATGCTGAAAAGCTGTCTGAGGAGGCTGAGGAACATCTATCTGAGGATCAAACAACATCGCGTAGAATGGAGGTTCCAAATGACAAGGTGTGTTAACCAAGCCTGTTCTTGCAATTGTGTAATGAAACCTGATCAAGCTTGTTCAGGTAAAATGTTGGGGAATTGGGTATGATACGTGAGGGAATATAGTGGATTTCTTATGATAATCCAGTCATCCTTTTTTTTAAGAGCGTGGATGTCATCCTGTCCAATTTTACTAAACAGTTTTTGAGCGTATAGTTGCTTGGTTTTTGTTTCCCTTTATATTGTTGTAGGGTTCTCTCAAAGATTATTCTTGCAACTAAGGTTTAAAACACATGTAAATGACGTGGCAGGTTGGAGTTCTTATTGGCAAGGGTGGAGATACTATACGTTACCTGCAGTATAATTCTGGAGCTAAAATTCAAATCACAAGGGATGCTGAAGCTGATCCACAATCCACAACAAGGCCAGTGGAATTAATAGGGAGTTTAAGTAGTATAAGCAAGGCTGAGAAGCTCATCAATGCAGTTATAGCAGAGGTACTGAAATTTAATTTCTTTCTTTGTTACCTACTTTCCTAGCTTTGCTAGTTTTCTTTTTTATGTTTTGTGATTATCTTGCCATTTATTTGGATGATTTTGTGTTGTTTTGCATGTACTTAATTTGGATATCATGTCGTAGGCTGATGCCGGGGGTTCCCCCTCTCTGATAGCTATGGGCCTTGCTACTAGTGCACAAGCTGCTGGAGTGGGAGATCAGCTGGAGATTCCAATTCCCAATGAGAAGGTTAATTTATGATTTCTGATGGATGCATTCTTTAGTTGTGTTTCTCAACTATGCTGATGCAAGCTTGCATCCAGGTTGGTCTAATCATAGGACGGGGTGGGGAAACCATCAAAGGTCTTCAAGCCAAATCAGGGGCTCGCATTCAGGTAGTTGAGATTTCTGGCTTGGCACCAAGATGCACTTTCATACAGATATGACCTGTACAATTTCCCTAAAAAATTTCAATGACTGGTCCTTACAACCTTGTTTTCCTTCAGCTGATACCTCAACATCTTCCAGAAGGGGATGAATCAAAAGAAAGAACGGTGCGTGTAACTGGAGATACAAGACAAATTGAGATGGCCAGAGAAATGATAATGGATGTCATGAATCAGGTTTGTTTTCGCCTACTTTTTTCTCCTATGTAGAATATATTTCAAATTTTCTGTAATTGTGGTTGCTTCAGGTGGATTGATATGTTACCTTTTTCTGAATTGTTGTGTTGATTTCATGAAATTAAGAGTATTTGATTTACTAGTATCTAATTTTGTATCAGGCCTTGTTTAGCGGTTGAGCTTTGGAATTGCATGCACCAAATACTATTTTCTTTGGTTCCTTGAGGCATGAATGCATGTATAGGATCTCATGAGCCAGTTCTGTGAATTTGTTTGTTCTACCTTGAAACTGTGTAGGCTTGGCATCAACAAATGGATCTAAATATTCTCACTTTGATCTGTTTCTGTCTAATTGTCTAAAATAATTTGTTTCTTAGTAATTTGACGATTTGATAAGGTAATAGTTTCTTTGTTTGTGTGGCTTATTCTGCTGTACTTAGGCTGCCTAGTCCCTGATTTGTTACTTGAAGTTTCAATTTTCTACATACATTTGTTGCATGTGTGAGTATGTGGAAGACACATTTATTGTTGTTTTGGAATAATCATCATTTGATAACATCCTGTCAAGAAAAAAAATATAGAATATATGTTATACTAGACTTTTTCTTTATGTAAGGAGATGTTTACAGCCTCTGTTTAGGAAATAGAGTTTTAGGCTGTTTCAAGTTCATCTTTTTGTTGGTTGTGGGTGAATTGTTTTTAACTCAATTATTGGAGCTGAGGATCTGTATGCTTTTAACTGCAATTGCAGACATGATTATTTTATTTGTATGTTAGAGTCGCCATTCATCCATGTCAAGAGCTGTTCTATAGTTTTCTATGAGAGCTAGAGCTTTAATCAAATGACAGAATGGAGTTTGTGGTATTAATGAACGGTCCGTTCCAAGGTCATTTGAATGCTCTTAGGAGGATCTATATTCCATCCAAGATGTCGGTTGCCATGATTTATTTGTGTTCAAGGTGCCGATTTCGAATTGGTTGACTTTAAAATGCAGATTTGGCCTTTTCCTTTCCCATGGGTTCAGCATTGCTTTTGTGGTGTAGCAATAGACAGCCACTATTCACTCTCATCAACCGAAGAGAGGTATCAGGCATTAAGTTTCGGAATTGCAGGATGGTAATAGTTGGTAAGAATGCTTTGAGACTTCGAAGTTGTACAATAATAATTCAGTGATACATAACCTTAGTGATCATTAGTACCCCATGTTTTATGCATGAGATGCATGTTGAAAGAAAGTACAATACCTGGTGAAGTCCTTGTATGTGAAGTTTTAATTGGGACGACACTTTCAAATTCACATCTGCTTCTGTGCTGAAACATATGATGAATATTATATATGTTATATGATTTGCCTTAAGTTGCGTTGGAGCGGCTATAAAAGCATATTTAGCTAGTAAAGCACTGGGGATATGCTTTTTGAACATGCAACTCTACTGATATTACCTGACGTGATTTGATCATTAGTGTGTATTTCTAGGATTTTAAAGTCTGCATTGGTTATGATAATGTCCTTTATTGTTGCTCTTTATATTATATCTGTGCTTGTCTTGATAATCGTGACCATGTAGAGAATAGAACTTGAGACAATGTAATCTTAAACATGGCAGTTTTGCACGGGTTTTTGCGGTTCTGCACAACCATACAATCATTTCATTGTCTAATCTGATTTTGTTTAAGTTGTGGGTTTCATTTTCAACTGCAAACTACGAGCATATAAATCTCTATCCACATTAACTCCAAAAAAACCATGGCATTTTGTCATTCTCAATCTTTTCTTCAGTATAATATATTTGAATGTATAAATTCTCATTTCAGAAAATATTATGTTTGGAATTCATATCAATCTGAAGTAAATGGGTGTCTGAGTTGACTTAATTCAAGGGAAGGTAAGGAGCTGCATGGAAGGATGGGGTCCATCAGCTGCTCAGTTTATCTATCTTTTTTCCTTTATTTTTTAAGATAGAAAATATCCTTCAGTGGTAGAAAAGAGATGTTAATTGGATATCCTTGCACTCACGTAATCAGAAACTTTTGAAATTGTTATATGTGACATATTATAATGTTTCATGTTTCTCACAGGGCCTTTCTGTCCAGCTTGGACTTTATTCCCACTCTTTGGTCCCTTCCATTCTATAAATTCAACATGTTTTGTACACCTGTTCACATCTACAATGGCTTGCTTTCTTTTTATGATACAAGTACAACATGTTTTGTACACTTGTTAACATTTATAATGTCTTGTTTTCTTTTTATGATAATGTTTTGTTTATGTTACTAGCTGTTGTGTTGTTATCAAATGCAAAATGAATTGAATTGACTTGTGAAGAGAAAAAAGGATCAAAGTGTGTTTCTCACTTGCTTTTATGTTTAATTTCTTCACACTTCACATAGTTTATTCTCTATTTTGTCAAAGCTGCATGCCTTTCAATACTAGCATGAATTTTGGCGTTGTTTTGCTTCAGAAATAATGATGCGGTTTGCTCTGTGAAAGACTCGACTTTTCTCTAGTTTCTTTTTCTTGTGCAATTGAAATCGGTTTTGTTCACTAATTTCTTATTTGTCATTTGCTATGGATAGACTATGAGGCTGGCAACTCTCTCTAGCAGCTTTAACCAGCAGCAGTCCTATCGACCCCGAGGACCTGCTGGCCCAGCTCATTGGGGTCCACGTGGTCATCATTCAAACCAGAAAATGCCATATGATTATCATCGGGGTCCATATCCATCCCAAGGTGCACAGTTTCCTCCCACTTATGGTGGTTATCCTCCACAACAGATGGGTCCTAGAAGCAACTACAGTTCTGGCTGGGAGCAAAGACCTCCTAGCATGCAAGGCTTTCATCCGCATAGTGGTGGCTATGATTACTATAGTGGCCAAGGAGGTCATGTATCTGATCATCCGGTTTCTGCCTCAATGTCTACTCCCCTTCCGGGGCATGTTTCTCGTCATTCCCCTGCCCCTGTTATGGGTGGACCTCCATCCCAGGTGAATTACAATTATGGACAGTCCCATGGTCCAGATTATGGGCATCAAGCTCCCTATTCCCAGGCAGCTCCTTCTCACCAGAGCTATGGGTATGGATATGATGAACCGAAGTATCCCTATGGGCATGGAAGTTCTCAGCCTGCTTATCCGCAGGCTAGCAATCAACCAGGCTATGGGGCACAGCAGCAATATGGCAAGCAGCCATCGTATGGCATGCCATCACAGGGTCCACCTCCTCAATCATATGGCCCTCCTAGGCCTGGTCAGCCTGGAGATGTATCTTATCAAGGTCCCAATCAATCAAGTCAAATGTATGGTCAACCACCACAACAACAGTATCCATATGCATCAAGTGGTGCCATGCAGCAAGCTTATCCTCCTTACGTGTCTGGATCAGCTTCTGATGGGTATAATCAGGCACCACCCGCATCTGGCCCAGGCTATCCTCAGCAAGGTGGCCAGCCTGTCCCAGCATATGGACAGCCTGGTGGACAAGCAGCAGCTGGCTATGGTCAAGTCCCTGCTGGGGGCTATGGAGGGTATCCATCTTCACAAGGTTTTGCCGAGCAGCAAGCTGCTAATAATGCAGGTTATGGCTATCAAGTGTCCCAAGATCCTGCTTATGGTAGTGGCCCTGCATTCAGTGCACCAACCAGCCAGCAGGCTTATGCTCAACCAGCACCAACTCAACCAAGTTATGATCAATCAGTCCCACAATCGGCTGGTTATGTCGCTGCTCCAGTGGCAGCACCAGTTGTTTATGGGAAAACGGTGTCTCCACAGCCTGGTTTTCCACAATATGACTCCACCCAGATGTATGCTGCTCCACGCTGAGAGTGATTAGCTTCCTTGTAGGCGGATTTTCATTCCTGATAAATGAACCGGGCAGTTATGATTAATGTTTTAGATATCTTAATGTTATTTAGATTACATCTAGGCGTAGCTCTCTTTCTGATAGTAGAAGAACTTCTAGATTTCACCGATCTTATTATGTAACCAGATAATGCTACTGTTTAATCCAGCTCAAGTTCCATGTTGCTTGTGAGTATTATTTTTTAATGCTCCAAGCAGGGAAGGGATGCGGATTGAAGTCGAAAGGTCTAGTTAATATTGTTCAATGGCACTTTGCCCTACCAAGGCACAGTTATTCTCCCTTTCCTTCTAATACAAGTTATAGCTTAGTTCTTCAGCGACGGGAAAGAAAAGGAGATAAGATGGGAAATTTGAAAGAGGGCAGTCTTGGAGCAATAAAAATATACTAAATTGAGATGGATAAGGCTGATAAATAAATAAAGCTCTTGTCCAGATAAAAAATTAAAAATAAAAGGAAGATACAGTAGTAATTCAAGAGGCCATAAAAGCATTATAGTTATAAAAAATACTAAATGAGAATCGCTGTTTATTTTCTTAAAAAAAAATTATAGCAACACACTGTATTCTGGGAGACTACAATTTAGTTAAGTTGATCTTTTTTTATTTTAGTTAGATAATTTTTTGGTTTTGATAATTTTATTTTTTTACATTAAATTCAAATTATTAATATATAAAACTATCATTATTGAACTTCTATCTCAAATACGAACTTATTTATATCAAAATTAATTTTTTTATGATTGAAATGTAGTTAATTGAATTGTTTATCTTTTCTTGTCAAATTTTAATTATTTTTTCTTTTCTCTTACAAATCAGGGATTGAAAAGTGATTAAAAAGAAGTTTAAGGATTGAAATTTAATACCATAAACTTTTATAGTCCAAATGGTAAGAAAGTAGAAAATCTAGGGACAGAAGTTATTGTTTTACACATCTTTGTCACGTTGTATTGACGTGAATAATGCTTGAGACTCTAGATTCTATAGTTGCATGAAGGGGAAATAAATAAAAAATTGGTTAACCTAACCAATGGGAAAACATGAATTGAAGGGAAGGAAAATTGAAAATAAGATGATGGATATAGGTGCTCAATTGAGACAAAAAAAGGTGGCCTATACTATTCCGTGTCCTGACCCAAGTTTGTTTCGTCACAATAAAATATTAAGGTAACATAAGTTTTTCAAAAATAAATAAAAAAACCTCAAGAATGTGATTATTGATTTGATTAGGTTTAATAAAATCATATGATTTTGATAACATGAAATAAAAAATCATAATAATAATAAAATAAATAGACAAAAAGAAAATTGATAATAAAAAAAATAAAAAAAAATGACCAAAATCCATATAAACTAACATGTTAAATTTGTAATTTGATTATACTAAAACAATCCAATTATGGTACTAGGGCAACCTAAATATAAGATTGGGATAACTTATGTTCAAACAATCCAAAAGTGTAATTAAAAAAAATATTCAAAAGAAAAAAAAAAAATTAAATTAACTTAGGTTTAACTCAGTAACCTTGCAACCATGGATATAAGATTGAGATAATACTATAGATAAAAAAGAAAAAAGAATAAGCTTAAATATCAATTTTCAATAAATTAAATGTTGAAAGATGAGATTGAATTTTTTTTTTCCAACAAAGAACCCCAAAAAAGTGAAGTAATTTGTGTTAATATCTAAAATCCGCAATCCTTATCATAAGTTCGAGATTAATGTCATAAAAACTAAATTTTAAAAAATAATAAAGACTTGTTTTTTTTTTGTGTTTTAAAAATATTTTTTAAAAAATAAATTATTTTATTTTATTTTTGTTTCAAATCAATATTTTATGGTATTTTCAAATCATTTTAATATGTTGATGTCAAAAATAATTTTTTTAAAATAAAAAAAATATTATTTTAATGTATTTTTAAACAAAAAAATATTTTAAAAAATAATAATAAAAATAATAATAAGGGATGAAACTGAGAGAAAAAAAGGTAGTAAAAAAAATCTAAAACAACACATATATAAATTAAAAGAATATGAACAAAATCTAACTTAAAAATAAATCAAAATCAAGCACTAATGGATGAAATTAAAAACACAATTCAATTAGGAAAAGGAAAAAAAGAAAACAATAGCAATTAAATGAATAAAGACCAAAGTTGATATAAAAATAAAATGAAATTAAATAACAAGGGATTAATTTGAAGAAACATATTATTAAAATATATAAAAAAATCAAATATAAAAAAGAGACTAAATTGGAGATGAGATTAAAAAAAAGATGTATAAATAGCGATTAAAAGAATAAGAGTTAAAATTGATATAAAAAACAAATAAAACAAAGTGATAAGGGATTAAATTGAAGAAACAAATTAATATATAAAAATAAAAAAGAAATAAAAAATGATGACTAAGTTAGATATGAAAATAATAATTAAGAAACACATTTATATTTTACTAAGAAGAAGAGAGAGAAAGAGGGACGAAAAAAAACCAATTCATTAGAACTGCATAGTATATTCATCGGTGACACACCTATCAATCATGAAAATCTTTACGAGTAACTTTTGATATCATATGAATGATGGTGTTTGTCTGCTAAAAAAATCTACACACGTCTCTTGAAAGGTAAGGGTTTCTTTTAATCATTAACACAAATGCTTCACGCTTTTGTCTTTTTATTTTTTTTAATTTTTCAAAGACCATATTGCTCTTTACCTAACATGATATCAATGAAAAAATTAATATGAAAAGATCAAAAAAAACCTTTGATGCAAGTTACGTGTGTGTCTATATATATATATATATATATATATATATATATTCTCACAAGTGTATTTTAGTAATTGCACTATGCTTTTAAAAAGAAAAAACCAAAAATACACAAATCAAAAGTTAAGAAAACTAAACTTTTAAGGGTATTTTAGACAATAAACTATATAAATAAAAAGTGAAAATAATATTATATATCATCCAAGTTTGCAATGACAAATTAATCTCATTAAAACAGTAATTTTACCATTGAAAGCAAATTATATGAGTTTAATAATAAAAAATAAAATAGTCATTTTACAGCTAGCGAGTTCATTCCTTTAACCATGAAACATTATCAATGTGTTAAATAACATAGTATTACTTTATTTTTTAAAAAAATAAAAAATAATTTTTTTCTTATAAATATAGAATATATATATACTAAAGGGCTTCAAATCTTACATTGAAAACATAATTTTTTTTGGTGAACATAATATATATATATATATATATATAAAATAAAAGACTTCAAATCACACATTGTTATATAATAAAATTTAAAAATAATTAATAATTAACTAAAAAATATATAAAAAAAGTCTTTAGTTAGAAGAAGAAACATATTTGAAAAAAAATAAAATAGGTCTTAACTAGGTTTTGCAAGATTTTTGCTCATTTTGATCTTTTTTTACTCAAACCAATCCAGCCAGTGAGTTGATTCGCCATGCCGATCTGGGTTTAATAACTATGGTACATAACGATAAAATTTGTATCAAGTTGATAACGATCTTTTTGGATAAAAGTAAAAACACACATGTGTGGTTCTTTTAACTTTGTTATCTCAAATAAATCCAATCTTTTTTTATATCTCCTACTTAAATATTGTTTATATTTTGGTGTTTGCATGCATTGTAATTGAACAAATATTGAGTTTGATTATTGGATTTGATAATTAACTAAGTGTGCAATGTGTTACTGTTTAATAACATTAATCAATTCATTTTTAATACTAAATATGTTACCAACTTTCAAATCAATCCCTCCTAACATAAATATTTGACTAAGTGATCAATTATATAAAATAACAAAACTAGACTAGAAGCATCTCTAAATTCAAGAACATGAGGAATAATTTTATTTCAATATCATTTTCATTGTCACTAAATTCATCAACTTATCAATAAGTTAATGAAATATGTAATTCATTATAATTCAACTATATTTATGGTCTATTGCATAAACGTGTGTGTATTTTAACTATATTATTAGCCAATTCCAACAATATATACAAAATCTTTAATTTAACAACTTAACCTATATTAAGCACAACACATATTTAGAAAATGTTTGTTTGCATTATGGCTTCTGCGTTTGAAGCAACCACAACAAATATTATGTTTGGTTATATAAAAAATACGATTTATTTTTGATGAGGTTCATGATAATTCATGTTTTGCATGCGATTTTGGCAAAGCAGCTTCTGACTACTTTTCATCAAATAGCGTTTCAGTGAACAATACAATTTACTTATATTATTCGTGTGAATGATTTTTTCAGTATGTTTAATTTTTTTTTGTGTGTATATATATATATATATTTAAAAAACTAGTTTAGAGTGAATTAAATTCACTCACATTGCTACGTAAACAATATTTTTTTCTTGAAAAACTAGTGTAGAGTGAATTAAATTTGCTTACATTGTAATATCAAATCAAATTTATTCCTGATAATATTTTATCTAATTTTATTGTATGCTCAAAAAGTTATAAAAACTGTAGTTCTTGTCGAATGAATTTTATATGTAATGGAATTGTAGATGGTTTAATGGAATAATAAAAATATTTTATATAAAATATTATTTATTTTATGATCTAATAATAATAGTTAAATCTACAATATTTAAATTAAAAACCATAAATATTAACATATATTTTTTTAAATTATTTTATAATGTCAATTTCAAAAGCATTCTTAACCAAACACATTAAATTACTTGTTATTCAACCTTAATTTCAACCATAGTTTTAACCAAACACCTATTTTTTCAAACTAATTTCAACTAAAAATACTTTTTATAAAACAACTTTCTTCAAACCATAACAGCTACCGCAAAATCAAACACACAATTAAAATAATTAATTTACCATTAATTTAACTATATGAAATAAACTCTAATGAAATGTATATTTAACTGATTTAGTATTAATTTAATAAATTCTAAATTTAGCATAAACTTTAAATTCAACTAAAATAATTATTTGATTTCAACCAAACCAAATACAAATTAATAGTTTTTAACCAAATCAAATATAAATTGATAGTAATGTAGTATGTTTATTTGTAAGACTGCAAAAATGGTTGGGTCATTGGTGGTGGTAGCAAAGAGAATAACTAATTTTTAACACAGAAACATCAGATGATACTTCTAATTTGATGTTTTATTGATTCAAGGGGCAAAATCTAAGTATTTAATGATTTGTTTTTGAAGAAGTGAGGGTGGATCTGGTTTTTGATTTGTTTAAATTTTAATTAATATGTGAAATATGATTTCTTAAATTATTATGTTTTAGAAATGTGATATATAATTATTATGTTTTAAAAAATATAATATTTAATAAAAATTATGTTTTAAAAAATACGTATAATATTTCACCAATTTTTTTAAATTGATGCTGTTGCTTTAAATTTTTAAGTTTACGGTTATAATTTGAAAATCAAAATTATAAGTTTGTGCAAAAATAGAATTTAAAGAAAGGAAGAAAAAGAACGGAACCGTCAAATCTCACTTCACTGTCACGACTGGAACCTAAAAAGATGGATTTAATTCAACTCAGGCACAAATGATGGCGTTGGGAGGAAGCGGCAAGGAATTTAAACATTAGTTAAACGGTTTCGTTTCAAGCAGCCCGAATGTTTCTAAATAAAACTAGTGAAGCCACGTGTAAGGGCTACGTGAAATATAGAAGTAAAAGAATGTTTGGGTTATGCCCTGAGAAATGTAACAGATAGGGTAATGAGAAATGTAACAGAATCCAGTATTCCCTCCTACTCTTTCTCGTTCTCCTTCAGTGTGTAAGGAGAAACCCATGCAGAACGCATGACTTATTCTTCTTCCCTTCTTCTAAAACTTCTTCTCTTCTTCTATGATATTCTCGTCATCTTCTTCTATGAATTATTAGAAGAATTGGAAGGAGCAGCCATTTTCTCTAAAATTGACTTAAGGGCGGATACCACCAAATTTAAATGGACCGTAAAGATGCGTTTCAAATAGCATTTCGCACTCATAATGGCCATTTTGAATTCCTTGTCATGCCTTCTATCCTCTCTAATGTCCTAACAACTTTCCAAAGTCTAATGAATGATATCTTTAGACAACATTTAAGGAAGTTTATTCTAGTGTTCTTTGATGATATATTAATCTATAACAAGAACAGGATAGACCATTTGCATCACTACTGTGGTGTTTAAACTATTGTGTAAACCAACTAGTTGCAAGGAAAGAGAAGTATGTATTTCGTAGTAGTCAGATGGAATATTTGGGCCACGTGATCACTAAAGGAGTGGCCACCGACCCTAATAAGATAGTAACAACGGCGAATTGGCCATTCCCACTAACATCAAATAAGTGAGGGGATTTTTGAGGTTGACCGGATACTATAGAAAATTTATGAAGGGATATGAGGAACTCTGCAGGCCCCTTACTCAGTTGTTGAAGAAAGGCTCCTTCAACTGGACAAACTCAGCCATTATGGCCTTTAATAAATTAAAAGGAGCCATGTCTAATCCCCTAGTGTTGGCATTGCCTAACTTCGACAAGACTTTTGTCGTGGAGACAGATGCATCAGGAGTGGGAATGGGGCGGTTTTGATGCAAGGACATCCACTTGCTTTTATAAGCAAGGCACTAGGACCTCGACAGCTAAATCTATCAGCATATGAATGTGAGCTACTGGCTATCATCTATGTTATCAATAAATAGAAGCATTACTTAAGGGGAAGACACATTTTAATCAAAACAGATCACTCAAGACTCAAATTCTTACTGACACGACAAAGAGATTAATGTCTTCTCCCAAGTGCAGGAGTGTCGAAGTAATAAATAACCTGGCAAGACCGGGGTCGAACCACAGGGAGGTTATTACACAAATTATAAATAACAACAAGAACAATAACAATAATAATAATAATAATAATAATAATAATAATAATAGTAGCAGTAGTAGTAGTAACAATAATAAAGAAAAAGAAGAAGATGATGATGATGATGATGAGAACTTGGAGATAGAATATTAAAGTAAAGATTAAACAATGATAATAACAAATGTCAAGGTTAGAGGTTCCACTAATGGTATTTCAAACAAGTATAGTATAAACTCTTATTGTTCAATTGGAAACCACACATAAAGGAGGTTCCAATCAGATTATAGATTGTTAACATGATTACATTAGTCATCTTATTCAATTAATGCTAATACTTGTAAATTTCGTCAAGCATTCATGATTATAACTTATGTTAACAACAAATCAAGTTCCTTTCATAGCTCAGGTGTCGGTTATACCATACAGTATGGGCTATGAAAGTGCCAAGCATTTGTTGTACCAATTGTTATACAACATAAATCAAGATTAATCATTTAACAAGCAAAGTATTAAAGAGTGAACAAGATAACAAATATAAAACATGTTAGTATTAAACATTAAAGTCCATATTAAGTTTATACCATACTTATTCTTACACCATTAGTGTAACCTTTTCACCTTGACATAATTAACTTAGCTAGACATAATGAAAGAAAGAAAAATAGATAAACAAAATAAGAACATAAAAGTTAACTAAGGAAAGGAAAGGAAATGAAAGGCATAAACTTGATATTAATGAAAACAAAGCATAAAGAATACAAAGAGAGAAAACAAGAGCATGATCTTGATCTGGACACCAAGATGCCTAAATGCATGGCAAATGCCTCCTTTTATAGGCCAAAATTGGGAACTATTGATTTGATGACTAATTGATGAGTAGATGGCCAACCCTTGACTTGGTGACAATCCTTATCTTCTCTTGTCTGCCCAAAACGTCATTGATGACGTCAAAATTAGAGCCACTTGAAAACATGAAAGTTCTAGGCAATTGTCTCAGCTTTCTTGTGTAAAAAATTCAGCTCATTTCGACTTCTAGAACTCCAGATATGGCCAAAATACTGAACAGTGCTCGGGCTGGAGGACAGATTCGGGCTTCTTTGTTGTTGCAATAATTTGGACTTGAAAATGGCCTTTTTAGATCTTGGGCTCCATATGAAAGTTGTAGGCCTATGTCTTACCTTTCCATCCATATAAAGTAGACCTAAATCTGAGATCTATAGCTCCAGATATGACCCAATTACCGAACAGTGTTCCGGTTTGGATTGCACCGACATCTCTTTTCTAAGTTTGATCATCTCTTTGCCTTTGCAATTGAAGTTCTTAAAGTCATCAATCAATCCTTTCATTTATGTGATAGGCCTGCATTTAAAATGGACATTTACCACAAATTAAAGGTATCTTATATTATTAGATAGATTATTATAAAACGTACTTTAGTTAAGGAGTTATTGATACTTTAAGTGCAAAATGATGATATAAAACCATGTAAAAATGCACTTTTGAGTACTAATCACACCCCCCCAACTAGCTTATTACTAGTCCCTAGTAATCAAAGCGTTAAAATAGAAAGGAAATTTGCAAATTCCGCAAAGCAAGGTATTCATCATTTAACTTCCGTTACTCTATCCGGATAAACAAACTCTTGTTATATTTATAAACCTGCTCAATTCCTCTTAACAAGATATTCATAAACCTTTCTTTTGTGCTCAATGTATCAACACATAATTATAGGGCTTTTCTTGAAAGAAAACAAAATTTTTGTTCTAATGTTTAAGGTTAACTTCCTTGGGTTGGGATTATTATTTTTGTCTTCTTTTTTTTTAATATATAATAATTTAAAACATCATGCATCTTTAACCCATGTAACAAGCTTTCAGCTAATGACTCCCAGACCAGTTGGTCTTAGGGCATTAGGTGTTAAGACACCCCTACGAGCTTAGTAACTTAGGTCGCAGATACTGATATGTAGATAGTGCAATGTTTGATTCCCTTAAGCTTTTCTCCTCAACCCATGTAACAAGTGTTCGACCAATAGCTCCCAAGTCAGTTGACTTTAGGGTATTAGGTGTTAAAACACCCCTTCGGGCTTAATTGCTTAGGTTCAGGAGGCTACGAAACCAAACTTATCTACATTTTTATTATTATCATTTTTGTTTTCTTTTTTTTCTTTTATTATTATTATTTTTTTTGTTGTTTTTTTTAATTATATACTATCCCTTTCCCTTAGTTGTTACCTTTAACAAAAGAACATAAATAATGTAATAATCCAATATGCAACCCACAATCATGTGTTGAAGTGTGTGTGTGTAAATTAAGGTTTAAGAATACATGTTAAATAAGTATATGAGCAGACTTAAGTGATAACAATTGAAGAGTTTGTAAATCTAAATATTTCAAGAAGTATTATGATAGACATTGTTACGAATGGTTACTAAGATGCGTCTCAAGAGTCATAAAAGATTCTCCTTACTCTGCCATCATAGTAACAATCATTTTGCACATGCTTTATGAAATAGAAAACACAGTTTTGTTTTTTAACTACTACCCTCTCCCCCCAACTAAAACAAGACATTGTCCTCAATGTTTAAAGGTAGAAAGATAGAGTATAGAAGATATCACCTGAAATAACAAACACTAACAAACCTGAAACACACTAAAACAAATATAAGTAAAAACAAAACACAATAATAAAACCAAAAGACACAAAGAACATGTGTATGTACAGGTAGTTGTGATTGTGGCTCACATCTTCCCTTGGTTCTACATCCAAGAATGGCTTAAACGCCCTCTATGGGTCGGGGATAGGCTTCCCATTCAATTTTCTTAAAACTGGCAAACAGGGTCTTTTTTAGTCAGATTCCCAAGACTAAGTCGATCATGTTCTTTATGAAATAGTGGCCATAAATCATAAATTGCACGATGCACATCTCCACTTGGATGCGTCTCAAGAGTCAATAAAAGGTTATCTAAAGACTCCT
>SRLM01001161.1:76877-137079 GCA_015708895.1 Populus ilicifolia | reverse complement strand
AGCTTGAATAAAAAAGGCGGTAATACCGACCAAGCACTTTAGATAATAACTATAAGAACAATAATCATAACAAAACAATAAAATAAACTGAAATAAATAAAAGGCGGTAATACCGGCCAAGCACTTTAAACAATAAATATAAGAACAATAATCATAACAAAACAACAAAATAAAATGAAATAAACAAGGGGCGGTAATACCGGCCAAACACTTTAAACAATAAATATAAGAAAAATAACAACAATAAACATTAAAAGATAATTATAACAAGCTTGAATAAAAGAAAGGCGGTAATACCGGCCAAGCACTTTAGATAATAAATATAAACAATATCAACAAAATAAAATGAAATAAACAAGAAAAATATTAGAAACTAATAAGAATAAACAATAAAAGAAAAATGGTTGAACCAACCAAAATGCAACAATTAATAGTCCAGTCCACAGTCTAATATCCGAAACGTTAAGGTCAAATCTTTTTTTTTTAGGCGGTAAAACCAGCCAATTGATTTTTTTTATATGATTTTTTTTTAGTTTTTCAATAATAAAATCTAAATTTGTTACCTTTTCTTGCTAGCTCCCCGGCAACGGCACCAAAATTGCTTGACCGCTTTTTATGATCGGCTTATTTTAACTCGCAAGTGCACGAGTGTGTGATGTAGCAATTAACTCGGTAAGATCGAGGTCATATCTACAGAGAGCTAGATCTGGAAATTAAGCTAGGTAACAAAAAAAAACTCAAGAGAAATTAAATTAACAATAACTTGGTTGAAAATAATTGATGGATTTGTTTTCAAAGATGAAAAGGTGAGTGTTTGGCCATTCCAAACCGGTGTACTTTATGACATATGGTATCCTGAAATCCTTTGGCACCACAATGTTCGGTACCAAACATACTTTGATTGCTTGTATGGGGTTAAACTAGTCATTACCCTCAATTGCCCTTAATCCTTTTTTCAAAGCAAACAACTTATCATGGTCCATCAAACTGGTAGACCTATTATCTAGAGTTCCCTCCACTGTTAAGTCCACAGTGATTGGAGTATGAGTTGGTTAGATATGGGTGATGGCATAAAATGTTATTCATTGGCTGAGTTTGCCCCTTGGTAATGAGATATTTGAGGGATGTGAGCTACTGGCGCTCCTTCAGGTAGTTGTGTTGATGTTCCTTCCCTATTTTTAGGTCTTAAAACTTGTTCAAATAGGTCGGTTAGCCAAACAACTGTATTTTTTATAGATTCTAACTCAGTTTGATCATGTGACTCTGAGTTAGCTCTTTCTTCGTTCTTCATTCTTGATCAGAAGCGAGTGTGGTGGACTTTGGATGTGGGACCTATGTTTCATGATCTGGGATGCATATGATAAATTAAAAAAAAATGTATGATGAAAATATGATGCACATGTGATGTGTATTTTAGAGATGATTCATGACTTTTGTAGTCCTTTAGGCAAGATTTCTAAGTCAAACTGGTAGTAAAGAAAGGTTTGCCAAGTTTCTATTATAGTAGCTTACCAAAACACATTAGAAAGAAAAATAGGTCATGACCTTCTTATAAATAAAAGTTGCTCATACAAAATGATGATAGAAAAGGGCCTTATACATTGCTACCCTTAAAAGGCATTTCTCATATTTGATAAGTCCTCAGTAAAGGAGTTGATGACCCCCATGAATTCTTGATACTTCGAAGCATCATTTCCAACTTGGGTGGCTTGTTATTGCAACTTTTACGCATAACGGGCTGCTTGCTCGACCTACTTTGTCATGTGTCTTATCTTATAATGAAACACAGTGTTATTTATGATTATCACTTCGTCATTGGCTTCTAAGGCTTCATTATTTCTTTCCAACACTTGAACCATATCTTCCGACCATGCCAACTTATCCCTTGCCCTTTACAGTTCTTCTCTTTTAATATCCAGCTCGGCTATTTTGGAGTTGATCTGAACTGTAAAACTATCCATGTAGTCTTGACATTCTTAACACTCCTACTTAACCTTACTCAGCACCTCTTCCATCTTGAAGTAATGGCTTCTCAACTCCCTCAACTCTTTTTCTCATAACTCGACCTTAGATTATAAAGCCATTATCCTTTCTTTTGAAGACTCAACTCTTTTCTAGTAATCTCTCATATCAGACTTAGTAGCTTTCCTTGCACTTCTCTCTTCCTCGATTTGCACCATATATTGAGCTCTGATCCTTCTTTCCTCTTCTCTGTCAAGCTAGGCTAGCCGATTCTTCTCTTTTTCAACTTCTACTTTCTTTAAAAGAATGTTCCTTCCCTTCTCCGAGGAATCCATCATTTCTTTATAAACATTCATCTTGCCTTTTGTTGATCTTTTAATCATAGCCAACTCTTTTTCTGTAAGCCCATTCTTGTTAACTGACACGACTAAAAGACTGTTGTTTTTTCCCAAGTGCAAGAGTGTCGAAGTAATAAATAACCCAGCAAGACCGAGGTTGAAACACAGGGAGGTTAATTTTACAAATTATAAACAACAATTATAAACAACAAAAATAGTAACAATAACAATAACAATAATAATAATAGCAATAATAATACTAGTAATGCTAGTAATAGTAGTAGTAATAGTAATAATAATAATAATAATAATAATAATAACAATAACAATAATAAAGAAGAAGAAGAAAAAAAATTGATGAGAACTTTGAGATGGATAATTAAAGTAAAGATTAAATAATGACAACAAACAATGTCAAGGTTAGAGAATCCACTAATGGTATGTCAAACAAGTATAGTATAAACTCTTATTATTCAATTGGAAACCACACACAAAGAAGGTTCCATTCAGATTATAGATTGTTAACATGATTATATTAGTTATCTTTTTCAATTAATGCTAATACTTGTAAATTTCGTTAAGCATTCATGATTATAACTTATGTTAACAACAAATCAAGTTCCTTTCATAACATAGGTGTTGGTTATACCGTATGGTCTGTGCTATGAAAGTGTCAAGCATTTGTTGTACCAATTTTTATACAATGTAATTCAAGATTAGTCATTTAACAAGCAAAGTATTAAAGAGTGAGCAAGATAACAAATATAAAACATGTTAGTATTAAACATTAAAGTGCACATTAAGTTTATACTATACTTATTCTTACACCATTAATACTTAATAAACTTAGCTAGATATAATGAAAGAAAGAAAAATAGATAAATAAAAATAAGATAAAAGTTATCTAAGTAAAGGAAAGGAAATGAAAGGCATAAACTTGATATTAATGAAAACAAAGCATAAACATTACAAAAAATACAAAGAGAGAAAGCAAGAGCATGATCTTGATCTGGACACCAATATGTCTAATTACATGGCAAATGTTTCTTTTTATAGGCCAAAATTAGGAACTATTGATTTGATGACTAATTGATGAATGGGTGACCAACTCTTGACTTGATGACAATCCTTATCTTCTCTTGTCTGCCCAAAACATCATTGATAACGTCAAAATTAGAGCCATTTAAAAACATGAAAGTTGTAAGAAATTATCTCAGCTTTCTTGTATAAAAACTTCAGCTCATTTAGACTTCTAAAACTCCAGATATAGCCAAAATACTGAACTGTGCTTGGGCTGGAGGACAGATTCGGGCTTCTCTGTTGTTGCAATAATTTGGACTTGAAAATGGCCTTTTTAGATCTTGGGCTCTATATAAACGTTATAGGCCTATGTCTTACCTTTCCATCCATATAAAATAGACCTAAATCTAAGATCTATAGCTCTAGATATGACCCAATTACCAAACAGTGTTCTGGTTTGGATTGCACCGATATCTCTTTTCTAAGTTTGGCCATCTCTTTATCCTTTCAATTTTAGTTCTTAAATTCATCAATCAATCCTTTTATTTATGTGATAGCCTTGTATTTAAAATAAATATTTATCATAAATTAAAGGTATCTTATATTATTAGATATATTATTATAAAACATGTTTTAGTTAGGTATCTTATATTATTAGATATATTATTATAAAACATGTTTTAGTTAAGGAGTTATTGATACTTAAAGTGCAAAATGATGATATAAAACTTTGATAAAAATACACTTTTAAGTATCAATCATTAACCAGCTAATCATATTTGGTTATTCGATTCCTTAACCCAACCTGGACCCCTTTTGCTATTTCATCAATTACCTCGACCCTTTTTTGTCATTCTTTTAAAGATGTTAACTATTTATCTTGTTTTCCCAAATGCTAGTTCAAGTAAATCCTCATCTTATTTTCTTCCTCGAACTGATTTTCTAATAGTTGTTGTTGCCCTTTGTTGTTGCTAAGATCAATTCTACATTGTTCTAGCTGCTTTTTTAACTTTTTCTCATTATCAATCATTTTCCTTTTTGGTCGCTCTATTGCTGATTATGGATGTTTTGGTGTTGAGAAACCCCTCACTTTAAAAAGCTCTTCATTCCTTCAAACTGCGTAATTCTAGTTGAATGATGTTTCAAAATTGCTCCCTTCTTCCTTTTTTACCATTAGGGGTCTTTTCCATTCTTGTTAGATAAGCTCCATCTCTTTAAGGAATGGTTGGTGTTTGAATAAACCAATGAAATCAACTAAACCCGGAGTTCTTGGTGCATAGTATTCCACCTAACCGTGGGTCCATAACTGATGTATCCAGTTACACCAATCATGGGAACCCATATCTTGCTTCCATAGCTCATTATGCAAATGGCATTGTTCATCCATGGTGCTTTCCATTTGAAGTTGCTCCTTGGCAATGCTGTATAGTTATCTATCCAAGCTTTCTCATCCCAGTTCTTCCAAGTCTCATCTATGGTAACTTTTAATGGTCACAGGTCAAACCACTAAAAGTTGTTAAAGATCTCCTTTGGTGTTTTGATATGACTGATGATCCATAAATACAACATAGGGATGCAATATCTCATAGCTCCTTTTTCATATGTTCTATAGTGGTTGAGTGATAACATAGTTTCTTTTAAAATTGTTGAAGAGGGATTGATTCGGTCATACTTGTATTATATGAAGACATTTGCGGCTTCTAAACTGATGACTCTGATTTTGGATGGGAACAATACTAGTCCAAAGATGGAGAAGTCCACCAACCTATATCGTTCATCTCCCAACTTTCCTTCTTCAGCATTTTTCTTCATTTAGGCTTCAATGACCTTTCATTTAAAACCCCAATCAGCTACTCTACATTAGTTGATCTTTCCCAGACCTTATAAATTGACTACCTCCAAAGTTGTGCTTTCAAATCCTCATCTAAGGTAAATCTTATAGCTTTTATTTGGAAAATCTAAAATCCTCTCATATTCCTCCAAGGTAGGTGTCATATCGATGTTCCCGAAGGTAAAACACTGATAACTAGGATTCTAAAAATTCAGTAGTGCAATTCTCCTATATTGCTTTTCAAAAAGAGTCTCATCAATATATTCCATGATAGACAATAACTTCTCTAAGTCATTTATCATGTGATTTATCTTGGTAATGCAAGGTAACCTACTAACATCAATTCTTAGACATTTCCTTTCAGCCACTTGAGTCAACTTATATTCTTACCTGAACTCTTGGAAAAGATAGGTACTCAATCATGATTTCAGCTCAAAACCTGGATTGATGAATTTAACATTATTAATCATGATGCAAATAAAAGTAAGATACATATCCTAAAGACAAGCTCTATTTATTAAGTGAGAGTGGGTAGGTTTTCTATCTAGTCTTAAAAGGGTCTCATATCTGCCTAGTGACGTCCTTTGTAAAGACAGTATAGAGGCATTGCAAGGAACAATTAAGACATGTATACCCACCATTACCAAACAGGCACTTAGATATGAGTTAGGAGTTTCACACATCTTAACCCTGACCAATAGTCCGAGGGCAAATCACTAATCCCCCTCCTAACTTAAGGCTTGTGTCAACTTCTTAAAATCATGGTAAGTGATGTATGAGACAGTTTTATGTAATGCATGAACCAGTATCTGTAAAACAATGTAAAGCATATATGCAAATAACAAAAGGAAAGACATATTAATAATAAACACATGAAAACACAACCAAATAAGAAAAAAACAAAGCTTAGTCTACAAGGTCCCCAGTAAAGTCACCATTCTATCGCACGTGTGCGATGTCGTGATGAATATTCTACTTCAATCTAACGTGTCTATCTGGAAAATATTAAATATAAGGAGACAACAAAATCTTGTCTTTTATCGGTGGAAAATAGAATGAGAGTCATCACCTAGCATTTTGGTTATTAGGAACACTAACTGGTCTCAAAGATCAGGTACAGGGACTGATTGTGTAAATGGAAGGTATTAGCATCCCAAATACACCTTACCTAAGGTAAACTTTATTGTTTAATTGTTTGATAAAAAGCTAAAATGTTATTATATTTCTAGTTGTTGGTTTGTCTATGATTTAAGAAAAGTCCTTCTTAGTATAAAGGTCCTTATCTTATTAAATAAAAACCTAATTGTTCTAATGTCTATATAAAACCTATATTTTTAATTTCAAAAATATGTTTTATGTATAAATTTGTAATCTCAAATACTAAAAGAAGACAAACTTATTTTTTAGAATTTTTGAAATATTGGCCTAATTTTCATGGCTTTAACAAACTTGTTACTAAAGCTAAAGTGCATGCTAAAATCTTTTTGAATTTTTTTTTGTGTTTTATGTATAAAAACAAAATGACTTTTTTGTTTTTTTTGTTGTATGAATGTACAATGTTAAGATATTTCTTATCTTTGAGAGACTTGACCTTATGCATGAAAAATAAAATATTTTTTTTGTTTTATAAAAAAAATTTCAATGTTTTGATGAAAACCAAATATTTTAATACAGGATTTGTATTTTTATGATATAAAAATACAAACCAGTATTAAGCAATTTTGATAAAATATGCAGGAAAATCAACAAAATATTTTTAAGGATTTTTTAGAATTTTTAATATTTATATAATATAATATAAAGATATTATAATATATAATATTATAATTAGATAGGTGGGCTAGGCTGGACTCAGCCCGAAAGGAATGAGCCAATCTCGGCCTAAGAGTTCTCTCTTTTTTAGTCTAGGTCAGACCCAGCCTAGATATTAGAGCTAGGTCAGACCCAGCCTGGTCTATAAAAGATAAAAAAAATTAGGGTTGGGCCAGAACCAACCTGGCCTAGAGAAGAAAAAACCATACAATGCTGGGCCAAAACCAGCTTAACCTAGCAACAAAACAAACGGGTGGGGAATTATTTTCCCCCTCCCATCCTCCTGCATGCAGAATGACATGCAGGAGGAAATGAAGCAGACGAAAGAAAAAATAAGGGGGAAGAACAGTTACCTAACACGGAGGAGGCGATGCCTTGATGGTCTGCTTGTTTCGCTGGCACTGCTGCAATGGAGGCCGGTGGCGGTGTCGTGGCTCACAGACGGCGGCTCCAAGCAATGGTGCTACTGTTTCAAGCGGCGGAGAGAGAGATTCTTGTTTTCCCCTCTCCTCTAGTTTTTTGTTTTTTCTCTCTTCTTTCGTTTACTAGTGGTTTGTCCGTTTGTCCTCCTGGTTTTTTTTTTTTAAATTCCCTCCCCTGTTTCAAAAGTTTCCCCCGTGTTCTTTCCTTCTTCTCTTTATATTTCATTTCCTCTCTTTCTATTCTCTTCAGCCTCTTTCCCTTTGGGCTCCTCTCTCCTCTCTGTGTTGCTGTTGAAAGCAGTACTTATAAGGCAAAGGGGAGTAGGGGCGTCCCTATTGCCGCCCTATTGCTGTGCACAGGAAGCAGGGCTTTATTGTCTTACCACAACGTCGAGTTCGTTGGCCAGTGGGTGTGGCTAGCGGTTTCTAATTATGAAGGGGCGTGGGGCTTCGGGTTTTGGAAGAAGCATGTGGGGAGAGAGAGGCAGGAAGAATTAAAGAGAAAAAAAAAAGTTTCATTCTTCCCTTGCCGCACGTCTATGGGAAGGAGGAATAGTATTGTTAAAAATGATATTGACAAACATCAATATTTATATAATTCAGTTTTTAATTTGATAAAAACAATTTTAAAAAATTATAATTCGAGCTAAAATTTTAATTTCTTCTAATTAAAACCCAAATTAACTTAAAAATCAATTTTTCTTTAAAACCCTCTATAAATTCAATTAAACCTTTAACAAAATCCAATTGAGTCTATAAATATCTAATTTTGAGATTTTCCCCTCAAATTGAATTTTCTTTTCCCATGGGGCTCTCATCATTCAAGTATATATTATAAAAATTTCAATCATTGTATTTTTTAACGTCCTTAATCAATTGTTTTTTGAGCGCTCCAACCTCCTACTATTATTATTATTATTTTCAATTTATTTCGACTATATATATATATATATTATGCGGAGACCTAAAAATGAGTTACAACATTGTTAGTTATGGGTTTGTAATATCCTAAACTAAAGGGTTTCATCATGGACTTCACAACATTGAAGTTCTCTTTCACCCTATTTCCTTTAGGTAAAATGCTTCTCGACCATTAAATAATTTTGTCATACTCGGCCTCTCTCAACCCATAATTTGACTTAATGGTGAACACCTATGCTATGGTCAATAATTTATTATGATTCGTGCATCCATCCTATAATGATTCATTCAAAATTTCAACAAATCAAAAAACCTAGTTACATTTGCATTAGGTTCTTCTTCTAAAATTGAATATTGACTGACATTACCTTGATTCATTTTCATTACATCCATAACCATATTCCTGTAAGGATTAGTATTGTCAATTATCGCTTAATGCATATTACTAACACTAGAAGTTGACCCAATCACCCTTTCTCTCATGCTCTTATTATGAACAAATACTTCTCTGTATGCATATCAACATCATTAATTCTCCATAAATCCTTTTTGTAAAAGATGCATCATTATAACATCTAGATACAGATAATTTTTATTTTGACACTTTCTGTATGGATACCTAATATCGTCTCAAGTAAAATTTCTGGGAATAGATGTTGCAAAATTAGTAAAACCCTAAACCCCGTTACAATAATCTATCCTCCGCAATTCTTGGGGTGAATCTTGATACGTCCATAAACAATCATTCATGACTTCTATCAAACCTGTATAAAATTATGATGACAACATGTATTAATTAACTATGTTAGGTAAATAAATTTTCAAAAATATTGGTTTGCTATGAGATTATCTAACAAACTAATTACAATTTCTCATAAATATTAAATATTCATTATCATTTATCAACTTTCATATAAATTAATACATATAAATTTATGGAAATTACAACTTTGCAATACCATTGATAAAAATTAAAACAGACCTATTAAACAAGTTATTAATTATTTCAAAACAACACATGTAATTTGATAATTCAATAAAGTTTCAACAATTTACAAACAAATATAATTTTATAAAATCTAAAACAAACCATAAAAAATATAAAATTATTCATTCATATACTACAAGTTTGATTGAGAAATAACAATTGAAAATATACATATAGTAACCAAATACATGTACTAAAAAAATAATAAAATTCACATTTAATTGTTAAAATTTAAAAAGATAGAATTACTTACAAAAATTGATAAATTATGTTAGTAAATTAGAACCGGATGCTATGACCACAAAACATAAAGAAATATGACTTGTGTTAAAAAGAGGGAGATTTTTTTTAGGGGGGTGGGGTCTAGTTGTTTACAATAAGGGAGAGTTGGGATGGGGAAGAAGAAAGAGAAATAAGAGAGGAAAGGGTTGGTAAAGTGGTTATCTATTAATTTTTGCTGATAGAATCACCAACGGACAGTTTCTATTGGTGATTCCGTCAGCCATTATGATTGTGATGTCACTGTATGGAGATTCTGGTTTGAATCCCTTGATGATTCTGTTGGCAATTTAAATGGTGAATCAACCACGTTACTATATGGAGCTGCCGGTTTAAATCCCTTGGTGATTCTGTCAGTAAAATTACTAGTAAAAATCTTCACGTTAGTGAACTATTATTTTTAAAAATTGTGAATATTTTATTTGTAATTCCGTCTGTATATACCAATCAATGTAATCTGCCGATATATAATAACAAAATTACACATGAAAAATATGTAGTCGGTAATTATGATCGTAAATTCCGGATAGAAGTATTTTGTGAGATAATACTGTTAGTATCAAACGAATTTATGATAGTGTCCTCATGGATCCTTAGTTTCAAATTAATATTTTTTTTTTATATTTTTAGATTAATTCAATATGTTAATATCAAAAATAAAATTTTAAAAATATATAAAAAATATTATTTAAATATATTTTAAAATAAAAATATTTTAAAAAATAACCACTATGACATTTTTAAATACACTGAAACTTTTTCATTGGTCAATTGGGTGTTCCTTTAATTTGAGGTGAGAAGCATGGCGTTCATCTAGTTGCCTGTTTACTATTATGCTTTCTTATTAAATGAGATATCTAGTTAGTCAATCATGATTTAAACCAAAGGTATTTGTATATTTCATTGGGTTTTTTAAAAAAAAAAGTGGGGTGGTTTATTTTCAATTTTGTATTTTAAAAATTATAAATAGTATTAAAAAATAATTGATAAGTACAGGTGAGTGTATGGGCAGTCTCCACGCACTTCAAGTGGCGGGTGTTAGGTCTTTTGTTGACTAAAAGCTGTCGTGGATGAGGTAGCATGTGTAGCAAATAGCTGTTCGGTTTGGTGTTGACCAGCTTTTTTTTTCTTCCCTCTCTCTCCTTGATTTTCGCATGTGCCTCTTCAAAATTAAAGCATGCCTTTAATTTGTTATTCCTTCATATGTAGTCATTGTTTTTTTGGTTATTATTTGTTTTTTTTAAATAATTTATAAAATTAAAATTCTTTGACAATTTCATTCCCCTTTGGTCTTTTCATCTTTTAAATTTTATCCCTATTCTTTTAATTATTATTTTTTTATTTGAGATAAAAAAAAAATTTACAATATCATCCTCCATAAGTTTTTTTTTGTTTTTTTATAGGATTTTTCACTTATTTTGAAAATAACTTTAGATATCTCGAGTATTTTTTTGTATTTTTTTATAGATACTTTTTTCATTTAATATAGTTTGAAATAAAAAAAAATATTGTGTAGAAATAGTTGTATTGGCATGGACAATCATTTTATTAAATAGAAAATTTATTCAAATAAAAAAATTATTAACAACTAGGTACATGCTCCATGTTGCGATATCAAATATTTTAATTTATATTTATCTTTTAATTTTTCTAGTTTAGTCTTTACTTATCATTAACAGGGTTCTTTTATATTTATTTGTACAAATAATTCTTGATTTGTTTAATTATTTGCATGCGAAATAAATTTTGAATTGATATTTTTTTATTAAAATAAATCACAAAAAAGATTAGAAATAAATTGAGATAATTAATATTATGCATGGAATAACTTTTTTTAAATGCATTGTGGAGGTAAGTTTTCATTTCAAAGATATGACAAGGATGATATCGATAGTCTTAGACTTAACTAGTTCATTGTGTAAATCTAACCAATATCTATTTTTAAATTCTAATTTTTTTAATTAATAGGTGGTGATTTATTTTTTCTTTAATTTTGAAGAATCTCGCATTCATAACGGTGTGATAATTTTGAAGAGTGTCACATTCATCACGGCTCGTCTGCTGGACCAGAGTTACATTCAATATTCAGTTGGGTGTTGCTTTCATTTGACGTGAGAAGCACGACGTTGCTTAAATTCTGTTTACTAGTCTGCAAATTTAACACTATTTATTAAGTCTGCTCATTTCATAATATTTTTAAAATATAGAGTGTTTCTTGCTTACCTCAAATCACTTGAAAGATACTGAAAAGGTCTTAACACGACGCATCTCGACGATGGAGGGTCGTACGCCCATTGCTATAATTACCTTCACCCTCGTCATCTTCCTCTATGGCAAGTAGTTTTACAATACTACATACATTAGATTCTTGCATGGAAAACTCTATTATGCATATTATTCACTTTGATTATTCTACATATATATTTTGTGTTTAAATATGCAATATTAATTAGTTTTCATTATTCAATGGATTTCGTAAATCCAATAAACTTATCCAGGAGGGAGTTTCCACATAAAAAACAAAAAAGAAAAAAATATTAAACAAAAACCTGGGTTATGTTACATTTTTAAAACAAAAATAAGTGAATTAATACAAGATTTTAAATATTGAATGATGTTATCTTTGAACTGACCAAGATTTAATTTTTGATGTCAACAAAAATAAATCTTGCGCAGCTTGCCCGCATGCAGGAGCTCAATCCGTGACTTTCGACTTCACAAACAACTGTCCATACACAGTCTGGCCAGGAATTCTGACGGCTGCTGGTGGTCCGTCTTTATCTTCAACTGGCTTCACATTGGCAACGGGTGCTTCATCTTCGCTGAGTGTCCCTGTCAATTGGTCTGGCCGCTTGTGGGCCAGAACGCAATGCTCTACAGATGCCTCGGGAAAGTTTGTTTGTGCTACTGCTGACTGTGCCTCTGGTGTCATAGAATGCAATGGAGCCGGTGCGATCCCACCAGCATCATTGGCAGAATTTACTCTAAGCGGTGATGGTGGGAAAGATTATTACGATATAAGCCTCGTTGATGGCTTTAACATCCCAATTTCGGTAACCCCGCAAGGAGGTTCTACTGGCTGCCCTTCTACAAGCTGTGCAGCTAACGTGAATGCTGTTTGTGATCCTAGTTTAGCAGTAAGAGGATCAGATGGGACTGTGATTGCCTGCAAGAGTGCGTGTTTGGCATTTAACCAGCCGCAGTACTGCTGCACAGGAGAGTATAATACACCTGATACATGTCCTCCTACCCAGTATTCGATGACTTTCAAGCAGCAGTGTCCTCAAGCTTATAGTTATGCTTATGATGATAAATCGAGCACGTTTACTTGTCCTAGTGGAGGCAACTATTTGATTACCTTTTGTCCATGATCAAATGTGGTGGTTCACAACTTTTTCTTTATATAGAAAGAGTTGGAGGACAACACATTTAATAAATGTTTTTATGATAATTAATAATGAAACGGAATAATAGATTTGGGATTCACATATCCCAAAAGCATCGATTATCAATTTTCATGCCGTTGATATGGTAAAATTGTATGCCATTCATTATCAATTAACAATATTTTCAGTTCATTGGTTAAGGTAGCAATCCTTCACTTATACAGAAGTGAAAGTTGAGAATAATTAGAAGATTTAATTTATTGATTAACCAACCCTTTTATATATATATATATATATATATATATATATAGGGTAATACATAATAGTAATGGTTGAAGTTACCAGGTACATTCTATATTATGCCCCATCAAGTTGAGGGTAGAAAATCTACACAAAGTTTAAACTGTAAAGCAGTAAATAAAGTAGTAGGAAGTGGTTTAGTGAAGACATCTGCAAGTTGATCCCGAGATGAAATAAAACAAATATAAATCTCCTTCTTCTCAACTTTATCTCGGATAAAATGATAATCAACCTTAACATGTTTTGTGCGAGCATAAAAAACAAGATTTAGAAAAATAAGTAACACCAAGGTTGTCACACTAGATGATAGAAGCAAAAGCAAACAAAATCTGGAGATCTGTTAATAAATACTTAAGTCAAATACCCTTAGTATTGTCATTGGCTAAGACTTTGTACTCAGTTTTAGTAGAAGGGCGAGCAACTTTATGTTGCTTACTTTCTATGAAATTGACGTCTGACCAAAGAACACAAGATAACCGTCATATATTTTCTATCATCAACATTGTATGCCCAATTTCCATATGTAAAACCATGTAAGGCAAAGGAAGAACAGCAAGTAATATGTAGGTCATGTGATACCATACCCTTAAAATAACGCAATATGTGTTTAACAGCAGCCCAATGATAATCTGTAAGAGTATGCATAAACTGACTAACTCTGTTAACAGCAAAATAAATATCTAGGCGTATAAAAGTAAGATATTGAAGAGCACCCAAAATTTAATGAAAACATGTAGCATTATAAACCAAGGGATTTGGATGAATGGTAGCTTTGGATGTAAAGATAGGAATATCAACATGTTTGCAAGATAACATACCAGTTTGAGTGAGGATCTCAAATGTATATTTATGCTATTGGAGCATAAGAACCATACCAGTAGGCTAAACTTCAATACCTAAAAAAATAATAAATATAACCCAAGTCATGAAGATTAAATTCTAAGCTCAAGAGCTATGAGGTGTTAAAGCATAAGAGAGTTGCTATCTATAAGTAGAATATTATCAATGTAAAGTAGAAGATGACACATATCAGAACCAACAAAGAAGATAAACAATGAGGTATCCATCTTGGAGGCACGAAAACCAATAAATAACAAAAAAAGCATTTAGATGAGTGTACTAAACATGTAAAGCATGTTTTAAACCATATAGAGACTTATGCAATCGACACACATGAGAGGGGAGAGCAGAATCAACAAAACCTAGAAGTTATTTCATGTAAACCTCCTCATCAAGAACATCATTAAGGCATTATGGATATCAAGCTGACGAATTTTCCAATCACACAAAATAGCAATGAAGAAGACTAATCTAATGGTCGCCTATTTAATAATAGGACTAAAGTTTTCAAAGTAATCAATACCTTCTTGCTGAGTGAAACCTCTAGAAACTAGATACGCCTTATACCTCTCAATGCTACCTTCTTACTGAGTGAAACTTATAAAAACTAGATGCGTCTTATACCTCTTGATGCTATAATCAGATCTGTATTTAATCTTATACACCCATTGACTACCAACAACATTCATGAAAGGGTAAAACAGTACCTAGGACCAAGTTTTGTTAGCGCGTAAGGCCTAAATTTCCTCGTGTATAACATTATACCATGCCTCATACTTGTTAGCATCATTAAAAACAAATGGCTCATGAGTAGGAAGACATACTACCCAACTAAAGGAGGCAACAGAGGTGATGGAAATGGCAATGGACAGGGCTATCGTAGATGAAGAACTATGGGATATTGGTGAGCAACTAGGTATGTTGAAGGAGAGCCAGTACTTGAAAGTTGTTGGAGAGGATAAGAGGAAAGATTGACACATAGTTGCAGGCCTGCTGGAGAGGTGATGAAGAGATTGCATTAGGCAGCAGACACTCACAAAGTTGTTGCAAAACTAGGTTGCTCTGCAGTGTTAGACTTGAAGACAAGGGCATCTAGCAATGGGGAATCTGTTCCTGCATAATAATCATTTGAAATACAAGCAACTGGTGACAATATAGCAGGGCTGGATGGGGGTGAAGTGGAGGCAAAGCCTATGGACTCGTAAATTAACCGATGATGAATGCCAATGATCTGAATAAATTTATATAACTTACAATATTCACTACCCTAATTAGTTTGAACAAATTTAATTTTAAGTAAAAACTAACATTCAACAAGTGTTTAAAATTGTAGAAAAGTGAAAAACACATTACATTTAACAACAAGCGGATAATACCAAATATGTTTAGTATGCATATTGACAAAAATAACAAAGTAGTGAAAGCCATAAAAGGAAAACATAAGAGCAGGACCCTAAATATCACTAAATATTAAATCAAGAGGGACAATAGTTTTATCATAATCACATACCTTTGGTTACTTAAAAAATTGCAAATATGAAATATATTGAGAAACAAAGAATTGACTATGCGATCAATTCATGCGTGAAATACTTGTTTTAAACCATAAAAAAATATTTTAGTTTGCGAATATGATTTGGGGATTGAGGATCAATAAAGCCAAGAGGTTGGGTTATAAACACATCTATATCAAAAAAAATTCATTAAGAAAAGTACTGTGTGTGTGTATCAATCTAATATGTTGACCAACCTCAAGTATCATCAATATCAAGCATTATGTTTGAATAGTATAAGGCTTCACCATTAGATTAAATGTGTCTTGAAAATCAATCCTTTTTTGTCAACAATAGCCTTTGGCCACTAAACATACTTTGCAGTGCTCAAAATTCCGATCTTTCATAATTTTTTAATCTTTTTTGCTCATTTACAGCCCACCACATTCATAGTTAGATGAATTGGTAAAAGTAAGGTTGACTTTGAAGAATATTAAAAGGGTAACACATTATTTGAACTATAGAAATTGAAAACTATAAAGGATAACTCATGAAGAGTATATATTGAATTTAGCATGGTTATAACATTATTGCAATTATCCTTCCAGATTAGGACTTTGGTGTGGTGCGGAAAGAACATGGATTTCTTATCCTTTATTAATAAAAAAATGCTTGGAGTCGCCATCTTATATTTTAATCACTAGAAACGTGATCAGATTTTTAAAGTTTAGATAAGGGGATTGATAATGTATAGGATGGATACTATCCCCCTAGTATATCATATTTAAGATAAGTTATATTATTTATTGTATTATTATTATTGAGGCACTATTGTTTTTTTCTTATCATTTGTTTGTCTATTAGTTAAAGTAAATTTATCATATTAAAGTGAACCTTTATAGGTGAAGCGTAGCTATTATAGATCCAAAACATATTTTTACCTTTTATCCTTTTAATATAAAAAATAAATCTTATATATAAATTCATAGTTCATATTAAAATAAACAAATTAATCTTACACGAAAAAAAGACCTATGAAAAATAGGTTTGGGCATATCTACGGCACATGTCCTTAGTGAGGGGGAAAAAACACCCTTAAAATTTGTCTTCATAGCGTGTTGGTGCCATAAAGACCCATAACAGCTTTTTTTCTTTTCTTTGATATTCTTAAAACCGTGATAAACCTATTTCTAGAGATCAACCTCCTTATTACTTTACATTAGAAAAGAGAAATATAGTTGTACTAGCATTAACGAAAAGCCATGGGACAGTAAAAGGAAATAATCCAGAAACCCTAGCACATACCTTGCATCATCGTTAACAAGGGACCCAAATTAAGCAAGGTAGCCGGAAAAACTCCCTGACAGTCCTATGCATTTTTATTTTCAAAATACACGCAAAAAAAGAAGAAGGAAAACCTATGACCCCAATGGTTATCAACTCTTTTTCCACCTTCTCATACCGTTCTTGAACTTTAACCTTGGGTAAGAGCATTCTTAATTAACTAGGCAAGGTCTTAACATGACCTTAGGAAATGCAATCAAGTTTTCAAGACCATATGCGTTTGAAGCAAAAATCACACCCCATCCCCTTCAGTATCCGTAGCAAGTGAAAGAACACCGGTGACCAGGTTAGGACTTAAAAGATCCACACACCTTACAACGCTATATGTTAACTTCATAGCACATAAAGGAAAAATGGGAGCTTGCCTTCGCAGTAGCATGCACATGTAAAAGATTACAACTAAATGAGAATAGGTAGAAGCTGTATACCTTGAGTGATTATGATGGAGACAGCTCCACCGGATATCCCGTACCTCATCTTCACTCTTTTTTTGAGTGGCTAGTGCTTGAATAAAGCTAAGTCCAGAGAGGACAGATCAGGCAAGAATGTAAAACGAGCACGCTCAAGATGCACATGGACGATGTGAGTGGGCTCCTGGCCTGCCTTGGGTTATGATTCCAGTAATGAACACCTCTGGTGAATGGTACTGAGGAAGCAGCGGTTATGGTTCCTTGAGTCAACGTGGGGCAAGATAGTAGTAACTCGAGGGTGGCGAAAAGAGACAGCGCTGATGAGAGAGGCTGTATTGTTTTTCTGTTTCCAGTTCTAGCTAGAAGGTGTGTATGGGAACTTTTTGGCTACCCTTTGAAAGGAAACGGGTCGTCTGATTTTGAAAAATGGCAGTGAAGGTTTTCAGCCCAATTTTCACCACTCTTGGTTTAGTGGTGGAAGGGGCTTGTCTTCTTCCACTGCACCTAGGTTCGAGCCCTGACGTGCACGTCTGTCACCCCCGCGGTGCCTTACATGCCTACTGGGTTTGCAAGGTATTTAGTGGGTCATGGGGATTAGTCGTGGTGCATGCAAGCTGGCCCGGATACCCCATATAAATAAAAAAAAAAAAAGATTTGGAATGACATGTATAGAACTCGAGCATTTTGTGTCAAACATACAACAAAATTATGAAGGGTCAAAATGTATCCAAAAAAATCAAAGGATATTATCGTTCTACCTATAAAGATTCTAGAACCTACCGCATTGCCTATACCTACCGCATTGCCTATAAACAGAAAGACAAGGTAAGAAAAAGCGGGAGGTGTTAAGAAAACTCTAGCCCCTGTAGAAAAATTAGAGGGAGAACAAAAGGTAGGTAAGAAACCCTAGCAACCCTCGAAGAAAAACTTAAGATAGAAAAAGAAAAAAATTAGAGTGAAAGTGTGGGGGGCAAAAACTACTCTTCTTCTTCTCTAAAACCTAGCCACCAAAGCAAATGAAGATTAAATGACAATCTAAGAATTAATTGTTCATTTCCATAATTATGTAAATATTTATATTTTAGCTTTATAGCATAAATAAAATAAACTCAAATACTTCACTCTATATATATATATATATATATATATATAAGATTAGAATCTATTTAAGATTCAGCAGGTTTAAATTATCAAAAAAAAAATATCTTCAAGTGGTGTAAAATTTTAGATAGATTTATCAAATAACAATTGTAATTTTCAACTTGTACTAGTAAAAGATCAAAATACACAAGATCAATTTAGGTGCTTGAGGTATGGATACAGACCTACCAAAACCATGTTAAAAACTGAGTTTACAAATTCCTATCCTTTTACACTTTACTTTATGCAATTTAATTATATTTTTCGTTAATTATGTTTAATTGAATTAATTTCAATATTTGTTATTAATAGTGAAATAATTAATTCATCGACCATTGATAACAGCTACCAATAACATACACTAATAATGATAGCAGCAACGTCGATCACTAATATCACAACCAAAACAACTCAAGACATGACCAAAGTCCAACCATCCCTTTTCTTAATTGTTGTACATGATGCAACATCACGATGAACATCCTCCTAAAATTCCATATTGGCATGTGATGTGAGGGAAATAGATAGGATAAGGAATTTTTATCTTTTATTAGTGGAAAGAGGGAATAAAAGTCACCATCTTGTATTTTAGTCATTATAAACCCTAACTAGTCTCAGAGATTGAGCATGAACATTGATTGCGTAAATATAAGGTATTAACACATCTAATACTCCTTACCTAATGTAAGATGCATTGTTTGATTGTCTAATATAACTAATATATTATTGTATTTTCTAATTATTAGGAAATCTAAGGTTTAAGAAAAGTCTTTCTTAGTAAGGAGATCCTTATCTTAATAGGTAAAAACCTGACCGTTCTAATGTCAATAAAAAAACTATCTTTTTATTTAATATTAGAAATACATCTTATATTTAAGTTCATAATCCCAAATGCTAAAAAAACAAAATATTTTTTCTAGCATTTTTGAAATATAGATATAGTTCCCATTGCTTTAATAAAATGGTTATTAGAGCCCAAAATGCATGCTAACATATTTTTTTGAGAGACTTGGCTATGTGAATAAAAATGAGATACTTTTTTTGTTGTTTTTCTATATATTTGTTTTGCAAAATTTTGTAAAAAACAAGTATTTTAATAACAAATTTGTATTTTTACAGTGTAAAAATACAAACCAAAAGAAATTGGGTCGAGGTTGGCCCAAAATAGTTGGGTCGATGTCAACCCAACATTTCTTTTTCTTTTTTTATATATATAAAGTTAGATCTAACCCAAAAAAACCATTAAATGGTTGCTATGCAAAACATGAATTATTCACGTTCTGAATACAAATGAAATGGAAAAGGAAAGCAGGTAAAAAGATGCAACGTAGAAGGGAAGATTATTACTTGGACTTAGGGTAGCATGGGTGCCAACATTGATGGTGGCATTGTTATGGTGGCGACTAGAAGGAATGGTGGCTGCTACTACTATCTAGCAAGCGATAGGAGGAGAGGAGGTTCCTTTTCTTCTTTGAGTAAAGACCAAAGGGTGTTCCTTCCTTTTCTTTCCTTTTTTTTTCTTTGTTTTTTCCCCTTTCTTTCCTTTTTTTCCTTTGTTTTCCCTTGTTTTTCTTTCTTTCCCTTTCTTTTTTTTTCATTCCTTTTCCTTTTTTCTTTTTGTTTTCTTTTTTTTTTTCACCTCCCAACCTTATAGTAAGGATGGTATTTATAAAGGCCAGGGGGGAGCTGCCCTACCCTTATCTAGTCATGGTGAAGAGGTAGGATAGTTGGGGCAACCACTATACAACCTTTCCAGAGTCGCCTGCAAAGCTTGTTCCCTGTGCCCCTTTCATCATGATGAAAGGTCATTAGGAAGTGTAGGTTGTGCGGGGTTTTTAGGCAAGTGGGAGAGAGAGAGGTGCTGCAAAAGAGGGGAAGAAAACCTTTTTCCCTTGCCTACAACATGTATAGGGGAAGTAGAAGATGTACAATGTCATCTAAAATGACATCGTTTTGTCCTTTATCTTTTTCGTTTTCTTTTTCTTTTTTGGAATATAAATGCATGAAACGACGTTTAAGAAGGTTTTTTTCCAAATCAGTCCTTAATTTTTTATTTATTCAATGAAGTACTAAATTCATATTTTAATTTTAAGAATTAATTCAATTGTATCTCTATCAAATTTAAATGTCAGCCCTGAAGTTGACCCACCATCCTTTCTACCATGGTATTATAAGGAACAAATGGTTTTCCATATGCATACCAACATAGATATTCCTTCATGAACCCTTTGTGTAGAGGATGTATCATTACAATATTTGAATGAGAAAACTTTTTATTTTGACACCTTCTGCATAGACATCTAATACCATCTCCAATAATATTAATTAGAATAGATGTTTCATAATTAATAAAATCCTGAACCCTATTACAATAATCCATCCTCCACGATCCTTGGGGTGAATTCTTGTAAATCTATGAATGATCGTCCATGACTTTTATTGAACCTATTTTTATACTTCTCTTATGTATTAATTAACTATGTTAAGTAAATAATTAACCTATTTTTATACTTCTCTTAATTCATTATCAATTATCTATGTATATATAAATTTGTACACATTAATTTACAAAAATTATAACTCGACAATAAAATTAATAAAATATAAAATAGACTTATTAAACAAGCCATTATTTATATCATCACAACACACCTAAGTCAGGAATTTAATACAAGTTTCAACAATTTACAAGCAAATATAATTTTAGAAAATCTAAAACAAACTATAATATGTACAAAATCATATATTCATATAACAAGTTTGTTAGAGAAAAAAAATTAAACAACACTCAAAAAAATACATATGCTACAAAAATATGCAATCAAAATTTACATTTCAAAACTACGTTCAAATTTAAAAAATAGTAGATTTACTTAAAATGACAAATCCGTAATAAAATTATTCCTGTGACTAGAAAAGTCAAGGAATGATGAGTATTGAGAGGGGGGGCTGTTAGTTGCAAATATTTTTTGGGGGGGGGATTGTTTAGTTGTAGAGGGGAAGAAAGAGAAATGAGGGAAGAAAGGGTCAACTACATCGTATATTAACTATTACTTATCGAATTGCTGATGAAATATTTTTATTTGTTAATCCATCAATAATTTTATTGGTATAAATGACACATCACTATATGGCTTTCTCTGTTTGTATCCAACTGTAATTCTATCGGTAAAAGCTTCCACAAAAAATTACATGTCATTGTGCTTTTACATTGGTCTATTTTCACGAGCGACCTACCCACACATGTCCATCCAGATCTATATTTAGGGGTAACCGACCCACACACTCACATGGTTTATTTTCATGGGTGACTTGCCCTCATACTCATATTGGTCTATTTTCACGGGTGACCGACCTCCACACTCGCATGGTTTATTTTCATGGGCGACCTGCCCTTACACTCACATTGGTCTATTTTCACAGACGACTTACCCATACATGTTTATCATAGTATATTTCTAGGGACGACCGACCCATACACTCGCACAATCTATTTTCATGGGCGACCTAGATCCCATCTAGCAATCTAAGACCAAAATCTGTGTGGTGAGACTAAACTAAAATCCCTTCTAGCGATCCCCTTTAACCAAAAGCAAAATCTATGTTTTTCATGTTGGCAAGGTTTGAACTTGCTTCTTTCTTCTTCTTCTTCTTCTTCTTCTTCTTTTGAAAATTTTATAATAGTAGGGTTCTTCTTTCTTTCCGTTCTAGGGTCATAATAATGATTCTCTTTTATTATCAGCTCAATGATTCTTTTTTTTTCTTTTTTGCTTTCAATCTTATTGGACTTTTTTTCTTTAAGGATTTTCCTATAACAAATAAAAATATGTGTGCAATGTTTTGAGGTTAGATGACATGCATGCATCCTAACTTGATTTGAAATATAGGTCCCCACTCTTTGATATTCCATCATCACAAGATACCTTTATTTGCTAACCAAAACCTTCTTTAATCTTTCCATGTACTGGCCCATTCACGTGCTAGTCATCTACTCCAATGTAAATGCAGCGCCTATCTTAGGTTGTATTTGATGATTATTGGTTTCACTGTTTATCAAGCTTAACAATGCCCCCCAAGTGTGGTGTTGCTTAATTCATCATGAAAGAGTTTAATAAATCATTCATCTCCTGGATTTTCTCGAGAATCATTCTTTGATTAGCTGTATGAATCCTCCCAGCACTCATCAACAGGTTTTCTAGTGTCGCACTCATCAAGAGGTTTTCTATTGTCACCCTCATCTTAGATTGTTAATCATCCATTGACTTGCCTTTAGTGCTTGTTGATCTTATTATCTTTCTTCAAACACCATTGTCCTGAATTTCATTGATTCATCATTTAATCATTTTTATCATTTTACCCCTAACTTATTTGAATACTGCTTGTTTTCCTTCTTAGGTCCACTATATTGTCCCCAGCTACTTAACTTTTAAAGAAGTGTCAAGAAGTATTGATGTCATTTATGTCAAGGAATTTGCAAACTCGATCAGTGCTCTTTTTGTTTGACAATCTTTCTTGTTTAGGAAGCAACTCTTATATTTCAAAGATCATGTCTATTTCAAAGTCTAATTGTTGAAATGAAATCAAAGAGATGTCAGTATTGTAAAAGTATTTTTAAAACAAATCAAGCTTATTTGGTCAAAAACCCAACACACCATTTAATATATATAGTCCTTTGATTATCTTGTATTTTAAAAACAGAAATTGACCCATTGAAAAATTAAAATGGCTTTTTCTGCGATTCTTTGTGTTAATTTTAATATCTAATCTTAGGTATATTTTTTGATAGTCTGTGATAAGGTGATATTTTTGTGAATTTTAAAAACAAAATGCTAAAGTCAGAACTCAGGCTTTATCAATAAAGATGGTTTCTCTTCTTTTTTTCTCTTTTTTTAGCATTTATTTTATTAGTATGCATAATAACAAGTAGTTTAATCCATAAAGTCATAACCCTTATGGAAAGACTCTTCAAGTTATGAGAGCATCACTTATTGGTTCAAATTGCTTACTTGATCAAAAAAAGGCTTTTAAAAGCACATAATGTAGGTTATGATTTATAGATATGAAAGAAAGGAATTTTTACAAGCTCAAAAGGTGTTTGAGGGTTTCAAAAACCTAAGATCAACATCAACTATTCATCATTTCTCTTTCTCTTGTTGTCTTTATGGAGAAAGTGACATTTAACCTCAAATATTAGAATTCTCTTAACATAAATTATAATGCAAATCTCATTTTTCTTTGATGAATAACCAGTCTTAATCATCTGATAACATCAAGAGCTTTATCTTAGATGCCAAAATTCATGTTTGTAGCTCAGTATTTTTTTATCGACTTTTGTCATTTGTTGTGTCTTTTCTTGATTGAAACTTCTTGTCTTTTCTAGATTCAATAGGCATTCTCCTTCCTTTATCTTTGACCTACCTTTATATGTAGGCAATTTTCAAATTTTTTTTTCCTCATAGTTTTCTAACATGCCCCCAATTTAGGTCTTCTTTCTTTTAGCTCTCTCTCAAACATTGGACTTTTGTTATTAGCCTTTATTGATTCATTTTTGTCTTTCCTTGTTTGCCTCCAGTGTGGGTTATGATCCTGGTTCAGGTTTCTTTTGAAAAAAATATTCTATTAACCTCAAAATGGGATTGCAAATGATATATTTCCAGTGTTGTGAAAGGATAAGACAAAAATGACTTTTTTTCATTTCAAGGTTGGTGTGAACTGATAAATTTTAACTTCATCCAATGTAATGATTTGGACTTGCAAGAACCTTGATTTGCAAATTCATAACTACTGAATCCATTACATGTCATTATACATACTACTAAAACTTAGCTACATGGTGGGTGATTCAGTTTCATTTGTGAGCTTAAAATTTGTTTGGGCACCCCATATCATTTTACCAAGCATCAAGTCATTTCTGCAATCAAAGTACTTTTAATCTTTCAAGATTGATTAGCCTAATTGCGCGTTAGAGTTTGATCAAAATATTTCACCAAAATAAATTTTATAAAAAACTTCTTATTTCAAGACAATAAAAAGATTAAGAATAAAACATAATCCATTAAAAGGTGAGATGTGATCCCAAAACCAAAATGATGGACAACACAATTGACAACATGACATTTCTAAACTGCTTCTTCATCAGTCATTCATATTTTGTTGGTGATGGCCTGTTGATGCTCTACTTGTCTCTTACTCACCAATCTTTTAGACTTAATGTTCAAACTTCTAGCAATTCTTCAACTTTTCCTCTAGATTATTCTGTCTAGAGGATCATGTTATAGGGTAATGATCTAACTATGATTTTTCCTTGGTGGCAAAGGTCAGCTAGAATGGGAACCACCCATAGAGCAGGCCCCTTCCTAATTATAGCATGTCAATATGCCCAGTCTTAAAGTTGAAGAATATCACATCATGAAAGTATTCTCCCATTAGCACAACATTAGCATTGTAAAAGGCCAAGGGGCTTACATGGGATTTTTTTTCTTGTTAAAACCCCTATGTTTATTGAATGCCTCTTGCTCCATTGTTTTTTATCATGATCCTTCATGATCTATACTTTCATGAAATTTTTGTCCATATTAATATAGGTCATGGCGAGCTTTCCTTTATAATCAGTAAGTCTAATATCTTTTTTATCATTACCTTTAGAGGCTGGTAGGGAAGTGGGAACAAACAATAATTCTCCCTTTTTATATCAAATACAAAGACATTTCCCTTCCAAGTGAGCCAATGAAATGAGCCATTTACTAATACTTTTGTCATGCAATGTAGGGACTTGTCATGAGGCAACTTCACTTCATCCAAAAGCTTCCATTTTCAAATTATTGATTCAAACAACTCGACTCTAATATATTGGTACATATAAAATTCTTTATGTGAGCGGAATTTGGACTTCACCCAATTCTATAGTATCATATCGTGTCTTTGGATTTGGGATCTTTTTTCATTGTTGGATCGAAGAGATACACATATAATAGCATGATTTATTATGTGCTTGACAAAGTAGAACTCCTTGATTGGTTGATGACACAATCTCCACGTGTTCTAGAAGAAAATAAAGGGGTATTTGCATATGGGTATTCACACCATCAGTTGAAACAAAGGAAAACTAATATTTGTTCCTAATCATGCTTTGGATAAGAAAACCAGAGGCAATGTTGGTTTTTTAGTTGTTTAACCTTGTGAAAAGGGATTTGAAGGTTAACTTGTTGTACTTCTTTGAAAGAAGCCTACATTTCTCCATAGTCTCCATTGATAAGCATGTCAGCACTTCATAGATGGCATCTCAGCTCAGGTCACTAGCTGAGTCCATTTAAAATAGAGAATCTTATTACCATAGGTTGTGTCTCTTGAGCAAATTTTCCTTGCCACCATTAAATGTTATCAACTCTTAACTCTAAAGATGAGAGTAGAATTGGAGGACCTTTATTTCAAACTATAAACATGTATGTTTAAACATATGAGGATGTTTTATATGATGAGCTTGCCCTTCAAAGGTTAACACATGGTCGTAACCCTAAGCATTTTGATTTTTGCTCCACAATAGAAATTTTTTTAAGTAACTGTCATTATTTCAACCACAAGTCTTGAGTTCAAGATGCTTTTGGAAGGGTTTACTTTGATGCAAAATAAAAGGTAAAACACACAACCTGAAAACAAGTTCTATTCATTAAGTGAGACAAAAGGTAGGTTGACTATCTAGTCACAAAAGGGTCTTATATCTGCTTAGTAACGATCTTTGTAAAAATAGTATGAGGACATTGTAAAGAATAGTTAAGGCACGTATGCCCACCATTACCAAGTACGTATTCAGATATGAGTTGGGTGTTTCACGCATTTAAACCCTGACCAATAATCATAGAACAAATAGTTAATTCTCCACCAAACTTAAAAGTTTGTATGTGCTTTTCAAAAACTTTTTTTCTTTTAATAGGATCTTCTACAGTTTTAGAAGATTTGACTCTTACACAAGGCATGGCTAAAGTAGTTAAGTCTCTTTATCTTGCATATCCTTCACTTACACTTGGATCCTTTAAACCTTTTATTTCAACCAAAACCAGATGCTTCCAATCTTATTTGATGATCTTTAAAACTTCTTGTGTAATAGGATCCTTGGAACAAACTGCATGCCCCCAAGTTGCCTTATCACCAGGGCAGGAGTATAACTCATATAACTTGTAATCTCTATCAATGACACCCAACTTCTTTGTCCACAACTCATTAGGACTTTCATTGTCATTACCCATGAGGCTCTCCACTTGAAATTACTATTAAGTAAAGCTTCTAATTTGTCAACCCAATCTTGGTTGTCTAGATCTCCCCATTCTTTTTCTTTTATTAATTTCAAAGGACTTTGGGTGAACCGCCAAAAATTATTGAATACAGGTTCTTTTGTTTCGATATGGCTAACCATCTAGATATATAACAATTGTGTACAGCATCTTATTGCTCCTTTTCCAGTCCTCCTACAATGATTAAGCATCAAGATGGTTTCAGCTAAAATAGCAGCCACTTGATTGATTTATGTATTCTTATACTTTATATAAGCAACAGCGGCCTCTAAACTACACCCGTCTGACTTAGGAACAATACAAGGTCAAATATGCCCAAAGCAATCAATCTCTCTTTTTCTAATCCTAACCTTTTTCTAGTTTAATTTTTAGCATTCTTCATTTCAAATCAATAGCATTCTTTTCCAAAAACTTTTCCAAGTTGGCGATTCTGAGCAATTTGGACATTTTGGGGATGATCTTATCAAATCTCAAAGGGAAATAAATCCTATGCAAATTGTTTGGAAACTCAGTCAACATTCCATATTCCTTTATAGTGGGACATCGGTCTATGCTTTTAAAAGAAAAAAACTAGTAGTCTGGATCCTAAAAATGAACTAAAACTTACACAGCTAGGCTTAAAACTTATACCTTTGCAATTTCCACCAAACGTCTGTATTTTCCCAAAAAATGCATCTTTATCCACATTCTGAAAGTGAGTTGTTAACTTGTTCACCTCATTCATAATGCAATTCAGGTTCTTGATTGGTGACAAATTCTTAGCATCACTTCTAAGACAGTCTCCTTCAACCAATTATGATAATTCAAAATTTTTTCATATTCTATGATGAAAAATTTAGCAACGGTGGCCATTTAGTTCACAAGTACTAGTCTTCAAAATGCCTTAGGGTTAAACTTGTCTTGATGCAAAAAATATTATTGAGCATACACCCTAAGGATAAGTTCTAGTTCCTTTATATGAGACATAGGGTAGGTTTACTACTTGGTCTCTAAAAAAAGGGTCTCTTGTTGTCCTAATGATCACTCTCGTAAAGGCAATATAGGAGTTCGGCAAATAGTGGGATGGCACGTGTATCAATCACAATCAATCTAAACACTCAACAAAGAATTGGGATTTACACAAACTTAAACCTTGACTTAAGTCATAAGGCAAGCTGCTAGTTCCCCACTTAACTTAAAGTTAAATATATGCGCCCTCAAAAGGATGAATTATAATAATAAAGTGATGTATGACTATACCATATATGACAAAGTGTGAAAATACATGTTAAAGCTTTTAAACAAATATCTTTCATAATAATTAAAAAAAAACACATAGCATAAAAAAACAATTACCAAGCTTAGTCTAAAGGTCTCTAGTGGAGTCATCATCCTGTCGCACCCTCGCGACAGAGTGCAGCGTCATGACAACCATCGATTTATTTCAGGGTTTTTTAGTTTTATTTTTGTGTAAAAGGGAGTCGCCACTTAGTATTATGGTCACTAGAAAACGTAATTGATCTTTCAGAGATTTTAAGGTAAGGGACTGGTTGCATAAAGGAAAGGTGTTAGCACTCCTAGTACGCCCTACCTAAGGTAAGCTACTTGGTCTTTAGTTTGTCTTATAATTGCTACAGTGTTAGTGTTTTTTAATCCCATTAGTTTTTCTAGGTTTGATTCCAACTAAATTTATTAAAATAGAAATCCAAGAAGATTTTATGTGCTTCGAAAGCTCATTTTTTCCTTATTATTTCAAAAATTTGCGATTCGTAAATTGCAAGGAGAGAGGATAAAAATTTAAAAATCTAAGACGCTTTGAAAAAAACCCTTTTTTTAGTGTGGAGTAAACTATGAAGTAAAAAAAAATAAAATGTCCTCTATTATAATCAAAATTTCTTTCAAGGATGTGTGTGAATTTATTATTTTTAGAAAATTATTTTGGATATTTATTACTCTAGATTTTTTTATTTAAATATTAACACTGAATAATAACAAATTATTCTTAATAATATTTTAGATATTCGTTCTTTAAAAATTACTTTATCCAAATATTAAAATTTTTTTTAAAAATAAAATTTTTATATTTTTTAAAATTTTAACCAACACCCTTAAAGTTTTACAAATATATTGTAAAATCTAAAATACAAGAAAATAATTTTTTTTATGTTAAAAGAAATTTATACAAAAACATATTTTTCAAAACTTTAAATAATTGCTGCTTTTTTTATAAAAAACAACATTCAAAAAAATTTTAAAGTACTTTCTATACTTTATCCAAATAATAAATAAATTTTTTTAAAAAATAAAATTTTTATATTTTTTAAAATTTTAACCAACACCCTTAAAGTTTTACAAATATATTGTAAAATCTAAAATACAAGAAAATAATTTTTTTTATGTTAAAAGAAATTTATACAAAAACATATTTTTCAAAACTTTAAATAATTGCTGCTTTTTTTATAAAAAACAACATTCAAAAAAATTTTAAAGTACTTTCTATACTTTTTTATAAAAATAATAACAAAACATTTTTTATATAAAAATAATAACAAAACATCATCCTTACCCACATATTAATCAAATTCTAAAAATCTTAATAAATCAATTATTAAATCTTAAAAAATATATAAAAATATATTCTTATATTTTCTTGATTTTATTTATGATTTAGATACTTAACTATATTATATTAATTTTTATCCTTTTAATTTTATAAAAAAAAAAAAAACACACTATCACATTTTACACATCATTCATTCTTTACATGTTATCAAATAACAAAAATTAAAATTATCTAAACAAGACCTTAACAATTCAAAAATTACACAAAAACACCCCCCAAAAATACAGAAACTACTAGGAAGCCTTTTAGAATACTAGGAACAGTGGCAGCGCGTCTTCTCCACGCGCCACCGTCACTGGCGGCGCACGGGTTCACCGCCGCCGCTGTCAAATGCCCAGAAACTGCCAGACCTTGGACACTTTCTCCCTTTTCCATCGGTGGCGACCTGCAAAGAAACATCAAATCACAAAAAGCCAGTTCATTTTAGTTGTTTTTCTTCGTTTTCAGATCTGCTTTTCTCCTCTCTTTTTTCAAATCTGTCGGATCTGGAGCTGGGCTTTACACGTGCCGCCGACGACAGACCAGGTGTATGGATGGCAGGATCGACAACTTCTCCTCTCCTCCTTCACTTCTACACCGACAGTGTTGGCCACCATTTTCAGGGTTGAGAGATCAACGCCCTTAAAGTCTTGATTTTTCTGCCGCTTCACCCTTTCTTGGCTGTCTTTCGGGTGGATTTTATGGAATCTGGTAAGCAGGGCGGCTAAGTTGTGGTGGAGGACCGGCTTGGGTTCTGTGAGAGAGGGAAGATCTGTGACCGGAAAGGGGAAGCTCTATGGAAGTAGGGGTGTTCGGGTGGCTGGTCTAAGGGGAAGAAAAAGTGAGGGAGGAGATCTGGAATTGGTCGGCTAAGAAAGGAAACAGTTGCTCTATGGCCGGCTAGAGGGGAAGAAGAAAACAAAAGGAAAAGGCTGGACTCGGGGAGAAGGGACTATTGGTGTTGTGGTCGGGTCTCTGTGGGGGTGCGGTGGCTAAGATGGAGAAATGAAGGGGCTCTCACTAGTGGCTGGCTTAGAGAGGAAAAAAAAAAATTAGAAAGACGGGGCTGACGACTTAGTTTCGTCCAAAAGAAAAAATTAGCTTTAGGGTTTTTTCTGTGTTTGCTATAAATTTCTTTCTTAAAATTTTTTTGTCCTCTGTGAATTTTCCTTTCCTTCTTCCCTTTTTTTTTAACTAAAGATTCAATTATATATAAATTTTTTCATGTATTATTTAAGAAAAGATTACAATAAATATTATAGAAATTATTTTTTATAATTAGCATGAACAAATCCTATATAAATAATATTATTTATCTTATATAAATAGTATTTTATATTGCAGTGATTATTTTCTATAAACTGAATGAATTAAATTATATATTTATGGCATTTTATATTGTAACAATTATATATAATTCAAAAATTATTTTTTTGACATATTATCTCCTTAGCTCTGATGTTCTATATTATTGCCATATATAAACCCTTATTATTATTATTATTATTATTTTAAAAAAATCTATCAAAACATGGGTCAAAAATTAGGAGCAACAATACTAATAGGACTCATTGATATCATTAACTATTCACCATCTAGAATAGTTAATCAACTTATCCTTTTCCCCTAACCAGGAGTAACCATATCAATGTTAGAAATCTTTACTAACATCATTAGTCACCCAATTACTCGGGATCGACTAATTAATTTAAGGAATGTTGGCACCATTGGAACCCAATCGATACCATTAAGTATCCTCACTCGAATAGCTAATCAATATCATTTGAAATGACGGTACCAATAAAACCTCATCGATACAATTAGTCATTAAAACTTGGATAATTAATCAATGTCATCTAAAATGCTGGTACCAATGGAACCTCTTTGGTACCATTAGCTATCTAAAACTCAGATAATTAATTAATGTCTTCTTAACCTTCTATTTTTACCAATTTCCTTTTATTCTTCTTATTAACATCATATACATTGTAACAAACACTACGGTCACTAAGCATCATTTGCATAACCTTGGTCACCGTCATCATAGTGTCAAGCATCAATTTATGCCCTTAAACACCCTCATCATAGTGCTAAGTATCATTATAACGTATCTTTAGCCACCGACACTACGATGACCAATTATCTATCATTTCTCCTCCAATCTCTTAGTCATTATATATTCATATTCCATACTGAATTAAGTAAGATAATCACGTATATTCCAAAGTTATCATAGCTACTTCAATACCTATCAATTTATGCAAGGTAATCATATTCATTCTAATACTAACATAATTAATGTGATACATAACAATGCACACAAGATATTCATATTCGTTCAAACATTATCCTATCTATCTTGATCCATGCCATTCTACGCAAGGTGCACATATTCATTCAAACAATATCCTAACTAATTGATCTATACCGTTGTACGCAAAGTACTCTTATTCATTTCAATAATATCATCACAAGTTTGATATATATATCAATATATACAAGGTACTTGTATCCATTCCAATTATATCATAATAGTTGATACACACCAATATATACAAGGTACTTATATTCATTTCAATATTTGTCGAAGCAAAAAAAGAATAAATTCTGAAATTTATCAATAAGTTTACACAAAATGAAAAGACAAGGTGTGATGCAACTACCTATTTCCCTAACCGATCAAGTCCCATCAACTCCTAATGGCCCTACTCTAGGCATCTCTTTTGTTTGAGAATCAAGAGATATAATTAGTACCCTTTTCTAACTTTATCACAATATGTGTTCTCATACTATTGCAATCTCATTCACATAAATTCATCCATGTTTTAATTTTATTTTTCAATTATTTCCTTCAACTACTTCATTAATTCGTAAGTAAAGTTATAGAAATTTGTTTTAATGCGGTTTGACTTCTTGAAAAGGTAAGACATGGTTCTACAACTCTATTAAAGGATTGGAAGACCAATTTTTCCCTTAACACCCCCAAAATTATTTGTTATAGTACTCAACAAAATCTATCAAGCACAAGACAGTTCAACCCTTTTTTCATTTTCAGTCAATATCTAGAGTTCTAAAACTCCAAATTATATGAGGTCATTTTTTTTTTAAAAAAAAAAGATAACATCCATACCTACAACTTTTGTAAAGAACCCAATCTGAAATTTTATCATTTTGGCTCCCTAACCATAACTGAAATATGGGTGATAAAATTATTAAGTCCTAATACATAACTTAAACAACCAATTATCTCCTTTTTCCTACTATTAATAATATGGCCAAACATGCCTAAAGAAAGGCACTAAGGATTTTTTTCAATTTAAATCATAATTAGCATGTTTTCAATGGTTAAACACAAATCAAGCCACCACACTTTACATTCATTTTATTTCTACTAGCCTAATTTAAACAAATGTTTCATTAAGGTTGAAGTTTCTCCCAACTCAATTTGAATGAATTCAATCCAAACAATAAAGTAAACCACCATTATAACATGAAACACATACCAAAACATCATAGCAATGTAATGGTTAGATCTTCCTCGACTAAGACATAACCAAAACAGACCTAAAAATTGACAATATACTATTCTTTAATGACTAACTTCTTATCGAATTCTATAATCCTAATCTACATCATTCATAATGAAGATTAAGAATTAATTATGCATTTCACTAATTATGTAAATCTTTATATTTTAGCTTAATAGCACAATTAAAATAAATTCAAACACTTCACTCTACATGTATATAAGATTAATATCGATTCAAGATTTAGCAGGTTTAAATTGTCAAAATTTGATATTTAAGTTGGTCTAGTCAACCATTTGGTAATACCAAGTGAACTAGTAGTTCAATGTGGGGCTGACAATCTTTTCTTTTCCTTTTTTTTTTGTCTCTCCTTGATTCTCACTTTTTCCCCTTCAAAATTTTAAAGCATGCCTTCAATTTGTTATTTCTTAAGATTTGATACTTATTCTTTTGATCATTGTTTGTTTTGTTTGTAATAATTTATTAAATTAGAATTCTTTGACAATTTCATCCCCCTTTAATTTTTTTATCCTTCAAATTGTGTTCCTATTCTTTTGATTGTTATTTTTTTATTTGAGATAATTTTTTAATTTGATTTTTTTTTAATATCATCCTCCTTAAGTTTTTTTTTCATATCAAATTTTAAATTTGAGAATTATGTTTCTTAATCAAGTTCAAAGTTCAAATATAGGATTTCATAAGTTGTGAGTTATAAAAATTAACTTAGGTTTAGGAAGTTCATCCCAATTTGCTTGGTTTTTTTTTTCTTTTTTTAAACTCATGTTTATTTCAGTTTCATCCTTTAATATTTATTTAATTAGATATTAGGTTCCATTGATTTTTTTTTCTATAAGATTTTTCACTTATTTTGAAAATGACTTGGGATATCTCAAGTATTTTTATTTGTTGTTTTTTTAATTTCTCTTTTTAATAGACATTTTTTTATTTATTTAATTAAATAACTATAGACAAGTGATGCCCATTTCATAATATTTTGAAATACAAAATAAATAAATAAATAAATTGCATGCAGTAGATATTGTTTTATTGGTAAGGATAATCATTTGATTAAATACAAATTTATTTAAATAAAATTTTTATTAAATATAATTAGGCATATATATTATATTGTAATATTAAATATTTTGATATTTATTGAGAAGATATTTCCATAAAAAATCTACCTGATAGTTATAGACACAGAAATATAGCTTTTACACTTGCAAAGTACTATGTCGGGTGTAAATCAATTTTCTTGTGAGCTTGGCCCTATTCCTGCATTCAATTGCTTTCCTTAGACGTGAGAAGCAGGACGTTCCTCTAATTGGTTGTTTACTAGTCTGCTTTCTCATTAATTGAGATATCTAGTTAGTCACCTGTGGTTCAAATCAAGGATGGTTTTTTTTCAATTTTATAATTGAATAAATATAAAATAATATAAAAAAAGTAGTTAATGATGAGTATTGGAGAGTGCGTGGACGATCCCGCACACTTTAGGTGGCCTATACAGTGATGTTTGTTGATCAATTGCCGCTGTGGAGAGGCGGCATATATGGCAGATAGCTCTTCAGTGTGTCAACAATCTCTTCTTCTTTTTTTTCTCTTTAATTTTCATGTGTGGCTTCAAAATTTCAAAACCACAATTTGAATTAATTTGGATTTATTTTTTATATTTTTTATTTTAAAAAATTTAATAATTTTAATATCTCACAATCAACACAACACTACAAAACTTGTGGAATATAATTCTTCCATAATCCATATTATGGAATATTAAAATTTATAATCCAATTTGAATCAATATTATAACAACTCTTCAACCAGAATAAAATAACAATCTTATATCAACTAAAAAACAAAATAATTAAATTTTTTTTCTCTCAATTCCTCATTCCTTCACTTAATTCTTTTTTAGATTAGTATTTTATAAGTTGGACTTTATAAGTTTACAAAGTTATTCTCTTACTTTTTTTTTCATGGATTTTTTTTATATTTTTCCCCTACTTTTCTCTATTTCTCTCTAACCTTTTTTTTTATTATTTTGCTTCTGCCTAGTTGGCAAGATATAAAAGGAAAAAAGAGCTGATTTGTTTTGTTTTTTAATGACAAATAATTATTTTATTCTTAATATGTCGTTTTGTTTTTATTTGATAATTGTTTTTAGCACTACCAAACTCTATTTATTCTAAATTTTTAATCAGATTTTATTCAATATATCTTAAGATTCCTTGTATAATTTCAGCTTAATTTGATAGTTGGATTAAAAATTATGTCCGATAACATACATAAAACTAGTTAAATTGTGATTTTTTTTATTAAATTTCTGATTTTCTTAAAAATTTCTGAAATTTTAACCCAAGTTAAAACATCATATTAAAAAATTTCATGTAAGTTTTTAAATTTTTTAATAACTGAATTGAGAATTAAAAATTATTTTTATATAAAACTAGTTAAAAATATTAATAAAATCTTCACCTGTTACAGCCCTCAGCTCAGCGTACCTCCGCCCATGTTTGGAATAATTCAAGAGTTACATTCATTCCAGAAGCAGGGACCAGTCTGCTTTCTCATCAATTTTGAAGAGTCTCGCACTCATCACGGTATGATAATTTTGAAAAGTCTCGAGCTCATCACGGTGCAATGCTGGAGGAGAACTGCCACTGGTGGCTGTTTACTAATCCGCTTTCTCATCAATTGAGATACCTAGTTAGTCACTTGTGGTTCAAAAAAGGGACCGGTACTGTTACATTCAATATTCAAGTGGGTGATGGTTTAGCACGGCATTTCTCTAATTGCCTGTTTACTAGTCTGCTTTCTCGTTAATTGAGATATCTAGTTAGTCACTTGTGGTTCAAACCAAGGGCATTTGTATATTTCATTGGGTTTTTTTTTTAAATGAGGGTAGTTTATTTTTAATTATATAATTTAATAAATATAAAAAATATTAAAAAATAGTTAATGAGTGCAGGTCAGTGCATGTACGGTCTCCGCGCACATCAGGTTACAGACCCAATTTTATAAATTACTTTTTTATAAATATAAATAAATTTTAATTTTATAATTTGACATTCATTGTCAAATGTCATCGTGGATGAGACGGTGCGTGTGGAAGGAAGATGGTTGTTACAAACTTTTCTTCTTCTTTTTCTTTTTTTTTCTCTTCTTGATTTTCACATTTTCTCTCAAATTGTTTTTTCAATGATGTCCCCTTGTGCTAAAGTTTTAGGGACAACTCTCAAAACTTGACTAAAAATGCAGTTATTGACACTCCCTTCATTAACCCAAGGTTGTCTCCCCTATACACTAAATGAATCTTTCTTTCAACTAGTACCTGACTAAAATGATTTGTTGATTCTAGAAAGTCAATTTCCTTTCTAAAACTAGATCCACCAAAAACAAAAATGTTTCTTATATGATGATATGAGGCACCTATCATTTTTACACACTTTTATATTTGTTAAATGTATGGGTTAAGTAAAAATAAAAGAAAGGAAGAGAAAATTGTATATATGAGAAATTAAAAATGCAATCATACCACCTATATGTAGGTCAACTGAAGTTTCTCTCTCTCTTTTGTTTTGAAAACATGTATACGTATAAGTATTGTGATTGTGGTTCACATCTTTCCTTGATTTTACATCCAAAAACTGCTTAAATGTCCTTTATAGGTTGGGGATAGGCTTCCCATCCAATTTTCTTAAAAACTAGCAAGTATGGTCTTTTTTAGTTAGATTTCTAAGATAATACCAAGCATGCTCTTTATGAAAATAGGGTTATAAGTCATGAATTGCATGATGTGCATCTCTACTACAATGAGATTTAATGGTCTATAGAAGATTATCTAAAGACTCTTTATGTTTTGAAATAAATCCTACCATTTGGTAATTTTCACAAGTTTTGCATAATGCATGTGAGTTCTTGAATATGGTAGGCTAGTAAAATTAAGATTTTTATAGTTTTTTTTATGAAAAATAATCCTTACATGTTTTAGAGTAACAAAATTTAATGACACTACTTACCTCATTATCAAAAATACATCTTTGAAATATTTGATCAGGAAAATATTTGAATAAGAACATAAATAAGATAAAAGTTCATAAGTAAAGGAAAGGAAATGAAAGGCATAAACAAGATATTAATAAAAATAAAACTTAAAAATACAAAGAGAGAAAGCAAAAGCATGATCTTGATATGGAGATCAAAATGCCTAAATACATGGCAAATACCTCCTTTCATAGGCCAAAATTAGAAACTATAAATTTGATGACTAATTGATGAATAGGTGGCCAACTCTTGACTTGGTTACAATCCTTATCTTCTTTTGTCTGCCCAAAACATCATCGATAACGTTAGATTTGGAACCACATGAAACATGAAAGTTGTAAGAAATTATCTTAGCTTTCCAGAAAAAAAAATATAGAGGTCATTTAGACTTTTAGATATCCAGATATGGGCTAAACACTAAATAGTGTTTGGGCTATAGGACAGATTCAGACTTCTTTGTTGTTGTTATAATTTGGACTTGAAAATGGCCTTCTTAAATCTTGGTCTCCATGAAAGTTATAAGCCTATATCTTACCTTTTCATCCATATAAAATAAACCTAAATCCCAGATCTACAGCTCGAAATATGACCCAAATACTAAACAGTGTTCTAATTTGAACTGCACCGGCATCACTTTTCTAACTTTGGTCATCTCTTTGTCCTTTCAATTTCAGTTCTTAAACTCATCAATCAATCCTTTCATTTATATGATAGGCCTATATTTAAAATGAATATTTATCATAAATTGAAGATATCTTATATTATTAGATATGTTAGTATAAAACGTGTTTTAGTTAAAGAGTTATTAATACTTCAAGTACAAAATGATGATATAAAACCTTAATAAAAATACACTTTTAAGCACTAATCACCATTCCTAAAAAAAACATATTACATTACAAGTCCATCTGGCATATCTGTGACAGACTTTCAATCATTTTGCACGATATTTCTTTGAAAAAGTGTTTTAACCTATTCCAGGCATGTGTAAAATGAAAGAATTGGAGGACACATCTGATAATCGGACCTTTGCTTCAATCAACCATCGAATATCTTTAGGAATTTCATGATTCATTAACAACCTCAATTTTGCACATCTAGTATGGTAAATTTTTGTAATTGTATTCTGAGATAGAGCGGAAAAATACTTTTTTTTAATTTTTCAAGAGTGGTGTCCATTTTCAAAAGAGAATTAAATGAGAGACTCAAAGAAAGGGGAAAGAGGAAAGAATTGCACAAATATATACATAGATATCAGTTATTATGGCAAATTAAAAAAACTGACTTAAGTTATGGAGTATTGTTATCCACTATTTGACCGGGGTGAGAGAGACTAGCAAAATAAAAGTTTCACCAAAACAAAACACAAAACAATGTGAGAAAAAGAAAATTAATCTTTATATACAAGATCACTCAATTTAATAGAGTTATTTTCAATTAAAAAATTATCAAAGTAAACTTTCAAACGATATTCATTTACCTTGAAAACATTGTCATTCCTTGGATTCTCAATATTACAAGCTCCATATGGATACACATGTTTCACAATAAAAGGATCACTCCATCTTGATCTTAGTTTTTCAGAAAATAAATGGAGTGTATAATTATAAAATAAATTTTTTTTACCAATATTGAATGTTTTTCTCAATATATTCTTGTCATGAAACTCTTTGATACTTTTTTATGAATTCTTAAATTTTTATATGCATCATTTCTTATTTCCTCAAGCTCATTTATTTGTAATTTTTTCAGTTGATTAGCATCATCAAAGTTTGAATTGAAAGCTTTAATAGCCTAATAAGCTTTATGTTCAAGTTCACAAGCAAGTGACAAGGTTTTTCATAAACTAGTCTATAAAATGACATACCTAATGATGTTTTATAAGCAGTTTGATAAACTCAAAGTCCATCATTTAGTCTTAAAAACTAGTCTTTCTTATTAGGGTTCACTGTTTTCTCCAAGATCTGTTTGATCTCTCTATTAGCAAGCTCTACCTGTCCATTTATCTGAGGGTGATAAAGGGTGACAACTTTATGAGTGATTTTATATTTCTTCATTAAAGACTCAAATGATTTGTTATAGAAATGTGTTTCACCATCACTTATCATAGCTCGAGGGACTTTAAATCGACTTAAGATATTTTCGTTTAAAAACTTTATCACTGTTTTATGATCATTATTTCGACTTGAAATTGCCTCTATCCATTTTAAAATATAATCTTCTGTGACTTATATGTATAAGAAACCAAATTATAGAGGAAATGGACCCATGAAATGTATACCCCAATAGTTAAAGATCTCGATGGTAAGAATAGGATTTAAAGGCATCATGTGACATTTTGAAATAGATCCCAACTTTTGATAATTTTCACAAATCTTGCAGAAAGCTTGTAAGTCATTGAACATGGTGGGCCAGTAAAATCTACTTTGTAAGATTTTTGTTGTTGTCTTTCTTAATGAGAAATGGCCCTTACATGCCTTAAAATGATAAAATTCAATGACACTACTTACCTTATTGTCAAAAATATATCTTTAAAATATTTGATCAGGACAATATTTGAATAAATAAGGGTTATCCCAATAGAAATTCTTCACATCGTTCAAGAACTTTTTTTATCTTAGGTAATCCAATGAGCTAGCAATTGTCCTAAAATAAGAAAATTGATAATATTAGCAAACCAAGACAATATAGAGACAGAAAGTAAAGATTCATCAAAAAAGAAAATCATATAAGGTGCCTTTTTTGAATCTATTGTCAATCTTGACAAATGATATGCGACAACATTTTTTGTGCATTTCTTGTCTTTGATTATGATATCAAATTCTTGAAGTAATAAAATCCACTACCCAATCTAACCTTAAAATCATTCTTAGAAAGAAGATATTTCAATACTGCATAATCACTAAAAACAACAACAGATAAGCCAAAAAAATAAGATTTGAATTTTTCATATGCAAATACTGCTACAAGCAATTCTTTTTCATTGGCAATGTAATTCATTTGAGCATTATTTAAAGTTTTACTTGCATAGTAAATCACATAAGGTTTCTTATCTTTTCTTTATCCCAAAACAGCACCTACGACATAATCATTAATATCACATATTATTTTAAAAGGTAATGACCAATTAGGAAGTTGAATCACAGGTGCAAAAGTAAGCAAGTTTTAAGTTTATCAAAGGCTTCTTCACAATGTTCAGTCCATTCAAAAATATTATCTTTTGTTGGAAGGTTACTTAAGGGCTTAGATATTACACTAAAATCTTTGAAGAACCTTCTATAAAAACCAACAAGTTCTAAGAATGATCTCACATCTTTAATAGATTTTGGTATTGACAAGTTAGCAATTAACTCGATTTTAGATTTGTTAACGTCAATTCCTTTTGATGAAATAATGTGACCAAGTACAATGTCATTTGTTACCATAAAGTGATATTTTTCACTAAAACAATCATCAAATGAATCACCAAAAAGAGAAAAATCAAGAAAGTGACTTTTCTAACTTAGTTAAACAATCATCAAATGAATCGTCAAAAAAAGAAAAATCATTCATAAAAATATCAAGAAAATATTTAACTATATCACTAAATATACTAAGCATACATCTTTAAAACATGGCTAGTACATTACATAATCTAAAAGGCATCCTTTGATATACAAAAGTATCAAATAGACACGTGAAAATAGTCTTCTTTTGATCTTTCAATACAATTTCAATTTGTTTCTAACCTAAATAGTCATCTAGAAAACAATAAAATTCATAACATGTAACTCTTTCTAGGAGTTGGTCCATGAAAGGTAAAGGAAAATGATCTTTTCTAGTCATTGAATTGAGTTTTATATAGTCAATGCATATGCGCCAACCAGTAATAGTCCTAGTTGGAATTAACTTATTTTTCTCATTTGTTATCACAGTGAGTTCAGATTTCTTAGGTAGGACTTACTCATTTGCTATCAGAAATAAGATAAATGATTCCATTATCTAGAAGCGTAATGACTTTATTTTTCACTACTTCTTTCATATTAGGATTGAGTTTTTATTGCATTTTTCTAGAAGATTTAACATTTTCCTCCAAATAAATTGTGTGTGTGTAAATCAAAGAACTAATTTATTTTATGTCAGCTATAGTCCATCCTAATATATTTTTGTGCATTATCAGAGTTTGTAATAACTTAACTGCTTGATGTGCATTAAGTTTAGAAGAGATTATTACTGGAAAAATTTTATTTTCTTTCAAAAATGAGTATTTGAGATTGAATAGTAATGGCTTCAAATCAGGTTTGGGTAGTTAAACACTTGAAGGTATGGACTTAATTGATTATGATGGCAATTTCTTAATTTATGGTCTCTAATTACTTGCTTTTGATTCTTCCTAAAAATAAACCATTTATAAATCATCAAATTCATCAATCTTAGTTTCACTTGAAGTGGTTTGAAATTGATCATGAATTAATTTTTCAATAAAGTCCACTTCTTGTAAATCATTATCATCTTTAGGTTGCATACAAATATTAAAAATATTCATTTTCAATGTCATGTTTATAAAAAATAGCTTCATCAGTCTATTCCTACAATTAATCAATGTATTAGAAGTTATAAAAAATGAACATCCTAAAATAATAGGAAATGAATTACATGCTTCAACAAGTTGTATATCCAAGACAATAAAATCCACAAGATAAATAAATTTACCAACTTATACTAACACATCTTCAACTATTCCTCTAAGTAGTTTTATAGATCTATCAGCAAGTAAGAGAGTTATAGAAGTTGGTTTTAACTCACCTAGATTGAGACTTTGAAAAACTGAATATGTGAGTAAATTCACACTACCTCCAAGATCAGGTAGCGCTCTTTCAAGTTTATGTTCTCGAATAAAATAAGAAATTATAGGACAATCAAGGTCTTTATATTTCAAAGCATTATTGTTCTGAAGAATGACACTTACTTGTTCGACTAAAAAAGCTTTCTTTTTCATATTCAGTTTTCTCTCCATAATACATAGATCTTTTAAAAATTTGGCATAAGAAGGAACCTATTTAATAGCATTTAGCAAAGATATATTGATCCTTACCTGTTTAAAAGTTTTAAAGATTTCAGAGTTGTGATTAACTTTTCTTTGTTTAGTCATAGCATAGTGAAATGAAAGTGTTAGCGGGGAATCAATCTTTTCTTTGTAATTTTTGGATTCAACCCCTTCCTTACCCTCAGAGATTGACGTATCATCTTTCTCACAAGGTTCAAGAATGGGTTTTTCGATAACCTTACCACTATGAAGAGTAGTAACCGATTTTAACTTAATTTATATGTTGGCTTTTAGAACTACTTGCATTTGTATTGTATTTCTCCTTGGGATTTTGTTGTGATTAAGATAAAAACTTACCTTTCTCTTGGAAACTAAGAGCAAATATTAATTTTGTAAAAGTATCTTTAAAATCTGTCATGCTTTGAGTAAGTTAAGTATTGATTGGCTCTTGTTTTTCAATAAATACATGCAATGTTTTGTCAAGATTTCTTATAGGAGGTAAAGCATAAGGAGGTGCATGTCTATGAGAATTTTAGAAATTATGATGTACTTGAAATGGTGGTTGTGAAGTTTATGCATTATTATTACCACTTTTCCAACTGAAATTTGGATGATTTCTCCAATTAGAGTTATATGTTTACAAGTATGGGTTATAATTGAGCTTTTGAAAACTATTTAAAGCATGAGCTTCTTTATGAAGATATTTTTTAAAAGAAAGTAAAATTGGATAGTCATTAGTTGAGTGTCTATTTGTTTCATAAATTTGGCACACAATATCTTCAATAGATTTTGATTAACCACTCTTTTTTTAATTCTAGTACAAACTTGGCTTGGAGGTCATGATCTTCCTTAAGGTTGTACATACCTCCACTATATGTATGAGATTGAGTTTTATTCGGTGCCTTATAAGTACCTGCGATGTTTTAATTTTAAGCATTTTCAGCTAACAAGTCTAAGTACTCCATTACTTCATCGAGGTCTTTATCTTAAAATGTTACATTGCATATCAATTCAACTATTTACTTATCTCTAGGTGTTAACCCTTCATGAGGGCAAGTATTAAGCAAGTCTTGATATATATCCCAACATTGGTAAAATATTTCTTCTAGTTTTTGAGTGAAAGTGGTTATTTATCTTTTGAAAGAATTTCTTCTATAAAAAGGGAAAAACTTCTTTAAAAACTGTTATTGCATTTCATCTTAAGTACGAATAGATCCATGTTTTAAATTTTATACCCATGTTTTAGCTTTATCTTTTAATGAAAAAGTAAGAAGCTTCAATTTGATAGTGTTCATACTATAATTTGAGTTATTATACGTGTTGCAGACCTCTTCAAATTCTCTTAAATGCAAGTATAGATTTTCTAAATCTAAGTCATGAAAAGAAGGTAAAAGTTGAATAATATCTGGCTTAAAATTAAAATGAGATGTATTAAGGAGGGAAACTATGCATGATGGTGCACTTGTTCTTGTAGCATTCATGTGGTCTCTAAATGTTCTAACACGGTTATTCTCATTATGAAATGACTAGTTATCTTCTTCGGCCATATTTTTTAAAAATGATAAGGATACCCTACAAAGTCTACCACTTAATCTACATGACCACACTCTTATACATGTGTAGGAATAGAATAAAAGGGAGAAGAAAACAAATGAAGAAGAAACAAAACAAAACAAACAAAGTTAGATATAAGAAAAGAGAAAATAAAAAAAAATACTATAATTTCTACAAGAATTTACCTCCCAACAAGGACACCAAAAACTTGACACGACCAAAAGATTGATGCCTTCTCCCAAGGGCAAGAATGTCAAAGTAATAAATAACTCTGCAAGACCGTGGTCAAAACATACGAATATTAATTGTATAAATTATAAACAATAATAAAATAACAACAATAACAATAATAACAGTAGTTATAGTAATAGTAATAATAAGAATAAGAATAAAAATAAAAATAATAAAGAAAAAAGAAGAAGAAGTTAATGAGAACTTTAAGATGAAAGATCAATGTGAGAATCAAACAATGATAAAAACAAGTGTCAAGGTTAAAAAATATACTAATAGTTTTTCAAACAAGTCTAGTATAAACTCTTTTTATTACTCAATTGGAAACTACACACAAAAAAAATTCCAATTGGATTATAAATGGTTAATATAATTACATTAATTATCTTATTTGAATAATTTTAATACCTATAAATATTATCAAATATTTATGATTATAACTTATGTTAACAAAAAATCAAGTTCTTTTCATAGCAAAAGTGTGGTTATGAAAGTGTCAAGTATTTATTGTACCAAGTATTATACAACATAAATCTAGATTAATCATTTAACAAGCAAAGTACTAAGAGTGAACAAAATAACAAATGCAAAACATGTTAGTATCAAACATTAAAGTTCATGTTATGTTTACACTATATTTATTCTTACACCATTAGTGTAACCTTTTCAACTTGACATAATAAACTTAGCTAAAGATAATGAAAGAAAGAAACATAAATAAACAAAATAAAAATATAAATAAGATAAAAGTTAATTAAATAAAAGAAAGGAAATGAAAGGCATAAACAAGATATTAATGAAAGCAAAACTTAAGCATTACAAAAATACAAAGAGAGAAAACAATAGCATAATCTTGATCTGAAAACCAAAATACCTTAATGTATGAAAAATGCATCCTTCAATAGGATAAAATTTGAAACTATTGATTTAATGACTAATTGTTGAGTAGGGGCTACATCTTGACTTGGTAACAATCCATATCTTATTGTCTGAATAAAATGTCATTGATAACATTATAATTTGAACCAACTTTCCACATGAAAGTTCTAGAAAATTGTCTCAACTTTTCAAAAAAAAAACAGTAAGGTCATTTGGACTTCTAGAACACAAGATATAGGTTGAACACTGAACAGTGCCTAGGTTGCAAGATAAATTTAGACTTTTATGTTGTTGCTAAGATTTGGACTTTCAAATAGCAAAATTGAGTTTGACTTCCTCATGAAAGTTTTAGGGCTATGTCTTAGCTTTTCATCCATATAAAACAGATATAAATTTGAGATCTAGAGCTTCAGATATAACCTAGTTACCGAACAGTGTTCCAGTTTAGACTGCACTAGCATCTCTTTTCTAAGTTTGGCTCTCTTTTTGTCCTTTAAATTTCAATACTTCAATTCATCAATCAATCCTTTTATTTATGTGATAGGCTTGCATTTAGGATGGATATTTATCATAAATTAAATATACCTTATGGTATCAGACTTGTTATTACATAACATATTTTAGTTAAGGAGATATTGATACTTCAAGTGTAAAATGATGATATAAAACCTTGATAAAAATATACTTTTAATTATTAATTAGAAATTTAAAGCCTAAGTTTGAAGGAAAAAAAACAACCCCTACCCTTGTTTTTCCAACCTTTTTTTTCTCCTCCTCTATTGTTGATCTCAGTCACTCCTCCTCCTCCACTATTGTGTCCTCACTCACCACAACCTCATAACCATTATGAGACACCAGCACCACCACCAACCAACCACCTTACCTCAGGAGTAGCTATCGTGAGCTTCCCTCTCTCCTTTACAAGTTGTTGCTTATTCTTCCCACAGCTAACGTTGACCACTATTTCTTCCACCAATGCCTCCTGAGCCACCAGCTAGAGCTCCTTATCACGGCCATAATCCCCAAGCCAGGCAACCTTCTGCCCTTTCTTCTCCTTTTTTTTCTTCCCCTATAATCGTTGCATGCAAAATTTATTTTTGTATATAGCGACTAATTAATTAACATGGATGCTAGGCTGGGTCAACAACCACGTGGGTTGTGGGATAAACTTGTTCTAGCCCACCTAAAAAAAAAAGAAGGGCTTGTTAGGCCGCTAATTGACGCAACCCGATATGGTCGAGTTGGACTTGTTTTGACCCATCCTGGATGGTTAGGCCGGGTCCAGCTCAATTTATAATAATAATAATAATATATTAAAAAATAAAAATAAAAACTCCAAAAATTTTCCAAGGGTCATTTCAAAATATTTGTGATTTTCTTGCATGTTTTTTTCAATAATTTTGCATAGTATTGGGTTGTATATTTATATTATAAGATACAGATCCAGTATTAAAATACATGATTTTCTCTTAAACTTTTCTAAAAGAATTCAAAATTAAAAAAATATCAAAAAAATTAAATTAATTTCCTCTTTAAAAAAAATGCTTTGTTTTCATGCATAAAATCAAATCCTAAAACTTTTCCATGTTTTCATATAAAAAACAAAAAACAAATGCATATTTTTTCACATTTTAAAAATGCAAAAAAAAAAGTGGATATTGTAATTATTTTATAATTATCTATTATGATTTGACCAAAATATCAAAAACTTTTCACCAATCATTTTGTTTATATTAGGGTTTAGTATACACTTTAATTTTTTTAGTGTAAAACTACACAGTAGAGTACATTATCAAGTATTAAAAATACAAAGTACAAAATAAATACAGTATTAAAATTTAAACTTAAAAATGGTTAAGATTTAGCCCGATAAAGTAGAGACTTCCTTACAAAGAGATATTTGCCTTTGACTTTAGAAAAAAGACCAACGAATAGAAACTTGACTTAGAATAACAATCAAACAACAATACAACTTAGCTTAGGTAGAGTGCACTAGAAGCGATATTGCTTTCTATTGAACAACCCGTCTCTTAGCTGAATTCTCGTAGACCACTTTTCAAACAATTATAATATTAAATGGCGATTGGTGAATCTTATAATCATAATTTTATAATTAAACTTAAAACTATTTTTCTTTCTAACAACATGTCTTAAAAGGCTTATAGTGCGTCATTCGATATCAACCCGTGACAAGTGAAACAATAATATCTCTTAATTTCTTTAAGGTTGATTTTAACCCTTCACCAGTGATGCATATTTGGTGCAGCATGATTGAGTTGGCTTTGACATGCTTATTCAAGAATTAATTATGATATGAATAGATTGTTTATGTTATCACTAAACCTTTCTCATTATTTAAGTTTATGTTTCTACAATCCAAGCTAAATGTGGTGTCTTCCTCGTTAACTTGCGAGTGAGGAAGTATTGAAGCAATATGATAAAATATAATTCTAGGCTTAGACATAGTTATTTGTTGTATTATTAGTAATGTGTATATTATATTTGGGTCTATTACGCGATGCCCATTAAGATTAGCTGAGGTTAGTTATTTACATCTGTATATACATGTAATGCACGTGTGCGTATTTATTATTAAAGATAATACAAGGCAACAACTATAAAATTATAGCTCATGACAATTTCTTCTCTTTCTCTCCAGCAAACTCTCCCAAGCTATTTCTCTTCATTTTTCTATTGTGTCAAAAAAAAAAATGGCATGCGTTACTTAAAAAAAAATCTGAAATATACATAAAAAGCAATATATTCCATAAATAGTTCCATTCCACCCCTGGATCAAATATTATAATATGATTCATTTATTTATTTTGATAGCGTTGCTTATATGCATTGGTAGAATGTATTTGATGATGAACGACCAATAAAATCACATGTAGAGTGACGAGGTCGAACTCTAGAGGATCAAGCATTCTCGAAACTTGTCTCGCTTACGTCGTTTCTTTGCACCTTTATCTTTGTGTTCCTTGGAGATGGAGTTCTTTCTAATAACATGTTTCGTACCTTCACTTCTCATTCTTCTTTTTCTGTACGGCAATAAAATCAATTCAAGCTATTAGCTTCTTTAATTTTGGGTAGAAAATACGTAGGTTTTTTTTTTTTTTGTCTAACCCCTTTTAATATGTATTTAGTATGTACTAAATTCTCCGGGAGATGGTAACAAGAGGTACGAATAATGATGATTTTTATTCTTGTATAGTTGTATTGGGTCATTGAAAAGAAAAGGCCAATTGTTTTTATGATAATATAGATTAAAAATCTAATTTTGAAAAAGGTAAAGGAAATCCAGCTAGGACCAAAAAAAAATCAAAGAAAATGATAATATTTCAGGGGGGGGAAAATCATTCTGATACTGAATGCATATGATAATGTAACTACTGAAACCCTAATCACTATAACATTATAGCAAGATTATTTTTGTGTCAAACACCAATTAGATATAAGCATTATCGAATTCTCTTTTATTCATCAAGGGGAAAAAAAAAACTCAAGAAAGCAAATCATGAGGCTTCTTTTGGGGGGCAAGACGCGAAGGAAAAGCATCAATTTCACTATTGCTAATAAGTAATATCTTTGAAGACATCATTTCCTTTTATTGTTCCAACTGTTTTCAAGTACATGTTGATTTAAATGAGGAAGAGAACATTGCAAGCAAGGTATAGAAATCATGACTCGCAGTAAAGTACAAAGAAAGGCATGTATTATCAGTTTATCACAGCTTAACGATCCCTTTTACTATTTTTTGTATTTGTAAAGTAAAAGATACTGGATACCTAGAACATGCCAATTTTCCAAAGGATGGAAATTTTGATAGCTAAAGCATTTTTGTAAATACCAACCAGAAAAAAAAAGGAATTGAGTGATTGCGAAAATCCGAAATTGAACTTGGAAGATTCGAACTATGAACTATTTAAAAAATAAATAAAAAATGCATTCTCCCTTTGAAACCGAATCGTTTTGGACATCAATACGCTCACTTTGAACATTTCTTTTTGATGGGGAACAAAGCAGAAAGGAGCACTAAAAATTCCACCACCACTCACCAAGAAACATCAAACCAGGGCTTAACTTATAAATCAACAGAAAATCGAAGAGACGGGTTTTCAACCAATTACGACGGGGATCTTTCAAAAAGAATTAGATACTTATCTTGAGACAGACTCTCGGCGGGTCAGAAAAATCAGCAGCCATTAAAAGCAAGGCCATCGATTAGATAAAAGATTATTCCTAGAAGGAACCAAAAATATCCTCTTACAGGTGACTGCTAACCAGCGTCCTGTGACTTTGTGAGCTAGCGAATTTGTTTCATGAGCCCTAGGAAAAAAAAGGGTGCTTGTAAGCCAAACTTGTTTCATACCCTCTAAGAACAAGAATCCAGAGATACAAACAGGGATGACAGGCCGACCCAGCACGTAGGCAAAGATTAAGACTTTTTACATGCAGTAGGTTGGACTCAAAGAACAATGTTGCGTGCCATAATGGTCATTGGGAGAGGCCAGGCAACTGCACTAGCTGTCCAGACACCTTCAGGACAAGATTAATGAAAACTCATGGGAGCTTATAGGTAAAAAAAATTAGTTTGAAGTAGAAAATGTACCTCCTGGAAATGCCAAATGCAGCAAATGGCTAGTCGAGAAACTCCAGAGTTATGCCATCTTAGGCATTGTTGAATTGGGGTTTCAGATAATCATTCTTTGCTTATTGAAAAGCTAGCGCAGTTGTCTAACCATGGTTTAAGAGATCGGCCCCCAGCCACATTAAAGTTTGTTTCCATAGAGAAGGGGAGAGGGGCAAATGCAATTAAAGTCAGAAACGAATTGTCCTACCATATGCAGCTAAATTGTCTTTTACATCGCAATTGTTGCTGTGAAATTTAACAGATGAGCAACAGCACTACATCAGATTGCATGAAATTATGGCCGACGACATTACAGCACAGAAAAATGTCCAAAAACGCCACATACATGAAAAGTGACATCAAAGTTTGAAATATCAACAAAATTAGTCATCCATATGACAAAAAACATCCAATTCTCCCAATTGATCTAGGTTCATAATACCAAAAGTATAAAGAAAATGTCAAACACCAATGAAAAGATACTAACACGCCAAGCTACTGAACAAGAAACAGAGCAACCAAGTAGACATTATGCAAAAGTGCCACAAAACAATGCAAACAGAACAGACAACCCAAATGAAGCCAATGACACCAAATGAAGATGTCACAAGGGGAAATGGAATTCTCATCAAACTTATCTGCCCCGTTTCCCATTTTCGTTTTATGCATCAGATTTTGGGTTTTGGGTGAGTGAACCTCACTTGGCCATCATGACTTTGACAAATTCCTCGTAGTTGATCTGACCATCACCATCCACATCAGCCTCACGGATCATCTCATCAACCTCCTCATCTGTCAGCTTCTCCCCGAGATTTGTCATAACATGACGCAGCTCGGCAGCAGAAATGAAGCCATTCTGGTCCTTATCAAAAACTCTGAAAGCTTCCTTGAGCTCCTCCTCAGAATCAGTATCCTTCATCTTGCGGGCCATGAGGTTGAGGAACTCTGGGAAATCAATGGTACCATTCCCATCAGCATCAACCTCATTTATCATGTCCTGAAGCTCTGCCTCAGTTGGATTTTGACCCAACGAACGCATCACAGTCCCCAGCTCCTTAGTAGTGATGCAACCTGTGGTAAAATCAGAAACAATTATCATATTGCTAGTGTTACTCCTTAACAAGTTCGGATAATGAATACCATTCAAAACAAGTCCTGATGTTGATGTGTTCATAGAGGACTCAGACACACAAAAATCAACAAATTGCACGTGGTATCAAAAAAATGAAAGGGAAAAAATCATTTGAAGTGAAAAGATGGAAACATATATGCATATCCACCACAAAGAACGCACATAAATCATAAATATAAACGAAAATAAGGATTCTAGCTGCATTTACAGCAAGATATACAAAGAAAAGCAGACAAATGCATATCAAGTTCCAACCTTCTATTAGTGAAAAAATAACACGGCAACGTTTTAATACCATAAACATATGGGGTTATAAAACACAAAAAACTTGGAAAGCCGCGTAAGCACAAAAATTAGACAAAACGCCTAACATGGTATAACAAGCATTGAGTGATATCCAAACATTATGCAATTATTCCTCTGGCTGCTGCAACAATTCAACGATCAAATAAAGTAACGCCCACCCTCCACCACTTCGCCTGTCGACTCTCTGGCAACATTTGAACCTCAACTTTAATCATGAAACACACAAAGATCCCTACAGTCCCAACAACGATTTGCCAAAGCAAGTTTACCAAAGTTCAAATCCATCAACATTTGTCAAACACAAAAGAAACAGCACAATAAATTAACAGATACATCATCAGTCTCATCCCTACCGCAAATGCAAATGATTTCACACAAAGCAGCAAATAAAAATTACACTACAAAACACATAAAATCCATTTTCAAATTGTCTAGAAAAACAATCAATCAATCCGGTCAATCCGACCCGAACCAAATCAAAATATTAAAAAAAAAAGGATTGCGATCAAACCCTAGCACATTTCACAGCACATCCTCAAGGAAAAGAAAAATTCTATAAAAAACAAGAAAAAGACCAATCGATGTGAATAAAACGCAGAAGAAGACAAATCACGGTTAAAAAGAAGAAAAACTGCTATAAAACGAGAAAATAACAGAGGAAACAGATCTAAGAAAGAAAGAGGTGACGAAATAAGAAGAGATCTAAGAGAAGAGACCATCGCCGTCCTTATCGAATAGGCTGAAAGCTTCCTTGAACTCGGAGATCTGGTCTTCGGTGAGCTGATCGGCCATTTTTGTTTGGAGACTGGAGAGAATGAAAATATCGGGGAGAGAGAGATGAATAGAAAATAGCTGGAAATACGGTTACAATAATAGAGGATGATGATATTTGCTGGCTTAGTTTTCTCGGTGCGTGCTTTGATAATCTGACTCTTGGCTTTGGAAAATAAATAGGCAATGGAGAGCGTCTACGTGGGTTTTTTTTCTTTCTTTTTTATATATAAAGGAAACGTGCCCTCGATGGTGGTGTTCCGCATCTGATTCTATCTCATCCGCACCTGATAATTCCTTTCCCTCAACTCTTTCCTTTCTCCTTTACCACTCTACCCCTTCCCTTTCTTCTTTCTCAATTTTCGCTTTTTGTTTTTTCTTTTTTCTTTATTTGGTGAGAGTTAAAAATGGTAACTCTTACAGTAACAAGACTTCTCAATTTATTAAAAAAAAACTACCAATTTACTTTATACGGCGAATGAGTTTCTTTTTTGATTAAAATCATTATATATTCTATTACATATTAATTTGGTTAAATCAGTGTATTTATATTTTAATGATTAGTTATGGATTAATCAAATATTCATTGAAATAAATCTTTATTTAAAATTAAAGAAAAATATCACTAGATAAGTATTTTTAAATAACTACAAAAAATAAATTCTTTTTTATAGGATTCGACTGAGCTCGTAAGATAAAATTAATAATCTTATATAAAAATAATAATAAATATATTAGAGAACATTAAATTTTATGAAGAATATTATTTTTATGTTGAACATGGATGTATTTTTTAATATTCAATCTTGAATTTTTATATTGATAGTTTAGGGAGTATTTATAATATATAAATTTTATTTTTTATAAAATAAAGGGATTAAAGAGTCATTATTCTACAACATCAACAAGAAATAAAAAAAATTATACATGCATTAAAAATTAATTAGACTTAAAATCTTTGCTGGACCTATGAATATTAAGCCATTTTATTGTACTGAAAAAACTAGGGCTTACAAGGGAAGGCATGCCTCATAGGATTGGGCTAGGGTGCTCTGCTCATGCCCCCCACCTAAGCTTGGATACGCAGGCTGAGCTCACAAGTTGCTTGATACGGGTTCAGTAATTGCACTCATGACTCTTATAGACTTGTGCTAAAATGGAATATTTTTCTATCAAATATTAAAGCAAATATCATTAAATCTTGTTCCGCTACTTTCTTACGTCAAGTGTAACATTTTCATTCTATATTCTATATTCTATATTTAATGAGATGAAAAATATGTGTCATTCCTCACCAATTCATCAATTTATTTATTTTTTTTTGTTTAAAATGCTTCAATTCATAACATAAATCACTATAGAAAAAATTATACTGTACTAATCTTTATTATATGAACAATATCACTTTAAATATGTGTCAATCTATAATAGTTCAATAGTTCATTAATGAATATCTCTTGATATAAAGTACTTCAATTTATATTGTAAATCATCATATATATCATATCAATTTGCTAAGATCAACGCATTTATACAAAAATAGATAAAATTAACCTATGTATCATTTATTATTTTCAATTGATTTTTATTAAAAACAAAATATGTGTCCCATCTTTTTAATGATTTTTTAAAATTTTGATAAATTTATAAAAATGTTTAAAAGTGAGTTTAATTTGAACATTTAAGAGAATTTCAAATTTATAAGTTTTTAAAAAATTATTAGCATTTATTTTGAATTTCATTGCTTTAGCTTTCAAGTTTTCAATTTTTTTCTCTTTCATTCCTACAGGTAACCATAATCAGGTTACATAAAATAATGAAAAGTATCGAACATTAGAAGAAGAAGAAGATCACTTTTATTACTTTCTCTCAAAACATACAGCAAAGAGATACATCAATTTTCAGTTAATAACTTTCTTATCTCATTCAAAATAATCTAAAAAGGATGCTAATGATTGCAACTTTTAAGAACTACTTTTAAGAATTTCATTCAATCATTACCGATCTATTCTAGTACAATGTAAGAAAAGGTTAAACAAAAAAATTTGAATCCTAGTATAATTGTGTTTATTATCTAGTTTTATAGTAATAATCATAATTTTTAATTCAATTATTAAATCAGGCTGCAGGCTGCAAATTTACTTAAAGCTTTCTAGAATAATATTCTATGTTAGGCTAAGAGTTTATATCAATCAAGGTTTAAGAAGGCCTTATAATATATATCAAAATAAAATATATAAATTTGATTGTTTACTTTTTTTTTTATTTATAGACTTTCTATTTGACAATGATCATTTTTCTATAAGGATGTGATATTTTATTTAAACAAAATTCTAATTTTACAAAGATCTTTAATCGATTGCAACATAATCTTCAAATATGATCAAAATTCACTAATGTTCCAAAAAACTTTTTACAAAGATTTCTTATTTATCTACATAAGAAAAGAAAAGTATAAGGTATTTAATAATAACTTCATTAGCTTATTTTGAGAGGTTTCCTAATTCTACAAGCAATGTCAAAAAAAAAAACAATAAAATTTTTCATGTTTTTAAAGCTATACAAGGAAGGAAGGATTCCTTAGGACTACAATTAATCATTCTAGATAAATAAAAAAACTAAAAGAAGACAACTTCAATAATCAATTCCCTAGCTTTTTAGATATTTAAATATCACAAAAAAGATTCTAGTATTTATAGGATGATAATTTTTTTATATGTCAGATTTTTTATTTTTATTATTTTTTTATATTCAGGTTCAGTTAACATGCTTTGAGTTTATTATAAATTTATAAATATTAGCTCACAAGTTTTAATATATTAAACCATTTATTTTATTTATATGGGTAGCATGCAAGGGATTTTTTTGGTGGAATTTGTAAGAAAAGGGGTTACCATGGTTGTTTCACACAGGCCATAGAGAAGAAGAAAAGTCCCTCTCAAACCTCCCAAAAGAAAAAAGTATTTATATCTCCTCTTAAATGAGGTTTAAGAGGGAAGGTCATGTTTGCATATTGTATTTTCTTATCTTAATGTCTTTTAAATTATTTGTTGGTTGGTTCTCTTATGTTTTTTTTTTTTAAGTAATTGCTAGGTTAGTTCTCTCTCTTTTTTAAGAAATTTACAAGTATATAGCAGTGATTAAGTAATCATAATATTGTGTGTAATGATAAAGATAAGAATAACAAAATAGGGTAAGAGGAGAAGTGAAGAGATGATGGTGGCAGGAAATTGTGCAAATGATGGTGATGAAAATGTAATATTAATTTATGGAATAATGTCTGAGTGGTGGTGGAGTTATAGCACTACTTTATCTACAATGCTAATTAAAATTATTAAATGATAATCTAAATCAGTATTTATTTATAAAATATTTTATAAATAATTTTACAAGATAAAAATATTTTATAAAAAATAATTTGATTTTAAAAATTAAATATAAATTTTATTTATGTTACACAATTCTTATATAAAATATTTTTTTTAAACCAATACCAAAAAAAAGTCACATAAAATATTTTTTATAAAAAAATAAAAATTAGTCATGATTAAAACTTGACATAATATTCTTTTTACACCTCAAAATAATTTAGAGACTATATATTTTTATGGTTAAAATCGTGTTATGTGATTTTTAAATTTTTTTATATTAAAAATAATTTTTTAAAATAAAAAAATATATTATTTTAATATATTTTTAAATAAAAACACTTTAAAAATCCCCCCTGCAAGACTCTCAATCACTAACTTAATAAGAAAGAAAACTACCTTAATATGAAGGAAAGCCCGACTTGCTTGCCATGCGCTTTCAAATTCGCAGTAGCAGGAAAAAAAAATAAAAATGAGCCGTCTTTCTAATTCGTTCTCTCTACTGGAACTCGATGCCGAAGACGATCGAGTAAATATCGCTTCCTCGTCCTCTTCAAAGTCTAAATCATCTAACAACAGAGGTACTCTCCACAATTTTGCTCCTCTTTTTCACTCACACACTGCACGCTTTTACATCTAGGTTAATCCGAAGGCTCGAAGAATTTTGACTTAATTGTTCTGGTAATTATCTGATTAAGCAACAATTACAAAAGAGACACAAAAAGGTTTTTCTATTTAATTTTTAGTATTGATTTTTGTTGATTTAATTTTTTTTCAACAGGAAAGAGCAAGAAGAAAGTGAATGACTCCAATTTAGTGGTAGAAAAAGAGAAACAGAATGAGGAGAATTTGGTTACGTCTTCTTCAGAAGTTTATAAGATGCCGCTAGTGTGGATTGACTTGGAAATGACTGGTACGTTTGTGCCTGTTCGCGTTTGAAGGTTTTGAGTATTATCCACGATTTGGGGTTGTGTTTTTTAGCTCATGGTTTTCTAGTTGTTTTGGTTGCAGGTTTGAATACTGAAGTAGATAGAATACTGGAGATTGCTTGTATAATAACAGATGGCTATTTAACCAAGTCAGTGGAGGTATTGTTCAACTTAAAACACTTTTTTTTTCTGTTATACTTGATTTGCGGCTTCGATTTGTTATTTTGTTTGATTGTGTTTGTTTTTGAGTTTTTATCCTATGGAAGTGATTTGCTGTTTTTGCTATTAACTGGAGGTTATGAAATAGACAATTTGAAACCTAGAATGATAGAAGAATGAGTTGTCGGTGTCAGGGTTTTAAACTTTTGATGTGGTTGGGAAACTGAGATGGGAACAGTATCCAAATCCAACGGGTAGTTGAACGACCCGATCTGAATGGGTGGTTTTTTTATGGAAAAAACATATTTGTGGTTAGTAATTGGATAAAATCTGAAAAAACATTCGTGGCAATGTTTAGATTATGGTTTTCGTCAAATCCTAACTGCAGTATAATCAATATGAAAACACATGTACTTATATTTATTTGGTTATATTGTGAATGTATGTGTGTTTTTTTTTAAAAAGCTTATTTGGTTATTGTTATTGTTAATGATATGTTCATATATTAATAATGCTTTTGTCTACATATAGTCAACTAAATTTGTTAAAATTATTGATTCTAGAAAAATTTTAAAATGATTTATTCAATTTTTTTTTAATAAATAGGCCTAGGGGTCATGGATATCTAAATTCCGATGGTTTGGATATGGTTATTCAAAATCCAAATCCAATAAATGATGAATAGGTTATGGTTATTGTTTTTTCATTTGCATATGGTTATGGTTATACTACTATCCAAATCTGTGGTTACCTATTGCTATCCCTGTTGAGAAATGGTGAATGCTGGTGTTTGAGGACACAGTACAGTTTTAGCCTCCACCTCTTGATTTTGCAGGCAATTTTCTTAAAACTTTCAACTTTTTACTTCAGAAATTCAATGTTTTAATTAGAGGGAAGTGGAGGAACTTATTTTGTTTGTTTAGATCCTCACTTCTTTTCAGCTCTTAGGTCAGATAAGATGGTTTAGAGTTGGGACTGACCTGAAGATTTTATATGCACAGCTTTTCAATAATTGTTTATCCATAATTTTTTCAGTTTAACTCTTGCCTATCATATTTGGGAGGCTAACCACTCTTGAAGGTCAGTCTTTTTGTTTGGTTGGTGGTACCCTATTACAAACAGTAGTAACTTGTAGGTGAGTAAAATAAGGAAGGTATTCGCATCTGATATTTGCATAATTTGCTTTAATATAGAGAGACAAACTATCTCATTTTGCGTTGTCATTGTATCTTTGTACACCTGTCTTTTGGTATATGCCTTGAACAGTGGTTATCTCCATGATGGCTAGGGTTGATGGCTAGGGTTTTGCAATTGATGCTCTTATCTGATTTAGGAGGAATACAAGAGAGGTGGAGTGCTGACAGCAAAGAGTTCAGACCTCGTGTTTGGTTGCTGGAGTTGACTTTTTAACTCCTTTTAACTTGCTCATTAATGTTCTGGATCCTCTGGCTGCTAGTCAGTAAATTTTTACTGTTATCTCTCAACCTTTCAATGCATTAGTGGGAGCAAGGCTAACTAATGATTGGTTCGGATATTATCAACAATATAACTTGGGTATAGAAACATCATACAATTTAATTCAAGGTTTCTCCTTTACATGTTAGAGAAATGGGTTTTGCAGAACAATGAAGGGCTTGAATTGCTTGGTTTGTTTCTACTGTTAGGTTTTTGATGCTCTAAGATGGTTAACCTACTGGGATTTCCTTCAATCCCAGGGTCTTTGGCTATGGAATCTGCTTTAGCTATTCTTTTTTTCTGTTGAAACTTGTAATGAAAGCTTCAGGCAGGAGACTGTGGCGAACTTTCATTTCTTCTACCAGATACTGTTTTTTTCAATCATGGTGGGGTACATGCAGAATGAAGGGCTCAAACCTCCTGAAATTTTCAAGTTTCAACTATTGCTAGTAGGATTTAATCCTTGTGAAACCTCTTCCTTGTCCTGAAGCTTTCTCTACTGCAAGGATTTTGAGCACCTATCATCCACCTTTCCTAATTTCATAGACTCAATGATCTTAGACAAAGCTAGACAGATGTGCTCAACCAGTGCTTGTTTTCTCCTTGCTTATTTTGCTGTTTAAATTTGATGTAACAGAGGACCAGAGCTCCAAAACAATGGTTTATGTGGATTTCACCTTACCTAAATGACATATGATTTATTTGTTCTGAATGATAATCCAAGTCATAAAACTTGATATGTTACTTTTGGAATTGTTTTGGCTGTAATTTTAACTGTGGGCTGACTTACAGAGAAGCTAAGCAGAAATAAGAGTGTTGGTCACTATAGTCAGATGTCATCATTTTGTTTATTTATAATACTTTGGGTTGGTACTGCATGGGAAATGGGAATGGAGTAATCCTGTTCAAAAAAGAGGATCTCGTGAAGCTTGATGTATAAAAGTGTTTAAACACACACACACACACACACACACACACACGGTTCTGCTGTATCATTTGCTCTTAATCATGCTGCACTTATTCATGGTCCTTTATTCCTCATAAATAACAAATATTATGCATGTATGATTACTCCTAATCTTGTAATCCCTCAATTTCTCCTCTTTTAGGGCCCTGATTTGGTTATCCATCAAAGCAAAGAATGTTTAGATAGAATGGGAGAATGGTGTCAAAGACATCATGCAGCTAGTGGTATGAACAGTTGATGATAAGAAAGCAAAAGATATGAAATGATTTCGTATTATTTTCAATAGTTGTCTTGCATAACAAGTTACTACATTCTAGGTCTGACAAATAAGGTTCTCGGAAGCAAAATTACTGAAAGAGAAGCTGAAAAGCAGGTATGAAAGAACTTTATCAAGTTGAAGTCTTTGTTTTAACAAGTATTCCCAGTCAACAGTCTCTTGTGATGTGTGCTTTATTGTTATTCCATTGGCATGTATTTCACAAAGCAATCCTCAGAGAGTATTGAACAATTCTGTCTATTATCCCCCACTTGGTTCATACTGGTTCTCTTAACTTCTCATGTATTTCAAAAAGCAATCCTCGGAGAGTGTTGAACAATTCTGTCTATTAACTCCCACTTCGTTCATACTGGTTCTCTTAACTTCTCTTTCACTAAATCTTGACCTTCAAATGGTTCTTCATGATTGGGAATATTCTCGTTTGCTTAATACATGTAAATGATCATATATATTATTTTTATGTGCATTAATAAAAACATATAACCTTGGCTATTTTTTTTTTCTAGTTTATGTAAATCTTTCATCTTGTTTGATGCACATGAATTTTTTTTGAGATACCTCTTTCTTTTATTTTTTTTTTCATTTTTTTTCTCATGCATTGTGATAATGGGTAAAATGTCCTCTATGTGAAAAACATCTCTTGGAAACTTATTCTCTTAAGTTTTGCATATTGTTTCTTCTCATTCATTTTTTCTTTGATGTAATGTCTTCTATGTGAAAAGCATCTCTTAAAAACTTAATCTCTTAAGTTTTGCATATTTTTTCTTCTCATTCATTTTTTCATTGATATAATGTCTTCTATGTGAAAAACATAGCTTAAAACCTTATTTAACAATTAAACTCTACACTGCTCCCAACTAATTATAATCATGTTCCTCTTTCCTTTCATTTTGACTCTATCAAAAATCTAATACTTTCATTTTGATGTATAATGTGTTTGCTCACATCTAATTCAAAAATCTAATCCCGCAATCTTATAGTCATGTTCCTCTTTACTTATTCATGTAAGGTAACATCTATATCATGGCATTCTAGTTGAATGTTTTATTCATGTCTCCTGCACCTAATTATATGCTTGAATATTGCAGGTTATAGGATTCGTGAAGACACATGTTGGTACACACACCCCTCTTATAGCAGGAAATTCAGTTTATGTGGATCTTCTTTTCTTAAAGGTATCTGACTGTTCTACATTTTCTTTCCCACCCACCACAATGTGTATTAAAGAACAATTTATATAGTACACTTCTTTAATATTTGGTTTCTGAGGGAGTTTTTATGTATAAAATCAATTTGTTTCATCATATGGGTGTTCACCAACATCAGTTGTTAGCATGCTTAGTTTTGGATGATTGTTGTGAATGTTGGCTTGAGATCTTAAAGGCATGCTAAAATTTTGAAGCAGTTGCATAATCTACAAGTCCAAGTGGTTGCACTTGAACTTTTTTTTTTTTTAATCTTGCTACACATATGAGAAATATTTTTACCCCTAGAACAGTGCATTGTCATTGGAGAATTGCATAGTTCTTCCAGATCAAGGGATTAACTAGTGATTGCACTTTACTTGGACTGTTTTTTTTTTTTTTTTT
>SRLM01001161.1:0-76872 GCA_015708895.1 Populus ilicifolia | reverse complement strand
TTTTTTTTTTTTTTTTTTTTTATCTTGCTACACTCATAAGAAATATTTTTACCCCTAGAACAGTGCATTGTGCCTGGAGAATTGCATGGTTCTTCTAGCTCAAGGGATTGACTAGTGGTTGCTTTCATTTGAGGACAAGCTGCATTAATATTGTTAACAGTGATGCTGGTCAGGTTGTCATGCAGATCATGTGCATGGAGATATTCATGCATTCAGTTTCATTTGATACCCTGATCTCATATGTTTGACGTCTTATTTATATTCAAAATAACCCGTCGGCATTTTGTGATCTACTCTCTGTGCAAGATTTTGTTTCCTTGGTATTTAAACATCAATGCATGCCTGTAATATCAGGGATAAATTATGAGAATATGGCCTAGTTTTGTTTGTTGAATGCTAATTTCGGGTGAACTTGACTGGTGAGATCAGGCAAAGACATGGGCCCAATACTGTATTGATTCAAGGAATTTTGAGAAAACGTAGATGCTAGGCCTTTACATTGGAAGAAAAGTTTTGGACAGCTAAAGCTTCACAGTTTCTTATCTTTCAAAAAGGAGTATCAAACCAGATTCCCAGACCTTGGCAATCTTATAATGCTTTAGGGAGAGGCCACTAACCTCATTCCCATAATTTTTTAAATGAAATGCAGTTGCAGCAGAAGATGAAATTTTTGGAATATTTTTTATGTTCAAAGTAAATGCGGTATCCAATATTCCATCGTATGTTTCTTGGAAATTCATGCAATTTTAATAAATGGAACACTACTTTAACATGTAAGGTGATTTCTTTGGGGATTTTTCTTTCCTTTTAACTCCTAAGAATGAAGTCAACAATTGCATGATGCATGTTTTTGTTTATGTTCAGTGATTAACATCCCAATTTTCTGTGATACTTGTTTTCTGTTTCTTCTGTTAGTTTCCCATATTTTTGCAATATTGAATGGGGGTGATATCTTCCTTACTAGTCATTCTGTAACTTTTATTTTTCTTCTCGTGAGTTTTTTTTTTTTTCTCCTTCGCAGAAATACATGCCAGATTTGGCTGGTCTCTTCTCTCATGTTGTCGTTGATGTTAGCAGTGTCAAGGCTTTGTGCGTGCGCTGGTATCCTCAAGGTAAATGTCTAAAATTACAACATAGATCCTGAAAGCTTGTTATGTATCATTCTTAGGGATAACTCGACATCATTGCTGCAAGTCAATGAGGGTACCATGCACACCTTGCTTTCTCAGTTTTGTGTTTGAGGTGCATTGCTCTCATGTTTCTCCAGGATTGTATCTTAACTCTAGAAATCCGTCGGGGTTCTCAATTCCTAGAACCCCCCACCCCCCTCTCCCCCTCCCCGCATTCTCCTTAATGGAGGATGCCTTGTCTCCTCTCTTCCAACCTTCCAGGAAAGGTTAGACCAAAAGACAGATGGAAGTAAAGGTGAAGACAGTCTCACAAGTCAACACTTAATAGTGTTAAACTCTATTTTTCTAGTTGATATTTCCTAAAATCAATAAACAGTTGGAGTATTATCACCTGTTCTGATGTCGTTTCTGTGATGAAAGGTTTGTTTATCAATTAACATAACTTGTACAGATCAGAGGAAGGCCCCTCAGAAGGAAAATAAACATAGAGCCTTGGATGATATCAGAGAAAGCATAAGGGAACTCCAGTACTACAAGGAAAATATGTTTAAACCAAAGTCTAAGAAGTGATGCGAAAAGGCACTGCATGCATTCCTTTGTGCAGGCGCTCTTTCTGCAGCACCCCGCACACCATCGCCGATTTTTGCCAAAACTGCCTCTCGGTTGTTGTAGAAAGTGCACGTAATTTTAGCTGAAATGCTCAAACTTTTGAATGTCCCTTATCATTTAATCTCGAAGTATGGCTGGCTTTATGACATTACGACACTTGCGTATATATGATGAAGTCATGGTTATGTTCTGAGAAAGTAGCTTTAAAGAAAGCTATAAATTGTTTGACTTTTTTTTAACCAAGATTTTGAAAGAGTTTAGTGTGATCATACAAAACTATGGTGTGTTGATTGATCGAATATTTTTAAATCCATGGTTGGGGTAAAATGTGGACGCCCACACAGAAACATTGAGCAAGGAGAAATGGAAATATTGCATACAAATGAAAAGTTTGTCAACGAAAGCGAACCTTGTAGCAGGAAATATCAGCAGCAATGGCAGTAGAAATACAAGGTTCGAGAAGCACGGGATCCCGAAACTAAGCATCATGGCAAAACATGACGATGAAAATGGAAGCAGTGTCCCATCAAGCGTTTATGCAGCAAGAGGACTTTGGGCCTACAATTTCTTTAGCCACACCCCCCATGAGCATAGTTGCAACTAGATCTGAGATGCGGAGTCCATTAAAAGATTGTTCCAACTGAATACCAAGGGCAAGGAACATTGTTGCTGCAGTCAAGATCGATTGCCACTGGAGTCGTTGTTGATAGATCAAGTCGCTGACGTGCTCCCCAGTTAGAAATTCCATTTCAGAAAGCTGAACCCAATAATGATTCGTTCAAGAAGATTAAATCCATGTTACCTCGTTTGGAGAAGCGCGGTTGCCATGATGTTGATCCATGATTATAGGCTGGTGAAGATACGAAATTTCTTTTTGATATTGTGAAAACAATAAAAAAAATAATTTAGCAGGAGGCACTTGTGATTTTTTTTCTGATTGAAATCATGGATTTAATGAATAGGATAAGGACTATATATCCGTTGCATGGCTCATAGTCCATTTAGTTCCCACTGATACAGGAATCTGTTGGCACTTTGATTTATACCTGATAGAGTCTTTGGTTCACTGGAGTTGAGCCCTTGTTGCAATCATGTCCTCACCTCCACCACCACCTCCACCTCCACCTCCACCTACGCTTCCATTGCTGTTCACAGTGGAGTACCATACCCGACTCGAGAATCTGATCAGAAATATGGGTTACTAGATTATCAAGTTAACTGGTAAGATTATATAGTTAATTATTTTTATTAAAATAATAATTCTTTTTGGTTGATCTAATTTCAAATCAAGTTTAGGAACGTCAACAAAGTCATTAAAAATCTGACAAGATTAACCAAGTTTTATTGAATTTAATTTAAAGTACACTTTAAATCAGGTTTCGAGCTCCGTGCCTCAAGCCAATCTGCCGAGTCAAGGATGTTTAACACTACTAGAGCAACAAAAATTTGCATTGCATTGCATTATTTGGGTGGGAAAAAACTTACTTGGCAAAGACCATTACAACATTTATACTGAGGGGTTTTTTTAAGGAATAATTGGAAAATGATAATTATGTATTTATGATGGAATTGAAAAATAAAAAAGCAAACACTTCAAAATTAAAAATTAGATAACCTTGCTAAAACATCTTCTTTCTTCTCTTCTCTTTCTTCCTAATTTAAGTATTTTTTTAGATTTCTATTGTGTGTTGTCATTGATATTGTCACCAAAAATAAGTTTTTTGCTTCTTCAATAATCTCAAAATTTGAGTTCTTTCTACTAGGTTTGATCTTTTATTTTTTACTGTAGTTGTCCATCTTACCTTGTTTTATCTTGTGTGTTTTTCCCTTTATATATATATATCGTCCCTCTTACCTTGTTATGGGTCTTTGTACTTTAATGTAAATTTAATGTAGATTGCTACAAATATTTTGGCAAAAAATGTGTATTAAGCGTAAGAAGAGTAGGGTTAAATATATTTTTAATAGGTGAACTTTATTTTTTCTATTTGGGTGTAACATTTTTATCATGTTATTTAAATTTATAAAATGTTTTATTTTTTTTTAATTATGTGCAGTCAAACTCTTAGCTTGATATTGTTGTGTCGCACAAGTTTATACATTTAATAATTAATTATCGGCAACCTATGTTTTCTATTTCTGCCATTTAATAATTAATATAGACGTGCCCCCCTCCACAGCCAGAGGGAGGAATGTGAGATCCATTTTCATAAATAGGCCTCAACAGTGCCTTTCACAACGCCCTTTATTTTACCTTTAATCTCCAGTCTCATCGTCAGCAATGAGCAGCCTGTTCTTGTGTAAAATGCAGAGAACCCTAATGTGTTTTATGCAATGTTAGGAATTATTAAATATATTTGATCATATGTAAATTATAGTTTAATTATATTATCTCCTTAGCCATGAATGTTTTTATTAAATACGATTATAAATCCTTTCTTAATATTTTTTTTAGATTGAGAAGTTAACACTTTAAATTAACTAAAATAAAATTTTAATACCAAGTAGAAAAAAATCTATGATTATTGTCTCAAACATGTCAAATTTGATAGTAATAGATTAAGAGTAAAATAAATTTTTATGCATTTTATTTTGTATTATCTATAATCAACCAAATATAATATATATTCGAATACTCATTTATATCTTTGTATGTAATTAAGGACTAAACTATTCTTTTTTCTTTTACCAAAATATTTTAACAGCAGTATAAATTTTTAATAATTAATAAATGCAAGTCACACATATGCTCCATAGATGTTGACTGGACGAACAAAAAGAGTCAAATCTTGTGCTTCTCTCGTATTCCTGAGGTGCTTACGGTAAATAGTTTGGCCACCTGAAAATCAAGAGGTCGTGTGCCAATGATGATTATAATTTTTTTAATAAAGTATAAGGATAAATTTAACTATTATTTGTTTATTTATTTTAATAAATAAATTTACTTGTAATTAATTTTTTTACCTATTTATTATTTTGAGAATATTCATTAACTTCTATAAAATGCTAAATATCTGGCCATTCTAATTTTTTTAGCAAAGGGTTCAACTAATTATGCACAATTAGCAAATTCCAAGCTTATTTTGTTCTACTTAGTTTTTATATTAATAACATGACTAACTTTCTAAACGTTTAAAGTTATTTATTGGAGTCATGTCTTATTTAATAATAATAAAAGCTTCTAGTTTATAATATAAAGATAGTTGGAATTAGAAAAGCATCTTCTTTATTAAAGAGACCTTTCCTTTGAGGTCTACCTTCTGAAGGTTCTATTTTACAACATTACACACATGTTCTATTTATACTACTTTGAAAGCTTTTGCTCACATCATACCTTACATCAGAAAGCACTGAAGCATATTTAATAATGCACCCTTACATGATTGATGATGCAAATGACAAGCTAGTACTACACTAATATCAATTGACAATAGGTTCATGATCTGGAGAGAGATTTTGATCTAACAAGTTACTCTAACCATAAATAGTTTGGACTTGTAGGGCCAGCACATAGTTATTTTTTGCAATCATTTCCATCTTATGTGGTTCCAGAAGCCCAAAATTATCTATTTGAGCTTTTTTGTTTTTGTATTACATCTACAAGTTATAAAGATAAGCATAATATTGAAGGTCATACTGATCATAATCAATTTTTTCTTTAGGGTCTGTTCCTTTATACCATATTTCATCAGGAATAATGTTGTTCTTAATATCAACCGACAATAGGTTCATGATTTGGAGAGAAATTTTGATCTAACAAGTTATCCTGATCACAAATAGTTTGGACTTGTAGGGCTATTACATAGTCATCTTTTGCAATCATTTCCATCTTATATAGTTTTAGAAGCTTTGGTATTTCTAAAATTATCTGCTTGAGTTTTTTATTTTTGTACTGCATTTGCAAGTTATGAAGATGAGCAAAATATTGAGGGTCATACAAATCATAATCAATTTCTTCATCAGGGTCTGTTCCTTTATGCCATATTTCATCAGGAATAATGCTGTTTTTAATATCAATCGACAATAGGTTTATGATCTGGAGAGAAATTCTGATCTAACAAGTTATCCTGATCACAAATAGTTTGGAGTTGTAGGGCCGACACATAATCATCTTTTATAATCATTTTCATCTCATATGGTTCTAGAAGCTTTGATATTCCTAAAATTATCTACTTGAGTTTTTTATTTTTGTACTGCATTTACAATTTATAAAGATGAGCAGAATATTGAGGGTCATACAGATCATAATCAATTTCTTCATTAGGGTCTGTTCTTTTAGGCCATATTTCATTAGGAATAATATTGTTTATAAAGCACACTATTTTTTGTAAGGTCCTGATGTCCATGATGTTATCTAAAGGGTTTTCATAGGAAAACTCATAACTAGATTGTCTACTGAAGCTTTGAAAGGCCTATGAAATATGAAAATAGAGAACATATGGGCAAACGCTTGCTTAACAGATTAATTACAAAGTGTACTATGGTGTACTTCAATCTAGCAGGTTTATGCATAGGGCCATTTGGATTTTTCTTGTTGGAGAAGAAAGATCTATTATATAGGGTTATTGAACCAAGTGAGGAACTTTAAAGTATAGTTCTACAAGTCTGCCAGTGAAGATGTCCTGAGAAATCTAAAAAGAAAGAAATCAGTGAGAAACTCGATAAAAATATAGTACAAGTGACAGAAATACCATAAGAGTAGAGTTCTTTAGGTGAAAAGGTGAAGGAAAGGATATTTATAATGAATGCTTAGGCTTTGAAAACAAAAGAAAGACATATCAGAGTTAAGAAGAAGGTAATCTTGGAGGCTAAATAGTTTATCTTTTGCCTCAATGTTAAAAGTACGATTAAGAACCATTTATTGAGCAAAAGAAAGTAAGTTATTTATAGGGAAGTCTTGTTCAGATAGAGGAGGATTGGAAGAGGAGGCTATAAAAATTAGGAGAAGGAGTAGTGTTTGTGATTTAGGTGGTCTGGTGAGCATGCCTGGGATTAAGTTCTTGTTTTCTTTTATATGCTTGACAGTGAAGGTACTTGGAAAACCATTCAGCTAATCTAAGAATTGTGGATGAGGAAGCATCTTGTGCTTAAATTGTAGCATTATTGAAAAAGAGGAACAATCCATAACAACTATAAAGTGATAGGTGGCCAGGTGAAACTCAATTTTTTTTTATATCATACTTTACACCTAAGATTTTCTTGAAAGTGGAGTAGTAGTGAGTTTTTGACTCCTTGAATGACCCACTTTTATAGCCATATATGTGTTGGTGGCCATCATTTTTTTTAGGAGCACATCACTCCAATACTTATCATTGATATCAGTTTGGAGTATACGTTGTCATGTTGTTGGAATGAATAAAGCAAGTAATTTTTTTATGGTTGATTGTCTGATTGCTTGAGTTTGTTTTTTTTGTCCAAATGTCCACATCTTTCTTAAGCATTAGCTGAAGTGGCCTTGTCATCTATACAACTGTAGGGATAAAAATTTTGAGATATTGGACAATTCTTAAAAACTGTTGGACTTGTTTTCTTGTGAGGGGACCATCTAAAAACTTTTAGAGTTCATTAGCTATATGGATGTCAGGTGTATAAGTACTATCTGAAAAGATCATACCAAGAAATTTGATTTTCTTTTGATATATAAGCATTTTACTTTCAGAAAGTATCATACCATGGTGGTGAACAATCTTTGAAAATTACTTTAACAAAATAGCATGTAACTCCTCATCTTTAGAGAAAAGTAGTATATCATCAATATAGATTAAAGTTGATCGAAGCATGAGGTCAAATACTTTAATCATGGCCTTTTAAAATAATAAGGGTGCCACTTTAACACTAAAAGACATGACTCGCCATTGATAATAATGGTTTAATATGCAGAAATCTATTTTGTATCTGTCTTTATGATGAATGCTAAATTGCTAAAATCTAGCTTTGAGATCAAACTTGGAGAAACTTTGGCATTATGAAGGCATGATAATAATGTCATGGTTTTTAGCAAAAGAAACTTATCATCTTACATAAAATAATTTAAGACCTGATAATTAATTACCAACCTGAGCTTGCTTTATTTTTGCTCAAACCTTTTATTAACATAAAATGCTTTACAAGACCATTGTAAGCATATAGGTTCAATGAGACCTTGAGCTTGTAAGTAGGCATATTTATCTTGAGCTAGTGTTTTATGCTCATGATTCATTTCTATATAACTAGTTTTCATGGGATTGATACCCTCATTAGGCTTGAAAGGAAGTTTAATAAAAAATTGGATTTTGCTATAATGGATGAGAACATTTAGCAAGAAATTCTTGATGAGAATTTGAACATGAATGTTAGATAATTTAGACTTTGATGAGGGCAATGATTTTTGTGAGAGAGGGTTGGATTTTTTAAAGTGAAAGGATAATTGTGTATGAGAGAAAATAGGTTTTATACTAAATACCACAAAGAAGGATTCTGAACTTGAATTTAAAATAAACATCAAACCCAATAACTACGTCTTTTTCAAGTAAAGAAGAACCAATGACATGGATTTTGATTGAACATTAAGGCAGGGTTTGTATAGTAATAGACTTTTTAGTTTTGAATTTGGTGCAAAATACTTAATTATCTGTAGCTTGAAAATATTCTTGATGTGAGGCCTAACAATCAAGTGAAAGAACTTTAGGGTTAGGAATGGTGTTATGGGCTTCTGTGTCAAATAAGGCTAAAGCTTTGATGGGTTTAGCATATATAAAGGTAAGAATGGTAACAAGGGTTAAAGGTATTGGATGTGAAGGTGTAAAGACAGTTAGGCCTGGTAAAGTTCATAAATCTCATTATCAAAACTTTCATCGGTAATAACAGCTATTGTATCATGACTGATATCATCCATGAGTGAGAATAAGGACTCAACTTCATCATCATCAAGATTTAACTTTGTATTTTAGGCTAGAAAATTAATTAACTTTAATGATGAGGCCTTGTTTTATAGATAGGTCTTTGCAAAATGACCTTTGCGTTTACAAATAAAACATCTGTTAGAGTTGAAAGTGAAATATTTAGGGTATCTAGTGTGGCGGCATCTTAAGAACTTTCATTTCTTCTTGCGACTTTTAAAAGATCTATGAATTTTCTTGAAATGCTTCTTTTTCATGGAACAATTGCAATTAACATTGTCTGAACATTTAATTAGCAAATCTGATCATTTGCAAGCACGGAGCATAGTTTTATCAGGCTATAATATCTTAGTGAAATATTTATGTTGATCATATATTTTGTTGAGTGCTTCCAACACCTAATGAAATATGATGCCAAGAGATTGGTTGTCAATTACCTCTTTTCTGGTTTTGAATAATCTAAAAGTTTCACTAACCAAATCTCTAGGTATGGATGCTAAAAAGGCATGTTTAAGGCTTGGATCATCAGGACCAGATAGAATATGATATCATTGGTATATTTCTTTTAAGATTAGATTACTCATACCGTGCTATTTCTTTGTCATTTAAAGCTTTTCCAAAGAATTCATAATGGAGCCAGCCTAAAACTTCAGAAAGAGATGCACTTTTCACAAATTGCATTTGCTTGTAATCACCTAAGGCATGAAACCAATCCCATAAAGTTCTAGAGAATTTTGCAGAGAACTATTGAAATGCATCCTTGATGGTTATCTCATCTTTAAGCATATAACTAGTTAACCATGAATGAAATTTAAAAATTCTGTCTCACCACTTTACTCATAGGATATATCCAGAGTAAAATAACCATCTATACTTGAAGAATGGATATGGTGTTGATAATGGTGAGGATTGAGATTTACTTCATCATCAATACTAACTGGATCATTCACACTAACTCTTGTGGTAGAGGTTGGAGTAAGCTCCTTTTGAGTTTGTGATGATTGAGGGTATGATGTTTATGCTAGAGAAGGATCAACCATCAATAGTGGTAGTATAGAACAAGTGTTAAAAGAATCATCCCTAGTGAAAGATTCTTTATAAGTTACAAGAGTTTCAGTATCGGGAGTCTTTTTTTAGATGTATTGTTAAGAGGTTTGTGGGTAAGGATTTTAAGAATAGTCTAGTGGGAATAGATAATAAGAAAAGACTAGATAAGGTTGAAAGATTGGTTTGATTGGATCATAAGTTGATAAGGGTCCTGAGAGTCTTGGAATGAATCATCAGGTTTATTCTTTTTAGATTTAAAAAAATCAAAGGATGAAAAGATGATAGGTGTTGGTAATCTAGGTTTTTTGGAAGTGGTTAATACTAGAGTTTTCCCTTTATTTTTTTTTAGAGAAAGGTTTGAAAAGTCTTTCGATGTCTAGGTTTCCTAATAGTTAATGAGTGGTAGGTGAAGGTTGTGAGTTGTAGAAAAGAGAATATTTAGCCCAATAAGGATCTGGATAATATAAGGTCATCTTATTATGTGAAGGTTTAGGAAATTGTAAAGGCTTATATTTGGATTTGGCTAATTCAATCTAAAGAGACTTGAGTTTGATTTTAAAATACTTAATCTTGTGTTTCTTCTAAAGGTTTATATATCTTCTATTAGAAGCTTTAATAAGTAAATACTCATGGATGGTAGAGATCTTTTATTAATTCTCAAACACATAGTTGTTCAAGATGAAGAATTGAAGAATCAATTGAGATTGTCAACTTTTCCAGATTAGTCTAAACTAAGTCAATGTAAGATTCAATTCTATAAAGAACAAAATTTTAAGTGATGGCATTTTCATTTTGTCAATTAAGAACTACTTCAGCTTGGGTGACTTGTTTAGAGCAGCCATCAGCATCTACGCCTTGAGGGTTGTGAACTTGTAGAAGAGTATAAACTATCTTTGACTTCTTGTAAAGTAGGAAAATCTTCATCATAAGATCTTGGAGGTTGATACATGGAGACTATGGGGACTTGTTCTAGATTTGCTCAAGAGGGAGGAGTATATTTGACAAAATAATCAAATTTTCTAGAGGGTTGTCCTAGAGTGTCAACTATTCTATCTTTTTAATTGTATGTCTTTTAATTTTTTATTAGAAGATTTCCTATTTTTCTTGGGGAAGTCATCTTCCATGTTTAGATTATAGCAACTGTCATAATTACAAGTGTTCTAAAAAACATAATTGTCCTGAGCAAAAGAATAGATGGGGAGATTGTCCTTAGAGAAAGACTCGACAAGTACTGGGAGAGAATCTTAAGTTGGTTGCATCATCGACATGGGGGAGGATAAAATTTTTGGTGGAGAAGTGAAAGATTCTCCCTTCTTGAAGATAGTTTCAATAGCACCTTCCGTGTTTTTGGTGAACTCAGGTTTTATAGATTGTATAGGAACAAAGTTTTGATACAATTTTTCATAACTAGTAATCAAAGAAGAGGGGAGTAACTTTTGTAAGTTCTCTTTTGAGATTTGTCGTGGGACATAAGTATAAGTGGCTCTTTGGTTGATATCAACAATAATAAGTAAAAACATCATTTGTAACAGGAAGTACTAAATCAAAAGCATGATTTTAGACTCTATAAGCCATTTGATAATGGAGAGTGGCTTGATAGGTATCTAAAACTTGATCAACCCTAGTGATCTACAGTTAGAATTCTAAAAAGTGTTGGAGTTGAGGGTCATCCAAAGCTATTTTGAAGTTGAGATAGAAAGTAACAACTATTGTACCACAATTGAGTATTGTTTCAAGAAATCCAATGTATGCATATTGATACTCTAGATATTTGATTTCTAAAAGAGCTAATCTTGCTGCAACAAGTAAAACTTTATGGCCATGATAAGACAATGCTAGTCTAATAACACCAAAATGAATATATGAATAGCCTTGAGGAATCCATTAGCCTAGAAATTCAAATGAAATTTTAAAAGTAACAAACTGTTTATGAGAAGCAGCAAGAATCTTATGTTGGTCAAAAGAGGAAGCTTGAACATATTCTTTTGCCATACGAGAGGGTTATTTGATGAGCGTTTTAAAATTACAGATAAAAGGAGAATTTTTGGCAAAAGCATGATAATGATTGACAAGAGAAAGATCTATTTCAGAGATTTTTTTATGTATCATCTAAGAGGTTAAACTCATAAAGATAAGTAAGTTTAGTAGACGTAAATTGACGAATGGAAAGAGAAGGAGGAAGATGAAAAGAGGAAGAAGACGTCAAAAGAGAAAAAGAAAGAGATGGAGATGGAGAAGAAAAGGTCATGGTCACTCACAAACTAGAAGAGCTCTTATGCCATAATTTCATCAAAGCAAACAAACAGAGAAAAACAAAAGGAATAAACTTAAAATATGTGAAGATGACTAGTTATTAACATGTTTATTAAACTTGGTCCGATTATTAAGTGGTTCAAAGCTTAGTTTGAACCGTGTTTTTTTTTAATTGTTTTAGAAGATGACTCAATAAAATCTAGTTGATAACCCTGTGTGTTAATACGCTATATGGTTGACCTAGTCAAATGTAGATGAGATATGTTAGTGTTGACTTGATTTATTTTTTAATTTTAATCTAAAATAATTTCATTTTAATTTTTTTAAACAATATTATTTTGACATAAACTCACCAAGTTGGATAAAGAACAAAAATTTGATAGCTATGGCTACTAGCATTCCAAATTTATTTTTCAAAATATAAGCCATATTGACTATATTTTCAGTTGGCCTTTTGTATTTAAATTCTTCAACAACAATAATAAAATCTTCAAAATTTTGCCCATCTATTTCTAGCTAGAGAGAGATGCCATTTATTTTGGAGCTTTTTTTAAAGGAATTGATCAGTATGTATAAATTAGATTAACATATTAGCTATACTAACAATGCATGTAACTATTTAGAGAAAAGCTAATAGGTCCACAAGAGAGTTTTAAAAGGGATTTTTATTTAGAAATATGATTGTCATTGTTTTTTAAAGTATTTTCTATTTATTATTATTTAAAAAAAATTATTTTTAATATTAGTGCATCAAAATAATCTAAAAATACCAGAAAAAATATTAATTTGAAACAAATAAAAAAATAAAAAAGATAAATTTTTAAATATTTTTTAAAAAAACACAAAAACAAATATGTTTATAATTACAGTAAAATATATATAGCCTAACCATATAACCAAACAGACCTTAGTGACCTTTTTTTTCAAAGAATCCCAATTGCTATCTTGCTTTTATATTTTTCTCTTATGGTTCTATCTTACCAGTTTTCTACCATGTATAGATTGCACTAGTCCATTTGTCGTGCTTTATCCAAGGTCAAACTATCTTTTTTAAATGCCAAAATAAATAAATAAATAAAAAGTGTATTGAATTTTTTAACTATATTATTAAACTTAGTTTAATAAATCATTCTTGAAACCTCACAACCTATTTATCTAACTTGAATTTCCAATTAAATCATATAAGAGTTGGCTCAAATTAAATTAATTGATATTATGGGTCTAAATGTAATTTTGATATTTAGTAAAAAGATTAATTGATTTTTAAAAACATTTATAGATGATTAAAAAATTATTAAGACAATGACATATAGATCAATTTCAGTCCCTCAGCGACTTGAGTTATAAACTCTATTTAGTTTAATAATTTGTTTTATAAATTATTTTTTAATTATATGATAAAAATATATGGTCACAAAATTGAGCACCAACCTAAAAAAATTATTTGAGACAATAATAATCTTATATAAATCAAACAAAAAATAAATAATGCAATTTATTTCTTATCCAATTCAATATTAAAAAAAAATAAGAAAAAAATTAAAAATAATTAAATGACCAAAAAAATATCCAACAAGTAGCTAAATTTATCAAACTTATAAATCGAGTAACTCGTACTAGCACGTGAAACCTATAAAGTGGGTTATGGACTCTAATAAGATTATAATTTTTTTATATATAAAAAAGTAGTTTTTATTTAACTATGTTATTAAAAAAAATCACAAAATCAAACATCAATTCAATACTGAGATACTGAAAAAAATAATTAGAAAAAAGTTAAATTTGTTAGATTTGCGAATCAAATCAACTAGTCAAACCTGTTAACATGTCTATAAACTTTAAAAAGTTTATTAAATAGCTTTTTTAAAACTATTTTTTTTACAATACAAGAAAAACTAGATGAAAAATAAAGAGTTAAGTTCAATAAAAAATAAGAGAGAGAGAGAGAGAGAGGGAAGACATCCCAACAAATCTATTTTGGCTTTATATTTATTTTCTTAATGAAAAAAAATTGAAAAAACTTACAAAAATAAATCACAATATTTAATATTGCAATAATGGTAATTTAAATAGTTGTGTTTAATAAATTTATTTTTTAAAATTAATTAAAAATATAAATTGATATAGACATAAGATTTATTGAGTAAAATAAAAAGAAAAAAATATATTATGCATAGTTGTATATATTAAAAATATTATAATATTTTTTTCTAAAAACAAATTAATATATAAAAAATATAAAAAAATAACAAATAAATGATATTAATCTCTTCAAAAATTAAAAATATCCAATATAATTAAAAAATAATCACTATTTTGAAAAAGAATAAATGAACAAAAAAAAAACTCATAGGAGTAAAATAGAAACTTAAAAATTATTTAAAATTTATAAAAGAAGCTTTAAATTAAAAAAAAATTAAAACTATATATATATATATATATATATAAAGGCTAAGCCAAACACAATGAGCCTCCACAGGAACCTTTATAGTTTTTTAGAAGATAATGGGGCAGATAAGTTGTTCGTCTATTTTTTTTTTTAAATAGATGATATGTCATATGAGATTCTAATATTGTAAGTACTATGATGATCGGAAAATTAGGGTAGGTTTTATATATATATATATATATATATAATTATTTTCAATAAAAAAACACACTTAGAAAACATCTTAATAACCTTGTTAAACCAACCCTTAACTTTTAAAAACACAAAAAACCACTTTAAAATCCAAAATCAACATGAAATTTAATTTCTTTCCTATTTTTTTAAGTATTTTTTGAGGTAAAAAAAATATTTAATTCAAACTCATTTCATCATATGAAACCATTTAAAATAAAAATCTACCATTTTGACACAAATATCATCTTTTATCTTTAGCTTAAAATTTAGTGATTCCTTTCTCCTCTTATCCAATAAGAACCGAAAAATAATGAAAATAATGTATAATTTTAAAATTAATTTTTCTAGATTTAGAAAGATCAATTACTTAATAGTTAAAAATGATGGAGGATTCAAATGTACTTTTCAAATAAAGTTAAAAAACATTTATTTTACTCATGATTGTCACCTCAATCCTTTGTCTTCCAATTCAATCCTCTCTTAAAAAATACATTAAACTGAATACTAATTTGAGCAAATAAAGATGCAATTATGAAAAAATAAAAATAAAAATACAATGGGAATCAAATTAAATATTTTTAAAAAATCGCTACTCCAATTCACAATAAGATATGAGATGGTAAACAATGATTTTAGAATAATAAAAACACCACATCATTTAGCTTTTATTGTAATAAATGAGATCACACAAAGTATTGAGTAGGAGAAAAGGAGGTGTTTTATTGAAAAATTATTCAGTTTGGGACAATTTGTCAATTCAGCTTGATGGTTTTGCATGCATCTGGAGTTGCTTTGAAATCTTGAAGCTATTCCATGGGCAAAAATGCAATATAATGAAATCTTCCTAAATCATAGAAGGGGGAATAACGTGGACATGAAGCGGTTTGTGGACATGAAGCCGTTTTGAAGAATATTTCTATAAGGATACTTTAATGAATGAATTTTATTTTTAACTTGGATACTAGGCGAGCGGTTGATTTTCCTCGAACACCGCTTCGCCAAGCTGCAGAAGTAGATAGCTCATTTTGTGGTGAGAAACTCTTTGCAGTGAACATGGACTCAGCCAGGCGATTTCACAACAACTTGTTCTCTTTTGATCCTCTTTTCTTGGGTCCCTCTGAAACAAGGTAATTGACCGTCAAATAATAACTCCCAACAATCATAAACGATGCAAATCCACTGCGAGCCATTCGCAACCCCAGGCCACGAAACAAGATATTCCTGTCTGCAGGGTGGATGCCTGTATACCTCTCAAATCTATTCCCTGGTCGTGTCCATCTCAACAAATTCCTCTCCATAGAAATATACTGCAAGAAAACAATATTGCCACATTAAGTTTTTTGAAGTAAATTCACTCCCTTCTCCGCTTTGCCTTTGTTTGTAACTCTTGTGACGTGAAAACCAAAACCCAAATGCCAAAACGTTACAAGAATGGACAGAAACTTAAATAAATAATCCATCAAGATGATGCAGTAGTTATTTTTTTTTTTTAAAAATGAATAAGAAATCATCCATGTTAAACCTGCCAGTAACAAGAAGCATACCTTGGGCAGCACTGTGCACTGTGATCGACATTTGGCAGTGTCAAAACAATGAGATGCAGCTGCAGCAATGGAACCAGAAAATCCAGCAGCAAGACTAACAGATAGAGGAGAGAGCGAGCCAACTTCTTCATTAGACCTAACAAAAGGCATAATACTATGAGAAGAAGAGATAAAAATAACAAAGTATTGCTACAGAGTGCTGCACAAGAATTTACTCGTTTCCAGCAGGGAAAAAATCACCCCCTTTCAAATAAAAAAAGAGAGGGAATGAACAGGCTGTGCAATGACACTGAAATTATTATATGGTATCTTAATGCAGTGCATCATTTTGAATTATACAACCGCAGTAGAATTGAATAAGTTTCTAATAACTAGCATGTCCCTTGAATCCTACAGTGTTTTTCTCATCCATTTAGTTTAGGTAGTTCCTTCAATGTCTGAAGGTTAATAGGAAACCTAGGTTTCAGCATGAACATAAAGTACTACAAGCCAAGCAAGCGCACCCATTTAGTTTAGGAGGTTCCTTCAATGTCAAAAGATTACCAGGAAACCTAGGTCTTAGCATGAACATAAAGAAGTACAGGTCATGCAAGTGTGCGAGTCCAAAAACTCCCAATGAAAGCAGCCAATCTACACAGTTCCGTATTATGAGTGATCAATATATAATATTCCAGTAATATAATCTATATATGAACTGGCAGTTAAGTGGCTCTTTCAAGCATCTAATGCAAAAAAAGGTGGCAAAAGGCCTGAGATCTACATTTACAGTAATTAGAATCCTGAAAAAAATGCTCAATCAGAGGAGATGGAATTCATTCAACAGCTCTAATTGGAAAGCATTCTCAGTTCACCCAAATCCTATGCAATTACTGTCTTGCAACATTAGCATCTTATTTTAAAATGAGCTCAACCTAAAACATAAAATACCTTAAAAAACAAAAAAACTACATATTATCAGCAAAAAATTCTGTGGGAACTTTGATAAACAATGTGAGTAATCACTGAACAATCTCAGGTGCAATTTATACAATACCTAGATATATTAAAAATGAAAGAAAAGAAGAGATAAGAAAAGGGATGGGTATGATGGTAAATGGCTGCCTATTATGTTGGCTTTGAAGGAGCTAAGGCTAGCATTCTTCTCTAAAAAAGGATATTGACAGACAAACATTAAATAATAGAGTAGAGGTTTAAATGAAACAAAAAAAGAAGAAGAATATATAAACCGTGTAAACTGACTGAATTATCAAACACTACACCTAACAACCTCCATGTAGGAGTTCTGAAGCAACAAAAATGTTGAACATTAACTAATTTAAATATAAAATGCACGTATAGGCAACTGCCAGTCATCTTATTCTAGCATCCTTTAAGTTATACCATATGCTCCAATAGTGTTGGTAAATATACCTAGTATTCACATAAAACCTGCAGACCACTAGATACAGACACAATAACACATCACAATTTCACTGGCAAAACATGACTTTGTGAGCCACATGGTAGCAAATATATCTCAAACCCTTGATTACGTTGCTTCCAAAGATAGCAGCGGAAGACACTTCGAGACCAAGTTAGCAGATGTTTAGCAATGTTTTTCTTTTCTTTTTTCCTCTGAACAACCTTCTCAATTTCTTCAGGAAAAAATGACTTGCCAACTTGGGAATTACAAAACTATTAATGATTAACAACACAGCTGTAGGTTTCAAGAATATCATTAGAAGCACTTAACAGGGGAGTCTTGCTTAGATTAGTAGATGGACATTTTTTTCAAACCTGGGTATAGGATCCATCCCAACTGCCTTCCAGTTAAGCATTACATCATGCATAAATTGCCAGCTACTGAAGAATACCCCACCAAAAATAGAATCTCGAACAAGTCCTGATCTGATCCCTCTCCACAGTGCACGCCATCCTTCCAAAGAGATGATGCTTGATGGCTTCCAAACATCACAGACTGATGGTGCCTTCCCAGACCCAGTCATCATCCATGGGTACTCTAGCAAGGCACCAACCAGATTTGGATGCTTACTGGTTAGGGTGGATAAAAGGGTAACAAAATGGTTCAATGCCTTCCTATCTGGAGCATGTCCAGGTAGTAATTTAGCAATAATGGGTGCAACAGCTCTATTTTCAGTAACAGGGGTAGATCTCGGAGCTCGAGATGCAGATGTAACCTGTGCACGAAGTTTAATAAGTTCAAATGGAGAGCATAGAAGTGATTCCAATGCACCAGCGACCATCCCAGCCATAAGGGCCTCAGAGATATACACGTAGCTGTATTCGCGACCATCTGCCCGAATGTCAATAGCAAACACCACATAGCTCAATCAAAATTCATATATTCCGAACTCATTTCCATAACAAACATCAAGATATAAACTCGTTTAACTCAATACCATAAACTGACAGGGAAGGCGAAATTCTGAATACCTTTACAATAAGCAGTTAAAATTTCATAGGCTCCAAACCGAGCTCCAAGGCCAAGAGTTTTGCCTACAGTCAACCACCCAAAACCGCTATACAAGCCTAGCATGTTCATTCAAAGAAAAAGGGATTGAGGATTATGATACTAATCACACATTAATCCGAGAAGAAATTCTCGTGAAACAGAAAAACAAATAATCAACTGAAGCAGAATTCGTACCTGAATTCCCAGATAAAGAACGAACTCTATTTAAAGCCTGAAGTGATGTTAATTGTTTACCAGAATTCGAACCAACCTGATCCCCATATCCAACAAAACAATAATGCAAAATAAGTAAGTGATTACATTAAGAAATGTAAAAGAAACGAGGAATAAAAAGGCAGAAGAAACCTGAATAAGAACTTTGATAGTATCAAGTGGGTAAGTGACAGCAGTGGCAACTGTTACTGATCCTATTGCTGCAATCGCATGGCTTACGAACAACTGGTTCTTCAACCACTCACCCATTTTCGTTTTACTGATAAAGCTCACTCCTTGATTACGTTTTTGGCGTTTCTATGTACTGCATGGGAGTTGTTCGATGAAATGCCTGAACCAAAAACCCTTTTTTATAGCAAAATTAAATTTGCAAAGGTGTTGTAAGTGAGGGATGCACAAGTGAAGAAGAGAAGGAAATTCAAAATGGAAAGTTTTGGATTTGATTCTACATGCAACCCAGCTATGTAACTCTGGGGTTCTGTGGTACTTGGGGCGTTGACAGAGACGAGTTCGGTTTTAGTAACCTGTGCTCCCAAACTTCTCCTTTTATGTTCGGGGTGAGGCAATTGATTTGTGTACCTGTAGTTTACAAAAAGTACTAATTCAGTCCTTGATAATGATAAATTTTTGACATAGTCATTGATATATACAAATGATGCCCAATCTTGATAATCTTAAAACCTTTTCACTTAAGCTTTAATAAGAGTGCATTTGTTCATTGTAATGGATTTTGACTTGTACAAAAACGAAGTTGATCGTTGACATAAAGATATTAACTTCAAGGACTGGAATAAAGTTATTTTTAAATTATAAAGGCAAAATAATTCTAAAGTGACTTGCTATTTTCCCTTGACATCTTTTTTTCTTTTTTCTTTTTAAAACATTAATATCTCTAAAAATTCTGTAGAACTATCTTACTATCCACACTGTAAATTTAAATAGGAATAATAAGTTAATCTAAACTAAACTTCATGGATAGTAATAAGATGCAACCTAAAGGTTGCTCTTGCTCTTCCTTGCCACGTGTCTTCTCCGGTATTTGAGACATAAATATGTAAATTCTAAAGTGACTTGCTATTTTCCCTTAACATTTTTTTTCCTCTTTAAACCATTTACTTCTCTAAAAATTATGTCAAACTATCTTACCATATATATATATATAATTACTTAATTACTTTACTCAATATTATTAATCTTGATCTAAATTCAGCCTAAAATAAATATTTATGTAAAACAAACATTTTTTTTAATTTAAAGCTATTTTAAGTTATTTATTATCTTTTTTATAAATATATTGATTTTATTATTAGAGGTCTTTAAATCTTTCCAACTGGAATTGTTTTTATAAATATTTAAACTTCTATCATGAGCTGAGAACTCCTTAGACTAAAAAAAAGAAGTTCAAGTAATTGAACATGTTGATTAAATACTATCTCAAATACTAAATAATTCATTATTTATATATCTTGGTTTTCAGTATATTATCAGTGGTGTTGTTTTGTAGAAAACACTTATAAAAAGATAGATATCTTTATTTTTTTTATTTTTATCTAATTATCATTATAAATGGCGTATAATCTAGACGCTCATGAAAAAGTCAAGTTACTAATCTCCCTACCCCAATAGATAATCTAGCCCCTGCACAACTAATTATTTAACAACTTATGGAACATATACAACTCCTCACTCAGGTAATGCGCTGGAAATTAACAAGCAAGAGAAAATTCACCTAAGCAAATCTCAACCCTTACTCAGCAAATTATTGCATCTTTCCACTCACGTATACGATAGCAAGCCCCACTTAGTGTTTGTAAACGATTACACTACTGATAAGAATGCAAAAAAATGATCTAGCAAAGGGTCTTTAACCTTAGAGGTAATCGATTTAGACTATTTTTGCAAGTATTCAAACTTTTATAACAAGCTTGAAATTTCTTAGACTAAAAGGAAGAAATTTAAGTATTTAAACATATTGATTCATCATTGTCTCAAATAATAAATAACTCATTATCTACATATCTTGAATTTTAGTACATCATCAAACACTAATCAAATGTAACTAGATCTTGCTTTTCTTTGCCACATGTCTTCTTTAGTATTTGAGATATAAATTTGTGTGGAGACAATGAGGATATCGGTGGTTGCATTCAAATTGAAAAATCTTTTAAATAAGAAATCGAGTGTTTATATGTTAAATGAAAGTCTGTTGTGTTTGAAGATTTTGCAGGATAATTATATCAGTGTTTAGTTACTTACTAGATATCAGCATATGCTATGTTATGGGTCAGATTAAAAAATTTTAACATAAAAAAGATTATCTAACCAATATAAATTTGTTTTCTCATTAAACGAGTTAATCATAAACTTAAAATATAATGCATATTTGACTATATATTTTTTAAAATATTAATATGGTAGCATATTAAATGATTTTTTTTCAAATATTAAGATGACAACATATTGGATCAATCCAATTAATTTGTTAAATCTGTGATCCAGGTTATATGATCATGATAACACTAAAAAAAATTAAATAAAAATAAATTATAAAGATTAATTCCTAATCAACCCAATATTTAAAGATAGAATTGAAGAAAAAAATTGTTAAATTAAAAAAAAAAAAGGTTGAAACAACTACTCAGGTTAACTTATCAAACACACAACTTGAGTCATGAGATTGAAATAATCTCATATAAAAAAACATATGAAGTTCAATTTCTAACCAACCCAATATTCAATGTTAAAATAAAAAAAAATCAATTATAAAAGGCAGCTCAAAAAAATAACTCCAGTCAAATCAGGGTAACCTATTAAATCCATGATCTAGATCATGAGATTAGAATAAATTTATAGAAAGTAAACTATAAAAATTTATGAAGGTTGAAATCAAGGGAAAAAAATTAAATTCATGAGATTGATACATAACTCGGCACAAAGGAAATTAAAAAAAAATAAAAAAGTATAATTCTCAACACAACCTAATATTTAAGAACATTATTTAAAAAAACTAAATAGAAAAATTAGATTGTTGAAGGGTTAAATTAAAAAAATTTAAAAAAATATATAAAATATTATTATAATGGATAGTATTCTAGGTGTGGCTATAATGATTTAGTCATACATTTTAGATAGCATCTAGTTATTATCCTATGATAGAAATGACAAAAATAATGGAGATATAAATATATTTGGTTGAAGAGATAGAGACATAAAAAATAAATGTATCTTTAAGAAAATTTTGGATTGAATTTGTATACTTTCAAGATAAGAGATATAAAGAGAGGAAATGTCTCTAGAGATAATATTCATTATTTTTTATTTCTACAATATCATTATAAAATCTCAATTTCAAAATTTTTCTACTAAGATATGTAAGGATAAATATACTTATTATTATAGTTTTAAAATCTAACTTAAGTCTCAACCTGAAGCAAGTCCTAGGTCATAAACCTAAGGGTTAACATGAGTTGATCTAGATTAATATAAGAATAAAAATTATTATTATAATAATTTTAAAATTTGACTCGGAGATTAACTAGGGTAAGGCCTAGGTTATAGGCCGAGAGGGTCAATTCAGGTTAGCTTAAGTCAATGTACGGATAAAAATGATTATTATTATAATTTAAAAACTCAATTTTAAATTTAACCTCAGAAAAGGTTTAGGTTACTGGTTAGGAGAGTCAATTTGGTTCATCTATATTTGTTTTTATGAAAAATAATCAAAGTAAATCATATTTTGACCAAAAACAAATTACAAAATAATTTAATATTTTTTTACCTACATTTTATCCCGAGTCAACCTATGTTTTTTATTGGGTTAAATGAAGTCAATTTTTTTCTCTATTTCTTTTGAATTTGGACCAATCCGAGCTTAAAGCGACCTGATTCTAGGTTAAATTATCAAGCAAATCTTGATTTTATAAGTATGGTTATTATAATATTATGAATGTCAACTCTTAATATAAATTAAATTAAAAAAAAAACAATATCTAGTTATTTTTAAAAATAAACAAGTTTAATAATAATATATATTAAGGGTAAATTAGACTTATTTATATTTTATTATGTCTTATTTATCATAACCAAACAGGATACAGAGATAATCACTTTATCTTATACACCACTATCTAATATAATTATTTCTATCTTTCTTTCTTTCTTTTCTTATCTTTTTTGTCTTTACTTTCTTCATCTCTCATGTTGATAGCAATAACAAGCTACCATAATGTTTTGTTAATATTGTTGGAATTTTGAGTTTCGATAAGTTTGTATATAAGACAAAGTGATGTAAGAATTATATAAGACTCTCAAATGTGTGAGTTTTTAACTATAGATAAATATTGTTCACACACTAAAAAAAATATTATTATGGGGTTTATAGTTCAATTTTTAATAATTTATTTTGATCTTCGAGGTTTTATTTTAGGTGATTAATCCTAATTAAAGGCAAATTACTTTTGATTTCTAAAGTAAGATTTAAATTGAAAAAACAAAGACCGAAATGAAAAAGACGTTAAACATGAGTGACATGCTAGAGATTTTATGATAAATACATTTACGTTCTCCATCTTTAAAAATAATTCAATTTATACAAATTTAGATCCTTTTAAATTTAAAAAATTCACTTTAGTATAAAAGTTCATTTGTATTATATTTCTAGTCCCTGATTAAAGAGAGGAAAGAGAGAGGTTGTTAGATTTCAGTGATGGGAGAGAAAGTCCCTGTTCAAGCAATATCTAACCATAAAAATAGTTTTTCTTAGTGTCTATACATTATATGCTATGAGAATTGTTCGATGATTATGTTTTAGAGCCTTAATATTTTCTAAAAAATATTAAGTCAAGGAAGATAAATCTAACTTGTTTTAATTTTGGGTTTTTGGACCCTTTTTTAGATTTTTTTTAGGTTTATAAATAAGTCTGTATATGTTCTAAAAGTGTTAGTGAGGTTTTTTAGGTTGAAATAACTTTAAAATTAGGGTTTTGTTTTATATCAAAAGAAACATTGCCCTAAGTTTTTAGCTACTACACTGGTGGCTAAAATTTAAGCTTATAGATGACATGTTGTCTGTTTAATTTTTTAGAAAAATAAGAGATAACATAATTAATACTTAAAAATACACTTTCATTAAAGCTTTATATCATTATATTGTATTTAAAGTATCATTAAATTCACTAACTTAAGAATGTTTTATAATAATATGTTTGATAATATAAAATAGTTTTAGTTTATGATAAATACTCATTTTAAATATAAGCGTATCTCACAATTTAAATGATTAATTGATATGATTAACTATTAAAAGTGAAAGAACAAAAAAAAGGATAAACTTAGAAAATAAATGTTGATTTAATTCAAACTGAAATATTGTTCAATCATTGGGTCATATTTGAAGTTATAGATCTTGAATTTCAATTTGGTCTATATGGCTAAAAAGTAAAGACATATGCCTAAAATATTTATGAAGAGTCCATGACTCAATTTTATCATTTGGAAGTCCAAATCTATCATATAGCCTAGACATGTTTTAATGTTCAGTCCATATCTCTAGTTCTAGAAGTCAAAATAAACTCATTCTTTTTTGTTAAAAAGCTAAGAAAAATTTTCAGAACTTTCATAAAGACTATCTATTCAAATTCAGATGTTAGTAATGATATTTTATTCAGATAAGAAGATAAAGATTGTTAACAAGTCAAAAGGTGGCCATCAACTCAATTATTAATCATCAAATCAAAAGTTTTAAATTTTAGCCTATAAAAAGAGACATTTATCATATATCTAAGCATCTTAGTTTTCGTATCAAGATCATGTTCTTATTTTCTCTTTTTATATTTTTATAATGCTTAAGTTTTGCTTTCATTAATATCCTATTTATACCTTTCAGTTCCTTTATTATACTTATATAATCATATTCTCCTCTTGTTTATCTATATTTCTCTTATTTATAAGTTAAGTTTATTATGTCAAGATAAAAAGATTACACTAATGGTGTAAGAACAAATATAATATAAACTCATCATATGTCACGACCCGAATCTCGGATCCAAAATCGGCACATAGGCAAGGTTCCTCTCCAAGGTTCCATACCTATGCGAACCCAAACTTACACACAAACTTATCCTAACTCAATTAGAGTTCAACACAATATTAATAACAAAATTAACTTCATAATATAATTTAATTGTCTTAATACAAGAGTTAATATAATTTCATAGTTTTGGAGCACTAACTAGACATAAAGGAAAATATACAAATTTACAATCAAAAGAGCAGGTTCTAAAGGTCCAATAAAAGTAACTTGCTATTAAGCTATAAACCTGAAAATGATAAATAATGAGAGAGTGAGTTCAACAACTCAATAAGTAGATAACATTCAATATACATATACGAGATAATACTACAATGAGAAATATATATACAAGTATGACTTTAGGTTTTTATAGAAATGTTTCTCAAATTAGCCATAATAAGAAGATCATATGATAAAACTCGTCAGAAAATCAAAATGCAATGAGCATGAGGCTCTGTACTGTGAGATGATCAGTCCACACAGATTGGTGACTCCCCTGACCAATTAGGGTTCATATACGATGTGTATAAAGAGTAACACTACCCTGTTAGCATGAGTATTCTAACTAACATACTATAGATTCATAATCATAATGAAACGGACATATTTATATCACAAGACTCAACTCATGATATCAATTAAATGAGAAGCTATCAATTCAGAAGTTAGTTCAAAATACATATTGGTTCATATAAAGAATTCAAATTCAATAAATGATAATCCTTATCATAATAAGGATAATAGTCAACATATATATTATCAAGAAGTATAATACAATTCATATTAAAAAATCAAATATTTATAATATTTCTCATGCATATGGAAAATTATTCACTCACCTAACTTAAAAGCAAACAAAAACCAAAAACAGATACTGAAGAAAATCCTATTGACGTCCCGCCAGTAGAATATCAGGATTATCTAAATACAAAGGAGACATATTCAAGAATGAATTGAAAGAACATTTAACCTATTTAATACACTTAATTAAGGGTGTATTCTGTAATCCTATATGTTTTTGAACTAACTAGTCAATTTTCTCAAAAATTCAAAATTTAACAATTTTTTCAAAATCTAATCCATAATATAACAAATAGTAAAATTGGTAATAATTTACTAAATAACCCTCAATTATTCATCAAACCAATCTGCAAAAGCTAATATTATAGTTAGGGATTAATCTAGAATTTATCATATTTTTAGGGCCAAAATGTAATTTTTGTTTAATTGGAGGTCCAAACTAAACATATCCTAAATTCATGACTATAGTAGAATTATGTCCATAATTCATCCTCATTTCAGTTCAGAACCTCTAATTATGCTCCAGGGACCATTCTAGAATTTTTTCAAATTTGTAGGGTCAAATTGTAATTTTTGTCAAATGGAGGACCAAACTAAAATTTGTCATGAATCCATGAATATGATGAAATTATGACCATAATTAATCCTCAATTCTGTCCAGAATATCTCATTATACTCCAGGGACCATTCTGGAATTTTAACAAACTTTTAGGGTCAAATGGTAATTTTTGTCAAATTGGAGGACCAAATTGAAAGTTTTAAAATTTCATAACTATAAAGTAATTCTGCCCATAATTCATTTTTTATTCTGTTCAGAATCTCGGAATAGGCTCCAGGGACTAATCTATAAATTTTTTAAAGTTTGGAGACTAAACTGTAATTTTCCAAAATTGAGGGACAAAATTGAATTTTTATCATCTTCAACCTCCAACCCAAAATTTCAACAGAAAACCCACTTTTCTTTCCTTATTTCTAACATAATTTTACTATTCAAACAAAATCATAACTCAAATCATCATCTTTCAATTCAATCTTTCAAAATCAACCATTTAATCATTATCCATAACAATCAACCCATAACATTCAATTAATTCATCAATCAAACCCAAAACATAAATTTTTAAAACCCTAAAATTCATCAAAACTGAAATTAAAAGTTCAATAAAACATATTTATACATTTAACAATCTAAATCTTACCTTTAAACTTATCTCTTTCAACTCTTTTTTATTTCCGTTCTAATTTTCCTCTTTTTTTTTCTTCTTCTTTCTCCCTTCTCTCTCTTGCTAATTCTCTCTCAAATTTTCACCCCCTTTTTTATTCTATTTATATTTATTATATTTATCTAATTACCACATTATCCCTCATTCATTTATACCTATTCTTTAAGCCATTAAGGGCTTTATAGCTTTTTCAAAACATTACAACATGGACTTTAATATTTAATTTTAAAATGTTTTGTATTTATTTGCTCACTCTTAATACCTTACTTGTTAAATGGTTAATCTAGATTTGTATTAAACAACCCTTGGTACAATAAATACTTGGCACTTTTATAGTTCAATTGTATGGTATAAGTAACATCTATGCTATGAATAAAACTTGATTTGTTGTTAATATAAGTTATTACCATGAATACCTGATAATATTTACATGTATTGTCATTACTCAAATAAGATAATCAATATAATCATGTTAATAAATTATAATCCAATTTGAATATTCTTTGTATGTGGTTTCTAGTTGAATAATAAAAAAAGTTTACCTTATATTTATTTAAAATATCATTGGTGGATCTTATAACCTTGACAATTGTTTTATATTTATTTAAATCCTTACTTTAATATTACATTTTAAAAGTTTTCTTCAACTCTTTTTTATTTGTTGTTTATAATTTTATGCAATTCACCTCTTTATGATTCAACTCTGGTTTTCTCAAGTTATTTATTACTTCAACACTTCTATACTTAAAAAAAAAAAACACCAACTTTTTAATCATATCATGACACCTTTCAAAAATAAAAAAATAAACCAAACCTAGGCACACAAGTTTAGGCTTGAAAGCCCACCTACTTGCCTGGATTTTTTCTTATAATAAACTCTTTTTAGGTCTTTTTTTGTTTTTTTTATTATTATATTTAGATTAGATATAAATTTAAAAAAATTGAATCTTATTGAGTATGATATAGATAACAAATTTAATAATTTAAAACACATTACTCATGTTTTTTTGTTTTTTTAATTAATTTTTTTAATATTTTTTTAAATAATTTTAAAATTTATGTTTTGATTGGTATCCCTCATTTGTATTTTTTTTTATTATATAACCCTTTTTGTATTGAATTTTTATTTTTTTATTATATAACCCTTTTTGTATTGAATTTTTTTAATTATTTTGTGTGTTTAATTTTTTAAAAGATTATGTCAAGTCATCTATAATTATTTTTATAATTTTTATATAGAACTTTATATCTAAAAATATTTTTTTTTATTCTTACATAATACTTTTAATATATTCAATCTTACATATTTTTTTTATTTTATTCAATCAATTTAATATAATATGTATCTTTTTCTAATATTGCTTGATATAATAAAAAAAAATATTTTAATAAGTATATTTAACAATAATAACTAGATAAATATCTTTTCTTGTGAAATTAAATATTTTAATATATATATCTTAATTTTTTAAATTTATTTTTTATTCTTATTAATAACCTTTTTATTTATTAACAAGTAATTTTTAATTTATTTAATTTTTTTTTATTTACTAGTAGATTTTTTTATCTATAAAATCACGTCAAACAAATATGCGTGTACGATATTTTTATAAAAAAATACTTAAATTTCAAATCACAAGTCAGATAGTCATTACAATCAATGGTTGCACAGATATAAAGAAACCTGACTAAAGAAAGGCCAAATAAAAAAAAAAAAAAAAAGATTTTTTTCAAATTCAGAGCTTAGGATAACTTCCATGAAAAGGGAAACATGAAGCAAGCTAAACCTAGAAAGAAAAATTTCACAACACATTATATGAGGGTTAAAAACAAAAGTCAATTTACACAATAAAATACAAGTTGCATTACACTGTCAAGGGTAGCCTTGAAATGCAACAACCAAATTGGAAAAATGGAAATATTGCAGTTCCAAGTATCCCAAACATGGAAAGGTTTTTGCCATCAGATGTGTTTCACTGGTCAAAATCAAGAAGGGCATCATCAACACGAAAACAGGGAAACCTCTCTCTATGACAAATCTGAATCCTTGGTCCTTCAAAGAAGCAAACTACTTGCTAAGATACTGCTCCTATTTTCCTGTCATGATAAAATTTCTGAGCTCCACTAAAATGGACACTCATTCAGGGAGTTGGAAGAAGCCGATAAACTGTGATTTCTTGCTGCTTAAAACACCATCGATCTTCTTCGTCAACTAGAACAAGATTCAAGTAGTACCTCACACTGATTTTGTTGTTAATGTTGCGATATGTGGGTGTCAACTCGTATGGACTCATGAACAGTCTTACTGGAATCGATTCACCTGTTAGGGCATCAGTAATGCATCAGTGTTATAATCCTCTGAAATATGAATAAAGAGCAGCATTCAGCACGCAAACAGAGATGAATACATGCAACACATCATCAAATTTTCACATTTTCTCATCAAGAATTGGTGCATAAATCATAAAATAAAGGCATTATAGAAGCGGTCATTGCTGCATATGGATGACATGCAATCACATAATTCTGAAGTAGGAAAAATAAAGCTTGCATGTGTATTTCATGCTAGACTTCCAATAATGAGGTGCAATTCCTTTAATTTTGTTTGTCATTAAAATGCGATTTGTTTTCTGTGTCTAGTTCCTACTTTTCAAAATTTTCCATTGTGGCATCTTTATTTCCTAGTGTTTCTACAAGTGTCCTTACTTCATAGGCAAAAAAAGGTTTGCAACATGGTAAAGGAGTGTTGACAACCTTAAATAAACAAATAAGCCTCAAAGGCATCTACAGTGATCCTACTCTGCTGCCAGAACATTTTAAAAATCTTGCAACACCGGTAACTCATCACAGATAACTAAATGTGAGGTAAAAGTTAAGCCATATCAAGATCAAGTTAAAATTCAACCATGACAGCATGATATTAATGGTCTACAGGAGAGTTGAAATTCAGATGCATCACTCAAATTTTCTGGGAGTGATTTGTTAAATGCAATCGTGCATATTATCGGTGATTAAAAAAAAAGAATCTAAAATACTATAAGTTATGCACCTCTGACAGGAACACCATCCATCAATTCAAATTTTGCAAGGGTCTCTGTCTCAAGCTCCATATTCTTAATCTTAATTCTCATCAGAAGAAAATATATTTTGCCAACGACGACATCCTTCAAGTGGTACCTGATTCATTTGAACTCAATAAGACAACATAAAGCTCCCTTCCAACTCTACTCATCATGTGTCATTTTATTCACTATAAACCTCAGTTAGACTTACTTGCTTTTACTATATTCAAATTCAATATGAAGACAGTCCTCAATTCCAACTTCCATCTAAAAGTACCACCAAGAATAGCACACAGGGATCAGGATCAATTTTTAGAATGAGTTTGAGTGTAATTCATGATCAACAACCATGTTTTGCTAGAATAATTCATATGTCATGACTTGCCTTCACAAACATCTCAACCCAATATGTCAGGCATCTAGCTGAGTAATTTTCAAGTCAAACATGTGATGAGACAAAGGATGTCCTCAAACAACAATTAGGGGGAAAAAAAAGGATGACTTAAGGCTATGAATCATGCTTCTTAAGGCCTAATAGAGCAGAAGACGAGATGACGTTGTATTGACTAGATAAACAAACATTTGAAGGAAGTTCAATGTGAAAAAATGTGCTTTCCCTGATAGAATTATTATACGTAAACTGTCCAAATAAAGAGCAATCAAACAATTGCAAAAGAGTTATTGCTTTGACATGTGGATGTCCATGTAATAATAGACACGCAGAAGAGGAATTATTTCAATCCTGACCTTGATGCTGTTAGACACAAGCATTACAACTCCCAAATAATTCAGCATGTAGATTTCCAGCATTGCCTGCTTCCAGATCTTATCTTTACTTATCTCGTTTATGTTAGAATTTTCCACATAATTGAATAGATAATAATAACAACAATATGAACGTGATCTTCCAGATATAAAATACAAGATCTAAATATCAGAAATGGAAGCAAATTAATTCAACACACCTATTTACCAAGCAGCTCGATTTTAACACCATTGTGTTCAACCTTCTTCCCTTGAACTGGTTCTATAACAACCTGAATATGTATATAGCAACAATAAAATTCAATTTCAGTCTCAATGACAACATCACCAAATATATAACTTGTAAGATCAAGAAAAAAACCAAAAATTCATGACTTTGGAAGAGAGGAACCATGACCGTTTGGCCATTTTCCTTCTTTAATGGAACCTAATGAAACACATAGAAGCAATAGTTATATGCTTGACTGAAATGATTTTTTGACAGCCTCTCAAAAAAATCCAATATTTCACTTCGTGCAAACATATGTAGGAAAAACTCATGAGTTCACTTAACCAAACTCCATATTCTATCTCATAAAGAACACCACCCAATGCTGTCGCCCAATTGCTTAACTGACGTCTGACCACATATGATGTTTAGAATATCAACCCTTTTATTGAACTCAATATGTTAGAGTAGCCATTGATGTAATGGATAATGGATTTTCATAAAAAGTTACTTCAATTCTGGGGACAAAAAATATAACCAACATGACTGAAATGATGTGAGAGAGAAGACCTTTTAAGCAAGGCTATAAATTCATCCCAAATGCTAAACAGGGAAAAATAAAATTACTTTCAGTCTTATTGCCCAAAAAATACTTGCCTCACATTTCCCGCTAGTCAGCATTCTTGCAATGGTGGTTGGATTCATGTGTCACCTAGAAATCAAGTGACCCATAAGGCCCTTCTGTTATGTTCTTACATTCATATCCTAATCCAGATATCAAAAATCCTAGAAATCAAATTTAGTAAACACAAGGCTTTAGCCTTTATCTCTATACGAATAACAACAGAATTCCTCACATTATAATACAGTAACAATTCAAGAAAACGTAAATGTTTGACAACAATAAAAATACAGAAAAAGCAGAAGACTTGAGCAATGTTACCAGATTAACAAGGTACCTGTTTGCGTGTTCTTCCATCAGCAAAAATGATAGAAACACTACATGGTGGTTTAAAAGCTCCAGCTATGAAATTCTGAAGCACCAAAAATACATAGCTACTGCTTTAAAAGAAATTAAGGCAAACCAAACAAGTACTAAGACAGAACCCAAAATTACTTTACCATGATGATAAAGCTTTATGAGAATTGAAATCGAGCCCAGAAATTACCTGGACTTGTTTTGAAATGGGTTCATGTTGAAATCTTAAATTAGTAAATAAATACAGCAGGTCAGCATTAATCCACTCAGCTCAGCTCAGCTGCTCTGTTCTTTCTTCTTTCTCCTTCTCTCATTTTTCCTTTCTTTCTAGCACAATTAAATGTCAAACTGACGGTTGCTTTGTTTCTTCCTATTTAGCAGTAATCCAATCAAGATATTACAGGTCACTGACAAAGGTATTATTAAGGAACTCAGACTATCGTTGTTAAAAAAAAAAAAATGTTTTGAGGACTAACTTAAGGAACACGTCTTCTTTCTTTTCTTTTGTTTTCCTGGTTACATGCTTTCTTGCTTTTGCTACTTGGAAAAGGTGTTGTTTATGAGATGACTAGTAGCTTGATGATCTAAGCACCCAACTAAATCTTGTCTAAAGTTCAAGAAACTTACGATTGGTGATAGAAGATCACTATTGATTAGTGATGAAAAAAACTCAAATACCGGTAAAATAGTTTTTTTTTTTAAGTTAAAGATTATTTTAGTAATAAAATTAATAATTTTATATAAAAAATTATAATAAAAAAATCATTTTTAAATTTTTTAAAACAAGAGTGTTTGATAATGTATGATAAATACTCTATAAAATGAATAAAAAATGAATCATTTACTTGAATAGCTCAGAAAATATATATAATCTTTGAACTTTGTCATATTTTTTTAATGTAGAGATTGAAATGTTATTTTATTTTAATAACAATAATGGAAGATAAATATCACTTTCATAATATTAATGAGTAATAGGCATTCCTTACAGAAAATTAATGTTGATAAAAATACAGTAAGTCATTTGGAGACTTTTTATGCACATATGAATATAGAAAAATTATCATTCTTGACTTTTAATATTTTATGTTAAAAATCCATGAAAATGAATGAACAAAACCAAGCAATCTTAGGGTCTAAAAAATTATCATCTTTGTATAAATTGGATTTGGAATGACTTCAAACTCAAAGGTAATAGATCTACCACCTAACTAAATTCATATGCACTTGAACTTGATGCATAACTAAACCCAAGATAGTTCAACCTTAGCGTCTTGCCAAACCCATATACACTTAGGTTTAATATGTAATTGAACCCAAGACAGTTAGGTTTAGAACCTTATTAGATCCATATATACTTCGAACTTAATATCTTGCTAAACTCATATATATTCGGGTTCAGCGCGTAGCTAAACCCATATTTTTTTGGGTTTAACATGTAGTTAAACCCAAGATAGTTGAGTCTAATACTTTGCTATATCTATATACACTTGGACTCAATGCATGGTGGAATCCAAGGATATTTGAGTTCGGTATCTTGCCATAATCCACATATATTTGAGATCATTGCTTAGTTGAACTTAATGATATTTGGGTATGGCACCTTATAATAAACATGTGTATTTAGGCTCAACGCCTAGTTAAACCTAATGATATTGTTGGGTATTACACTTAACCAGATTCACATGTACTTAAGCTCAACACGTAGTTGAACTCAAGACAATAGGGTCTTAGCATTTTGTCAGGTCCAAATATATATAAGTTCAATTGTAGCTGAACTCAAGGAAGTGTGAGTTTTAACACCATGCTAAACTTAGATATTATTAGGCTTAGCGCGTAATTGAACTCAAATATTTTTGGGTCTAGCACATTATCAAACTTATATGTTTTTGGGTTCAATGCTTTGCTAAACCTAATAATGTTACATCTGACATCTAGCTAGATTTAAATACTCTTGGGCTTAGCACATGGTTTAACTTAAAAGATGTTGGATGTAATATCGTGCTAAATCCATATAAACTAAATCCAAGAAAGTTGAGTTTAACATTTCACCACTCATGTATATTTAGACTCAATATATAACTGAATTCAATAATATTAGATCTAAAAGTAATATTAAGTCCATGATAACTGAACATGGTGCCTTCTAAACCTAAATATAATAAGTTATTATATTTTCTTTAATCTTTTTAGTTATTGATTTTTAAATAAACATATCAAAAATTTATTGATTCATTAATATTGATAAAGTATTTATATGCATATGAAAATGTTATTATTTACTAATTTAGTATACTCTGAAGATATATGACATGTATAAGAAAATATCTTATAAAATGCATGCTTAGACTCTGTTTATTTGCAGAAAAGATATTTCCTTTTGAAAAGTGAATTCTAAAAAAAATAAATTCCTGGAAAGTGAATTCCGGGGAAAGTGAATTCTTGAAAAATAAATTATTTTTCGATATTTAGTATTGTTATAGAGAATGAACTGGAAAATAATTTATTAATATTTTATTTTTTTTCAAGTTTATTAAAATAATAAGAAAAAAATCTTACAAATTAAAAAGTTGAATAATAATGAAATTGAAAAAATAATTTCATAAATTATCTCAAATAAAATAAATAATAATCAAAATAATAAAGATCAAATCTTAAAAAAAAAGATAAAGAAATTAAAATAATAATAATTAAAATTTTATAAAGTATTTCAAATAAAATAAGTAACAATTAAAAGAATGATGATCAAATTTGATAGATAAAAAATTTCAATAAAAAAATAACAAGAGAAAAGCAAATAATAATTATAAAAAAGAGGACAAAGTTAATATAAAAATAAAATTTTAAGAAATGAAATTAAAAAATAAATATTCAAAACAAAATATATATATTATTAAAAGTTTGAGGATCAAATTTGATATAATTAGCGAATAATAACGTTTCTAAATTTTTCACAACTTCCGGAAAGTGTTTTCCTCCCAAATTTTTCAGGAAAACACTTTTCTAGAAATCAAGCTAAATTTTTCTTTGACTAGAAAGTATTTTTTGTTTATCAACTTTCCTAATAGCAAACAAATACAAGAAAGTTTGGAAAGTGATTTTCTAAAAACCACTTTTCAGAAAATAAAATAAGAAAGTTTGGAAAGTATTTTTTTAAAAATTACTTTCCGGAAAACAAACACAGTTAAAAAGAAAAATATTTTTCTGAAAACCAAGCCAAATTTTATTTTTTCTGAAAAATATTTTTCGCTGACCAGAAAGTGTTTTTTATTTACCGAAAAGTATTTTTGGTTGATTGAAAAATTTATTTTATTGATCAAAAAATATTTTTTGTTAATCAATTCTTTTTAATAATAAATAAATACAAAAAAATTTAAAAAATTATTTTTAAAAAAACAAGCATTATCTTAATACATATTCAATAATTTTGAAATGTCCTTGTTTCACAATTATAGTTTTGGTACACGGGAATTTTCAGATGACACGAACGAATGAAATAGCTTCACGAGTAGCTCTTGCTTAGCGTGCACGCAAGACATGATAGTACCGTGCGTGGGTGTCTATATATATATTCGTAAAAAATTTTGTCTGGCAACGGTCAATCTCTAAGAAAAAGCTTGTACCCTTGACGGAGCGTATGTTGTGTCCCCTTGATGCATGATATTAGACCCATTTTTGACAGAAATTATGCTCGACGGACTTCGAGCTAGTGAGGGTGCACATTATGTGTGTTATTACGACATAAAATACTTTTTAAAATAATTTTTGGATTTTAAATATATTAAAATGTTTTTTTATTTTTAATATTAATGCATTAGAATTATATAAAAAAACATAACATATAAATTTAATATTTTTCTCGTGCAGAACATGCTTTTAAAAACTATCTAAAAACAATTTCAGACGCCATCTACATCTTGTGAGGTTTAGGCTTGCTTTCTTTCACACAGTGGAATGTGAAAGAACAAGGGCTAATTTACTGAGGAATGTATGCCAGCGTCGAGATGGCGCTAATCCCTTGAGCCTCAGGCATGGTGATTGGGTCCTTAAGCCAGCCCACAGTCCCATTAATGGGTCTATGGGCCACCACCCAGCCACAACTTAAAACATCAGTTAATTTTGGATCGGACTAGGTAGGAAAGCTCAAAATATCATATGGGTCGAAGCCCGTATACCATCTAGGCTATAGAGCCTAGATAGTGGGTTAAAATAGAGGCCTGTAAAAGAAAGTATGAGGCCCAACCCATCAAAAATTTATATTTAGCTTTCCCAAAATGTTCTCATGGAAGGACAACTTGAGGGGTGCAACTTCAAGAGAATAATTGAGAAAATCCCTATTAATTTTAGCAATCAATTATATGTTATGTTGTAGATAGAGTCTAGTGAAGAGTTTGGATCTCTTGATTAATTAAGGAATTTAAACTAAGGTTTGGCAATTTGGGTGCTCTCATTTGGGATTTTTTACCTCAAGATAAAAAAAAAATTTTAAAAATCATTGATGATGATTTTGCTGCTTCTACATGTGAATTGTGAAGATTTTAAATAAAATATAAAAAATAATCCATGAATCTATGTACAATGGATAATTTTAAAAAAATAATGAAAATAAAACACTCAACTTAATACTATACTTGTAAAAAAAAGAGGAAAAAAATATTTAATTAAACATCAAATCCTACTCATAGATTGTGGTGTGAAACATAACCACGACAATAATAATAGTGTAATAAAAAGATGTTGTTGGCAACCATATCTGCATGTAAGAAATGTTTAACAAAACATTATTATTTTAATAAAATATTCAATATGAGTTCTTTATATTAGTCAACATATATATAGTGCATATTCTAGAAGGGATGGCGTCTTATTTTTCTTACTTTGCCTAGAACATGACGAATCCAGTATACATTAAAATATTATAGCTGATTGTATGCTGACTGTATGAGACTGGATATATCCTATACTAAAAATCTTGATTAGATTATGATTTGTTCTTGGATTTAAAATGAATTATTTAAGATCATAACTTCCGACCTAATCCATTCACAAGATTATTATTTTTTACATTGTATTCTTAGATTATAACGAAAGTAACAGGACTTGATTTGGAGATTATTCGGTAAAAAAAAAAAAAACATGAATTGTTAAATCATCGAGTCAAGTTAGATTAATTATTTTTATTAGAATTATATTATTTTATTTTAAAAAAAAAATATTAAATTGACTTACCAAGATTTTGAGTAGATCACTAAAAAACCGACTGGATTCAATGAAGTTTTACAAGATTAATATTTTTTTTTATTTAACTTGAAATTTAATTTGAATTAGATTTTAGGTCTTAAATTTCTTGGATGAATCAACTGGCCAGGCGGGGGCCATGAATGATCAATGCGGGAATAAAAACAAGCAGGCATCTCAAAGTTATCCTGCATGCCTCTTCCAATTCGGTGTGGATCTATCCTTTCACGGCTAACTACTCTCCAGACAACAGCTCAATCGTCAGCAGAAATAAATAAAAGGCGACGGAGGAGGCCAGTTTTTTTTTTTTAATTAACGTGGGTGTCCGGGCCAGCTTTCACGTACTACGACTAATCCCACGGATTCTGAAGTTAACGACCATGTAAGTCTCCAGTGGCCATCATATGAGCAACCAAGAACTCGAACCTGAGACCACAGAAGAAGCAAACCTCTTGATTCCAAGTCCGTACCACTTGACCACCACCTAGATGGTCGAGGCCAGTTTTAATTAGTCTGCATGATTGATGTGAGAGTAGGACTGCTGGAGAATTTTGCTCGCAACAGCTGCAGACGATAACGATAACGTTTCCCATCTTTGCCTTCTCAGGTGACGATCTCTTCTCCTGTCGCTATTGCTTGGTNTATATATATATATTCATGGACATGCTCTAACATGCTAGTTTGTTTTTTTTTTTTTTTATTTCTTTTAAAAAAGAATTATATCTTCTATTCATCAAGTTTTTAGTTAAATCGGACATAAAACCCAATTAAATCAAATATATTAACATCCTAGTTTTTTTTGTTTTTTTTTTGACAGAAAAACATATTTTCCAACATTCTCTCGGCCGAGTTTCAGATATGAAACCTGGTCAAACTGGATACTCTAACATACTAGTTTTCAAATTTTATTTTTTTTTTAGAAAAAGAATCATATCTTCCAACTTTCTCTGTGAAATTTTTAATTGAATAAAACAAGAAACCTGATTAAATCGAATCATAGAATCATATAAACTTGATTAAACGAAATAATGTGAATACAATTAAAAAATTTTACGTTGAGAAACAAAACAACAACAACCGAGCGTCGATCTGTAAACTAGTCGGCATCGGTTTTTCCCACGAGAAACAAGCAGCCTTGATCCTAAACTAGGTGGCGTTGGCTTCCTTGTGGAAGTTTAAGACCACTGATTACAGAGATACACATTTCCCTTGAAAGAAAAGGAACAATCTGAAGAATAATTTACATGCTCGCCTTGGGCCAGCTCTAGCACAGACAAACTCAATGGCTTGAAATTTGGAAGGAAAAGTTGCACTAAGAACATCAGAAGTATACTGGAGAATTAAGAAATTGACATGGAGAAAGGAAATAATAGTAAACACAATCTTCTTCCGAGTAAAGTTTCCAAGAAAAAGGAGCAACAGGAATTACACTACTTTCATCAATTTGAAATCTTCCTATCGATGAGGAAAACAAACCACCCCATAAAAATGAGAAAAACAAACAGGACTATGAGAAGCATCCATGTTTCCCAGCATGAATAATAAGGAAAACAAGTGGAGAAGCCAAGTCCGCCAAATTCTATGGAATGAGAAAATATTTCTAGGGAAAGGGATGAAAAAAAACAAAAGGAACAAAGATGTAGGGCTCATATAGCACATTTGCATCGGTGCCATTAATGGATGTACTTGTACACTTCAAAATTGGCACAACTTTTACTTCGTTTCTTGCATGTCCTCCTCGGTTTTCCAGACAACATCATCAAGGCAGGTTGAAAGGTTTTTATAGAACTGCAGAAGACAAGGAACAAGAAACCGTTTCCAACTTGAATGAGAGGGGACAAACTGTGGATGTTCTGGTTTAGGATAATCATCTAAGACATTGTCAATATATAATTAAAAAGACAAATCATGCATGCACCTGTTGGTTGTTGGGTACCATTTCGTTTAACGAGAGCAAGATGCAATTGGATGAATTAAATGAAAAGGAAGAGAAGGAAACAATACCTTATGGAACTCCAAAGTGTCTCCCTTTGCTTTACGCACTTCAACCATATGAAGGGAAGGTGCCACTTGAAATATCTGATTGGAATGTATGAAACTGTGAATTAATACCACAAAATGACTATGGACTTGACTTTGGCAGCATTAGCAAGTTTAATCATAAGTTTGTCACAGACCTCGGTAGCAACATTAAGGTTTCCCTTTCTCCCAGCCTTCACATTCTCAAGCCTCATCTAAGAAAGACAACGATAACCTTAAGCATTACCTCAGACCTTTTTAATTTTTGTCGTCAAATGAATGATGAATACTTTATGCATTTGTTACCTTGTAATTTTTCTTGCGGACATCAAAACCAAGGGGCTTGGCAGCTTCTTCGATCTTGTGAATTATTTCATTGGCAGGGCATCTAGACGTGAACCTAGTTTCCCTCTTAAATTCCTGCCGCAAGTCGCATAATCACAAACATATGAGCTCCAATATTTAACAGAATTGCAAAAAAAATTGACAATATAAACCTATCATATGGCCTATCACCTACAAAAGAAATCCTCATTTAAACGACTCTGATGCTGTTAGGTAGCCAATGCTACTTTGTTGATAGTGCAGAATAATACTACTTTCATAAGAAAGGCTTCTAATTTCAGTCTATAATAATCTCTCATGATAATTGACAAAGCCGGATATCTCTAATTGTCTGGAAGGAACTTCAAAAAATAATTAATGATCCGTTTTCTTGTTTATGCCTCGAATGGATAAACAAATGGACAATACTAGAGTCTCATTGCAGTAATAGATCCTGGATTGGTTCATACTCTAAAACATTTATTAATCCCTTCATAGGTGACAACATATATCATGCTTATCGTTGATTTGGCAAGTTAATGTATCTCTGAAATATTTAAATGACTAGGGAAACAAGGAAAGGCATACAGCTGCGTAAGCATGCAGACACAACACCAAAGAAACAGACACTCCCCCAACTGCCAGACCATATCCGCATAAGAATGTGACAATATGTCACCATCATCTCTTATTTCCACGAAAGCAGGAAGCTGATGTTTAATGTACTTGCATTAAAACAAGCATCATCCACTAGAATACATAAAAGAAAGGCCTTTCAACAAACAAACCTGTTCTCCATCAAACAAATTCCCAAGATTTAGTCCTTTAGACATAGAAATTAACTCAAATGCATTCATAGCTGTTGGTTGCTCTTCTTCCTTCTTCTCTGTTACATGGTGTTCCTGTTGCAAGGACAACAGAAGATTTAATAAACAATATTGTCAAGAAGTGCAAGAAATTGTTAACACTTCCTTCAAATTGTGTACTTTTTTTTTGTTTTCGCTAGTTCAAATATAAAAAGCTCATCTTAAACTCACTTCTGAGTCCTTAAAAACAGCTTCAACATCATCCAAGTTGGTGTCCTCTTTCTCTTCAAACACAGGAGGCTTATAACCTATCTTAAACCATTCATCTACCAGGATTTCAGGTATGGTGATGCGCTGCCATAAAAAAAAAATAGTAAATTGAGAAAAATTATAAAACAATGTGAAGTTGTGAGTAAATGTTAATATTTTCATGCATTGAGGCCATTTAAAATCCCAGACTTCTTGGAACATACTTTTTTTTTTGAAAAAAAAAAGGTCTTAACAGCATATGCTTGATGCAGCCAATGCATACGCAATAAACAAAGAATCAGAAGCAATATCTGACCTAGGTAATGCAAACATCATGACACTTTTTACACATCACTTGCAGATTAGAGAAGTTGTCCAGCATCCTAATGATATCCACTGCAGTAACAACCTTTCAGTGTTCTAACCTTGCTACCTGATCACATCTCTGAAGATTTAATCTCAGTTATGCAACATTCACATGCCTAGACTCTGGGAAGCTTTTACATGAAGTTCTATTTGAAGTACAGATGCAACAAATTAGAATGAAAACTGGATAGGCTCTATTTGTCCAACAAGAGTGTTATGGCAGCATTGGGATCAGAGCAGCTATTCCTTGTGTCAATTATGATGAAAATGAATAAACATAAATTAAAATGCACGTACCATTCTTTGCAGTGCTTTATCATATATAAATTTCTGAGACTCATTTTGATGAAATTTTGGTAGCATCTAAGAAGAGAAATTTTGGTAGAATTCTCTACTTTTTGAAAAGAAGAGTTGTCAACCACTAGTTAATGTAGAAATCCTTTCTTTTTTCCTCCATTCTAAGATGCAGGAAATGTATTATAATCAGAAGCTCAAGCAATTTTTCCTCCATTCTAAGATGCAGGAAATGTATTATAATCAGAAGCTCAAGCAAGGAATGTTAATAAAGCATGACTACTCACAGTCATAGGGTTGGGATCCAAAATTCGAGTTATCAATTTCATGGCACCAAAAGAGAGCCAAGGGGGGCAAGTAAATTCAGCTGCTGAGATCTGTATTTGGCAGAAGTAAAGTCAAAACCAGAGGGCACAGGAAAGGGGGAGAACAATTTTATCAAATTTGTAAAATGCTCACTTTTTTATACAGGTTCATAACATTTGAATCATCGAAAGGCAAATACCCTGCCAGCAATACAAAAAGTATCACTCCACATGACCACAAATCTGCAGTAGTCCCATCATAACCTCTATCATTAAGAACCTAAACAGCAACACAGAAAATAATTAGAGGTATAAATGTGCCAAAGGCTTAAAAGGCAAACATATATGATCAAGAACTGTAGCATATAACCGCCATCCAAACCTCGGGAGCGACATAATTTGGAGTTCCACAAGTTGTATGAAGTAGGCCATCATCCTGCCAAAAAAGAACCGGTTAGTAAAAAAAATGCTTTCCTTGCAGGAGTCACAGTAGAGACTTTTAAAAACAACAAAAATATTATTTCCATAAAAGAAAAAAAAAAGTAACTGTAAGGAAATAGTTCTTATCAGTAGCCTTAAACAGGATTAATTTCTGCCAGGCCTATTTTTATTGGCAAAGCTTGTATTTGAGAATAAGCATAGCATAGGCCTCTTTCCTTATTCATAAGCTTCAGTACATCGCAGCCTGCTTTAATGAAGGTTGTTATTTTGTACCAATCAAATTGATAATATCCATAATAGGGACTTGGTTGGCAGAACCATAAGACTCCAAATGAGATGAAGAATTGATGGTAGTTACCCTGACTTGCTGGGACAGCGCACTCAGCCCAAAATCTGAAACTTTGAGGTTCCCATAAGCATCCAACAACAAATTTTCTGGCTGCAGCACCCAATAAAAAAGCAAAAGAACAATGAAGGTCATGATGAACAAAAATAAACAGCCTATTTACATGTTACAGGGTGATTAAAGTTCTGAGTACCTTAAGGTCTCTGTGAAAAACACCCCTGCTGTGGCAATAGTCCACTACATTGATAAGCTGCTGGAAATATCTCCGAGCTTCATCTTCTCTCATCCGTCCATGGTTTACCTTTGGAGAATTAAAACAGAAAAATTATACTTGCAAAGAAATGCTCCGTAATTGGTATGAAAATAAAGAGTCAAAAGAAACTTCCAGTCCTTTTAATGTTTTGGTTCCAATCAACACAAGATTGCATTATTATAAGCAAAAAAAATAAAAAATGCACTGATGATTACAACTAAGATTGTTATTTTCAATGGTAAGGAGATAAGCCTTAGCAGGCGTACAACAAATTTCTAGTGCTTGTAATAGCATCCAACATATAATTCCCACAACTCTACCAAGGATATTGAGCCAGTAAAACTGGTAGAGCATAAACTAGTGGGAAAAAAAAGGTTTGATAACAATACAAAACTTACAATTTTGTCAAAAAGCTCTCCCCCGGTGACAAACTCCAAAACAATAAATATCTTTGTCTTACTTCCCATCACCTGAAAATCAACATTTTTTTCGGCTAAAGCTTAGAGGAAGATTTATATCAAAATACTGCTTTACATAACACAATTAAGATAGCTACTGACTCTTTGAAATAAAGTTTAATTCGAGGCTAAAATAGGCAAAAAGATCACGAGGTCAAACCTAACAATTATTTAGAAATCAAATGTCATTTAAGGCAACTTTTACATGCATGCTTGATTCCGTCACTATTTCTATACAAGACAATCCTTCATTTTTTACACTGATGCTAGAACTTAACTCATATGGAAAAAATGGGACAACTGGATACTGAACAAAATTACTGTTCATAGTCTTGGCCAAAAACATGTAGGAACAGAACCAGAAAATCTGATGTTGCTCCCATTTGGTAGAGAAGGATGCAAGGGAAGACTAATTATAAGGATATGCATAAAACATATAGCTCCCATTTGGTAGAGAAGGATGCAAGTGAAGACTAGTTTTAAGGATAAGCATAGAGCATATAGCTTGTAATAAATGCTGAAGACTAAGAGAGGGACCTCATATAATCGAACAACATTTGGATGCTTGATAAGCTTCATTGTCTCAATCTCCCGCTTGATCTGTCAGAACAACGGCAATTTTATAATTCTGGGACACTATTGGAACTCCTTTTCTGGTGGTAGCATATATATAAAATAAAAGAAGTTTATAGGATCCAAAAGGGAAAAAAGGGCCAGAATCTTCCAGAAGTGTACGAGAAAGCAATTGAAAAACAAACATAGATAATGCATATAGTATCAGTTTCTCCTCAGACATGTAAAGCAGTGAGAAACAAACAATATGCCATAAAAAGAATTGACTAACCAGACCTGTTCAGCCATCTTGTGTTTGAGAACCTTCTCTTTATCAAGGATCTTCAGGGCCACAGGTTCCCCTGTCTCAGAATTCCTCGCAAACTTTACTTTTGCAAACGTTCCTTCACCAATTGTCCTTCCCAGTTCATATTTACCCACTCTACGCTTGATTTTAGGTTGACTCATGCTTTGTTTATGGGTTCAACACTCTTATTCTTGCAGTTATGCAAACTTCGAACTCTTCCTGAAATGCATTAGAAAGAGTAAGTGCCAGACCAATACAGCAATAAAGTTCAATAAACATGGGATCTGTTGAGCATATCCCCATTTGTGACCTGAAATGGTCAAGACTTGGCTGGTTCTGGATGACTTTAAGGTTTGCATTACATTTTCTGGAGATTACAATAATCAAAAACCTTTCCATATGGTACAGATAAATTAATATAGCAGATCAACCAATACAAAGAAACAACAAAGACTAAATATGCCACAAAATGTGAACATAAGGAACTTAGAGCAAGATAGAAAAAAAAGCCATACTATGCAGAAAAGGTCTACATCAACAACCTAATGACAAGCAAACAAATAATCCAAAGTGATAATAACCAATGAGAAGCTAGAAAACACCCTGCCCAGTTGCCATTTTATCAGTACAGTGAATAGATCAGGTTGCCAAAACATAACCAGAAAAATATCCAGAAGGAGGTGAAACAAAACGACAAAAAAACACAAGTATCTAAGTTGAAAATCTTGAACTGGGAAAACAAAGAACTTAAAAATGTCTTCACCAATTAAGACAGATACTGAAAACACAATCAAATCAAGATTAAGTGAATTAACCTCAAATCCAATTGCAAACAGAGCCACCAAAATGCCCGCGGAAGTGGAATTTAGACCAGAAACATCTAGAATTCAATCAAAGACTGCTTACAAAAGCAACTAAATAAATACTTTATTAACAAATAAAAAATGAGTTTAAAACTACTAAACAGAATCTTCCTCTGAAACACCATTTTAAAAATAAGAAACTATAGCTGAAGTTCAAGAAACTCAAGAGAACTTAAAGTTTTTGCCAACTTTACAAATTCCCAACTCCAAAAACAAAAACCCAAATCAAATTGAACAACAACTAACACATTAAAAAGAAAAGATAGGACCTTTTTCAAAAAACAAAGGCCCAAGAATTATACAGGAAAGAAGGAAAGAAAAGGCCTCTGGTGGTAATAAAAAGAAGGAAGCTTTTAGCTTCAGAGAGATAAAAAAAAAAAAGTAAAAAGGTCGAAGACGAGTTTCAAAGCAAGTTCAACATAGAAAACATATCTTACACAATGGATAAATAATGACTATGAAATAATAACAATGATTAGAAGGAGAGAGAGGATGTACTTGAGCAAGACTTTTAAAATATGGGGACTGAGAGAGGCTGAGAGATAAGCAAGAAAGGCTGGAAATTATTGCTTCAGAATCGGCTTTTGAGACGACTGAAAAGGCAGGGTAAGGCAAAGGAAAAGGCAATGAGGTGAGAGTGGATTTGATGATTTATAGTAACCTTGTTGATGATGATCTCCTCCTGGCCTCTGCAACCAGACAAATGTTTGCCTACAACTGTACTCTACTCTACCTGTCTTAATTTTACTGCCATAATTTACAGCGACACCAGCACGTGTCTACTAATGGAAGTAGTGTGAGCAAATGCTTGACGTTAGCTGGCTGGCAGGAGTTTGGAAGGAAAGAAATATACCTCCTATCCTATCTGTTGATGATTTTGCTGACGTCTTCGGATTTTTGCTTAATTGGGTTTGCCTAAGATGCCCACCTGTGGTTTGAATCTAAATTATAATGGAAGGCAACGGGTGTCAATGACTAGTGTATCTATTATATTTATATTCTACTTCCAAAGCATGTTTGTAATTATAATTACAGTAATTTTTTAAAGTATTTTTATTTAAAAAATATATTAATAATATTTTTTTATTTTTTAAAAATTAATGCATCAAAATAATTTGAAAATATTAAAAATATATTAATTTAAAATAAAAAAATTTAATTTTTTTTAAATTTCAAAACACATTGCCTAAAATATCCTTTATCGTTAAAATATTCGTTTCAAAACAAAATCTTTTTTAATCTAAAAAAATTTAGAAGACAATTATATTTTTTAAAATATAAGAGAAAATTGATAATTAAGTTATACCTCAATTAATTTGATAATATAATTAAAAAAATGATAACAACAACAAATAAATTAAAAAAACCCTCAAGTAAAACTGCGCTAACATATAAAACATGTGATTTAGAATATAAAATTAAAATAATCTTATAGAAGGATAGTCTAACAAAAATCAATTGTAAAAAAAAACTTGAAAAAAATATTTAAGTTAACTCAGTTTAATTTTTAAAGCTTGTGACCTAAAAGGTTGATAAAATCCTGATCATTAAAATATTCAAAAATAAGATCGAAAAAAAATCCTCCTAAAAAAAATTAAAAATAAAATAAATAGCAATAAAAAATAAGAATTAAAATTGATATAAAATAAAATAAAATATTAAAGGATGCAATAGAGAAAATAATTCAATTAAAAAAATGATATAAAATATTGAAAAATACAATTAAAAAGTTAATTTAATTAAAAAAATAATTTTAAAATAAATTAAAATTAAAATAATAGGAATCAAACCTAAAAACTGAAAAAACAAAAATAAATTAAATTAAATTAAATTAAAAGAAAACCTCAATTATATGAATAATCTAAAATAAAATAAATATCGAAAACATGTGCTGAAAATATGAAGGGATTGGCTCTTAAAAGGAGGAAGGAAGGAAGGGAAGAAAAAAAATAGCCACCAATGCAAAACATAACATATTTTTTCTATATACATCACTCGATATTGGAGTCAACACCGAAAAGATTAAAAAGTTGTTATGAAAGCTGAAATTTGGCGGCCGGACACGTGCGTCCATGTAAATGCCACTAGCATCTGGATTTTTCAACTTAAATAATATTTTATTTATATTAAAATACTAAATTATCTCTTATTAAACTTGATAATTGCAAAAAAAATAAAAATTGAAAGACAAAAAAAAGACACCCTTGACTCGAATGCAAAGAAAAATCACATTCAAGGGCTTTGTGGTAATTTTGCTATGTAAATAAAATAGAAAAGGTCAAAATTATCCCTCTCCACGAATCCGTAATCTTTTGCCTTCAAGGATATAGTAGTCATTTTATTATTCAATACAAATACAAAAAATGATATTACACCCCTGCTTCTAAATAAAGTATATTATATTTATAGGGATAAAATCATTATTTTATTGTTTCAATTCATCGTAAAAGTGAATCTAAATATGCAATAATAAATGTACAATAAAAATAGGAGCCCTTTTAAATTTTTATTTTTATTTTTATTTTTATATACTTCATAAAGTTTCAAGTTATCTAACAACTCTTCAACATAAAATAAAATAAAGGATATATATATATATATAGAGTTATAATTGAATTAGATTTTAAATCAAGTTTGAGAATATTAATATTTTATAAATGATCTATAAAATAAAATATTTTTTTAGAAAAATAAATATCATCTGTTTGTATCGATTGTATCAATACATTGATTAAATTGCAATTCTTAATTCTAAGTGTTTCAGGAGAGAATTTGTTTTTATGAATAGACTAAAAACGGAGATATGATTTAAATCAAGATTGAGAAAGATAATTAGTTAAATATGAAAAAGTTAATTTTAAATTATATCGATGGTTAAAAAAGAGAAAAATTTAACTTCATCCAAGTTTAATTATAGAGAATTTCATTTTGTCAGCACTCTCCTCACAATAGGAGTTTAAATAAGAGGATAAATAAATATTCTAAGTAGCTCGGACCTCACCAACCATCTTAATAAAAAATATAAAAGTTTGTCTAGTGGAATCATTTTGGCTAGAAAATACAAATGAAACTTTACAAATTTTGTAGTCGTTGTTTAAATATTTATTAAATTTAGTTAGGATCTAGTTTTTTTTAAAAATAATTTAAATTAACTTGATTTAATCTAGGTGTCTATATCCAAATTAGATTTAATTTTAATTTTTTTTAAAAAATAATATTATTTTAATAATTTTAAAATAAAAATTGAATCACTCACATCAACCTAGATATTTTTATTAATGTAAATGTTCGGGTCAGCTTGCACATACCTCTATTAATTTTATAGATTTTAAAATTAATAACTATATAAATTTTTAGTGGCTCTGAAGTTTATGAGACTTGAACAAGTAATTTTTAGAGCAAAGTTAAAATTTGACTAGTTGAACTAAATATCTTAAAATTAAATTAATTTGTATTTAATAAAATGGGTTATTGTGGTATTGATTCTTTAAAAAAAATACAATTTAGTTTTACTTATATAATAAATTGTTTTATTATTCATATTTCATTTTAAATTTTAAATTTAACAAGAAGATTAAAAAAACAAAAACTCACTCTAAATTACAGAATTAAAAACTAAATTAGTCTTATATCTTAAAACTAACCAAATGAGACTTGGAATAAATATTTTAAATGAGACTTGGAATAAATATTTTTTTACATAATAATTACAAAAAATGGATGCATGGTGTGTTACTCGTGCGATAAAAACAATCCACTAAGATTTCTTTAAAAAATAACAACAGCAAAACAGTCGATTCGAAGGGTTTTTTCTTCTTCGATTATTTTTTAGTTTGCGAAAGTAACGTAATGTATTAGTCTTATATGATAACATTAAATTATCAATGGTGTCTTAATCGTGTAAATTGTAGTGTAAAATGGGAGGCCGGACCACGTAGCCATGTGGGTGGCTTCCGTTGTCGTTGAAATTAGTGGTTGGACTGAAACCGCTCCAGACAACCATTCATAATATATATATATATATGAAGACAGGACGACAAAGGCATTTCTTTATTACCGAACCTCTCTCGGTCATGTCTTCTTCGGGTTAAATGGCATTCATGGCGGTCGTATGTCTGGGTTAAAATGGAATTCATTGCGGTCGTACGTCTATCACTCCTTACATTTGGGACCATTTTACTCCCAGGCAAGCTGACACCACCAAGCGTATGTTTGGTAATGTTGTTCTAGCATCGGCACGAAAGATACGTTTGGTTTATCATAATGTAATTAATGCCTTTCAGTGAAAAATAATTTTTTAAATATTTTTTTATTATTAAAAAAATTGATCAATAAAAAAATTATTTTAATTATTAAAAATTTTAACTTGATTTCTAGAAAAGTATTTTTTTTATTTTAAGTGAAAAACACTTTCTAAAAGTTGTTAAAAATTTAAACATATCATATTATTTACTAATTATATCAAATTTGATTGTCAAATTTTATGTATATATGTATGTGTGTGTGTATGTATTTTATTTTGAATATTTTTTTTCAATTTCATTCATTAGAATTTGATTTTTATATTAACTCTAATTCATAATTGTTGTTTGTTTTTCTCTTATTATTTTTTAATTAAAATTTTTATTTATCAAATTTTGTTATCATCACTTATTTTATTTGATATAATTTATGAAATGATAATTATTATTATTTTAATTTTTTCATCTTTTAATTTTTTTATTTGTTAGATTTAATTTTTATTATTTTAATTGTTATTCATTTTATTCAACATAATTTATGAAATTATATTTTTTTTTCATTTTCATTTTCATTTTCATTCAACTTTTTAATTTGTAAGATTTGTTCCTTATTATTTTAATAAACTTGAAAAAAAATATTAATAAGTTATTTTCTAACTCATTTTCTATGACATAATCAAATACTAGAAAATATTTTCTAACTTATTTTTTATTACATTATCAAACATCTAAAAATAATTTACTTTCTTAGAATTTACTTTCCTGAAATTTACTTTAAAAAAAAACTAATTTCCATCAAATAAATAAAATCTAAATATATAAAAATGGTGGTCATGCAATTATTATAGAGATTTGAAGTGTATATTACATAAATATATAAATTGTAAAAAATCTAGAAAAAAAATCATAAACAAAACAAAACAAGTATTGGAATTATATTTAAAAAAAATAGTTTAGGGTACTTGTTTATTGAAATTAGAAGATATCCAATCAGAAAATTTTGTTATTAAAATTTTATTACTTGTTATTTGATATAAAAAAAACTTTCTTCAGTAAATTTAGTAAATCTCTCGAGATTCCATTAACTTATTCTTTCTAGATGCATTCTTAAAAAAGGTTTAATGAACTTATATGAATAGTAATCCACATCTTTCTATAAAGAGTGAATCTAAACTCTTCAGTAAAAAAAAATGACAAATTTTTAGAAAAATCAATAATAAAAAATATATTTAAGAAGATTATTGGATAATTTTAAGGACAAAAAAATTTATCTGAATAAATAAAGACTAAATAGCAAATATTTTTTATTTTTCTAAGCCAAGCCCAAACTTATAATAGATATTTTTCTAACGCGTGTTATTTTTTCAAAACCTCTATCAAACTATATCATTAAAAACAAAATAATGATTTTAACCTTGAATATATGTGAACCTTATATATAATTTTTTTTATAAATCAGTTTTAACAGTTAATTTGTTGTAGAGTATATTTTAAAGGTTTTTTTTAATTAAAAATACTTCAACATGGTTTTTTAAAAATTTAAATTTATTTTATTCTTAATATCAGTACATTAAATAAATAAAAAAACAAAAAAAAATAAATTTTATGTTTTTTCTAGATAAAAAATACTTTTAAAAGTAAAATTTATTATACTATTACACTAATATTGAACCAGCTGGTTATTGCTAAATAGGGTTTGTTTGGTATTGTGTCGTATCTTAAATAGTGTTATTAAACCCTATTTAACTTGATAGGTTAACTCGAAACTCGATATACCTAGAACCTCACGTGGATTAGATTAAAAAAACTAGATGTTAGTTGACCTGATAAAACCTGGATAAACCAATAAGTAAACTCGAGTTTTGATTGATTAAGTCGACTTAATCAAAATCTAATTTAATTAAAAATAATTAAAATAATATTGTTATAAAAAATAAAATATTTAAATGATATAATTTTGAATTAATTTGAATTAACTTGATCATATCTTAAATCAAATTCAATAGCTTTGATATCAAGTTTAAGGAAAGAATATGATGCGTAATGCAACAATTTATGAACATACAATAATAATCTGAGCTATCATCCTCATTGTTCAAAAGATAGGGCTGGAATTAGGGTGTGACTGAAGTCACGGTTCGAAAGATCAAAATAGCTTTTGAATTTTAACAATTATTTTATAGAAGTTATACTATTTTCTCTAAAAAATAGCCCCTTCTAATATTTTTTTAGAAGAAATCACTTCGCCTATGGCAAAAAATATTTTGCCCTTACCAAAAAAAAAATTGTTATGGTTTTAGTAAATTAATTTAAGTTATTTTTTATTTTAAATTAAAACATATTATAAATATAGTTGGTTAAAAAAGATTTAGACTTTCATCAAAAAGTTATTATAGAATTGAGAATTTTTTTTATTTTTTTAATCTCAAACTTCTTATTTATATTATTTTTCATAAAAAATCATTGGAATCATTTTTTTACCAAATCTAATTCTAACTTAACTCATTTTTGTTGTCAAATAATTATAAAAATAACTTTTTAACTTTAATTCCTGGTCAAAAGTCATTCTCTCTCATCTCAAACGTAATCTTAATGACAATCCAATAGAAGAGTACTCCCTTCCATTTGTCACCCAATACCCTTTTGGCCTTATATATATATATATATCTTTGGATTTTATTTTTTCTCTTTAACAATTATGAATTGTAAATTGGGAGGATTTTATTTTTATTTTTTCTTACATGATTAAAAAAGGTTTTTTTTTGTTTTACCATCGATTCATTGATTGAAAAAAGAGAGATGGAGAAAATGCAATAAAACAAGAGCACAAAGTTTTCTAGACACAATACATTCAATATACGAGATTAGTTCATTTTTAGAGAACAAAAAAACTATGGACTTTTGATATTCTTATAAAGTTTTCAAATGATTAAGTTTGTCTATTCTATTCCAAAGATTGATGAAAATGAAAATTTTAAAGAAAATATAATATTTAATTAATTATTAATCACAACTCCAAGACGCAAGTCTAATTTAGTGTTTGTATGATAATATGATATATGATATTTTTTAATTAAAAATGTATTAGAATGATATTTTTTATATTTATTTTATTTTTAAAATCAACAAATTAAAATTATATAAAAAACTTCTACAAGCATTAATTTAATGTTTTTTTAGATGAAAAATAATTTTAAAATACTTTAAAAACAAAATTTATATATAATGTCAAAGGAGTTCTTAAAATAAGAGTTCATTAATTATTAATATTATTTTGATCAAATGAAGATGGTGTGTTTAAGCTAGCAAACATGTCAATTGAAACTTAATTTTTATAGATGATTTCAATTATATACTGTTCATATTAATCTAGTGTATAAAGAAAATTAATAAATTCTTTTAAACATTTTCATTAAATTTTAAATCCAGCGAATTAAAGGATATAATATATCTCTTTCACAGCTAATCAATCTAAAAAAAAAAGTTGATGATTGAATGCAATATTATGCTATGATGGTTACTCTCTAATGGTAGAAAACTTGATTTTTTAAATTAAAATAAGAGTTATAATAAATTTAATGATAATAAATTTATAAATTTACTATTAAGCTAAAACATGAAATATTTTTACTGCAACAATTCATAATAAAAATCTCACTCTACCTTTCTGTATTTTTGAGATACAAGAGAAGGAGAGATGATTTGTTTTCTATAAAATTCTTGGCACTAGAAAAACCTAATGTGACATTTGTTTTAGTAGCTATATGGGTAAAATGCTAGAATTAATATAAAAGATCTTTGCTGAAACAAAAGAAAATCAATTTCGCTTATGAAAAATGTTTTAACCATCAAGTTATGAATTTGACCACCACTAAATTATTTTTATAAACCAATATCATCATAGTAATTCTATTTTAATCATGAAATGAAAGTTTTCACTAATTTTAAATGAAAAATTAGTTTTGATTGAAAAATAATGATTTTAACCTTGATAACCTTAGTTTTACCGGAACATTACTTTTTTTTTTAATTTAAATTTTGACTAAAAAGTCAGTTTTGATTGAAAAAATAACATGTTTAGCAACCTTAATTTGAATGAGAAAATATAGTATTGGCTAATTTTAACAAGAAAGTTAGTTTTAATTGAAAAATAATGAGTTTTACCTTGACAATTTCAGTTTGACATAAAAAATATATAGGTTTAGCCATTAAAATAATAAAGAGTGTGGGGAAATCACTATTTTCCCACACTTATTGTATTGTGGATTATTAATGTAATGCACAGTGTTTTGCTTTTTTTATTATTGAATTTTTATTATGATATATTTTTTAAAAATTGTTTAGTTATTAGGTTATATCTGGAGTTGTAGATTTTAGATTTCAGTTTAGTTTATATGGTTAGAAAGCTAAAACATAAGCCTAAAATATTTATGAAGAGTCCAAGACTTAATTCTGTGATTTAAAAGTCTAAATCTTAACATTAAAAGAGAAGTTCGAATTTGTTTTGTAGCCCAGACATTTTGCTGTTTGGAAATCCAAATTTTAACATCAAAAGAGAAGTTCAAATTTGTTCTGTAACCCAGATATTATTCAGTGTTCAGCCTATATTTCGAGTTCTAGAAGTCCAAATACACCGATTTTTTATATTAAAAAACTGAGATAAATTTCTAGAACTTTCAAGAAGACTATCTGTTCAAATTATGATGTTATCAATGATGTTTTATTCAAGCAAGAAGATAAAAATTGTTAAAAGTCAAAAGGTGGTCATCCACTCAACAATTAGTCATCAAGTCAGTAATTCTGAATTTTGGCCTATAAAAGGAAGCATTTACCATGTATTTAGACATCTTGATTTTTAGATCAAGATCATGTTCTTGCTCTTTTTCTTTATATTTTTATAATGTTTAAGTTTTGTTTTCATTAATATCTTATTTATACTTTTCATTTCCTTTACTATACTCATATAATTATATTTTTTTTATTATTATATTTACCTAAGTTGATTATGTTAAGGTAAAAAGGTTTCATTAATAGTGTTAGAATAAGTATAATATAAACTCAATATGAACTTCAATGATTATATCCTAAATAACTTGCTATTAACATGTCTTATTATTTTTATCTTATTAATTCTTAATACCTTGCTTAATAAATAATTAATTTAGATTTGTATTATATAACACTTAATACAATAAATGCTTGACGCTTTTATAGTCAATCATATAGTATAACCTACACTTGTACTATGAAAAAAATTTGATTTGTTGTTTGTTGTTAACATAAGTTAACATCATGAATTCGTGACAATATTTAAAAGTTTGGTGTTACTTAAAAAGATAATTAATATGATCATGAAAATAATTTATAATGAGCTATTAATTATAAATCATCTGATTGGAATTTTTTTTGTGTGTGGTTTTCAGTTGAATAAGAAAAAGAGTTTATTTTTATTTGAAATACTATTAATGAATCCTCTAACCTTGATAATGTTTTTATTATTGTTTAATGCCCATATTTATCTTACACCTCAAATTCTTTTTTAACTCATCACCACCAACACTATCACAACCACTATTATTAATATTATTATTATTTATAATTTATATAATTAACATTTTTATGGTTCAATTCCAGTCTTGCTAGATTATTTATTACTTAGACACCCCTACACTTAAAAAAAGACATCAATATTTTGATCATGTCACTTATGTATTCTAAAAAAAAAAATTCAAAGAAAAACCATATTATTAAACTTTATAAAATCCAATAATCTATTTACAGGTTGGTTGTTTGACTTGGTTTATAGGTCTAGCAAGTTTAACTTTTTTTTTATTAATTTTTTTAGTGATTTCATTATATTGGGTTAATTAGAAATTCAATTTTGTAATTGATTTCAATTCACTTTCCATGGTATTAAATTGGTATGTGATTTTATGATTATCTAATTTTATTATAAGATAGTTAAATAAAACATAGTTTTGAAAAAAAAAACATATTATAATTTCAGCGGAGTCCATAACTTGGTTTATAGGTTTGGTGTGCTAGCCATGGTTACCTGATTTATAGATTTGACAAGTTTACTCACCGACTGAATATGCTTTTTTTTTCTTTAATTGTTTTTTTTTTATTCCGTTCAATGTTGTATTGGTTGAAAAATATAATGTATAATGTATTTTTGTTTGCTTTCAATAGGATTATTATTGTCTCAAATAAATGTCTATATTTTAGGTTGATGCTCAATTTTGGTTAGCATATATTTTTATTATATAATTAAATAAAAATAGTTTATAAAAAATATTATTAAATTCAATAGAATTCATGACTCAAATCGCAAAGGGATTGAGGTAAATCTAATTTGTCATTCTCTCAATATTTTTTAAAAAGTTATCATCTTGAAGTTTTTTAAGCTAAACTATATTTTTACTAGTTATCGAAGTTATATTTAGATTATAAATTTGATTGATTTAAGTTAGATTAGATCGCACGTGATTTAATTATAAATTCAAATTAAATAAAAAAAACTAAATTAAAAAATTTCAAAATTGGCTTTCTAGTAAGCTTGTCCTATGTACAAGACCAACATCTCTCCCTGTTAAAAAATTTGGAAAAAGACTAAGAGCTTAAAGTCAATTTTGATTGCCAAGGCATGTTCGAGGCTCCAAAACGTACTTACTTCCATAATGTTTACCTCTACTTGCAAATTTCATGAGCATATTCTTTTAGATTCAACTCTTCTCTTTTTTTTTTCTCCCTTTAATACCTTTAATACGACTTATTTCTTTATTGGATAAAGATATGAAAAGCTTAGCTGGATGTCTTCTTTTTGTATAAAAAAAGCCTTTATTAATTCATTGAATTCATATTAATTGTAAAAAGAAAGAAAATGTGTCAATAAAAAAACCAAATACATGATAAACAAAACCAAGATTTAAAACGTAAAATAATGGTTTTAAAAAGAAAAAAAACTAAATAATTATAAGAATAAGCATCAAATCCTAAACATCAAAACATGATATAAAATAAACAAATATACATAATTCTTTGATGTGTTTTTTTACACTAAAAAAAAATACCCTTAGATGTAAATAAAAAAACTTATACACACATCTAATTAAATAACTCAATAAATATGGTGCCAAGCAATGAAAAAAAAAATATCAACAATAAAAAAAATTTAAAAAAACCAAGAGAAAAATAAATATCAAGATATCTACATTATAATACAAATAATTTACTTGATTATATATAATGAATTCCTTTATCAAAATAAAATTATAATAGAAAATGCATAAAATAAATTTTTAATAGAAAAAGATACATACATAAAATTACATATATAAAATTTATTAAACAATAATTAAAAAAAAATAATGCAAGGTTACGCACAAGAAAATCTTATAAAATCAATATTTTTTTAAAAAATTAATCCATATAAAATTAAAAATATATCATAAATGAATCATATTTACCTTTCTAAAATTAAATATACCCAGTATCATTTAAAAATAATCACAATCTAATTAAAATATAAATCCAAAATTTATTTAAAAAAAATACACAAATAATATATTATTTAAAAAAACTAAAAATAAAAATAACAAAAAAACTAGGTCAGACATAGGCCTAGTAAGCCACACTCAATGCCTGCCCAATAAAGCAATGGTTTGTGCCCAGGCCCACAAAGCTATAATAAGTAAGTGCATGTCTCTATTTTAAAAAAAAGTTTAATGAGGCGGACATATGCTTTCTAATTATTAAAAAAAGGACATGTCGCCCAATTAGTAGACAATGGTTGCCAGAGAAACCTAAAATTTGACCTTCACAGTAGTTGGAAAAATATGATTTTATTTTTTTTTCCCACCTAAAATCTTATTTTCAATTCTTTTTTTTTTTTACCAAAAACACTCCAAAAACCTTATTAAACCAATATATAGCCACCAAAAAAACTAACAACTAACCTTAAAACCTAAAATTGACCAGAAATAAAAATTATTACCGAATTCAAATTTATTATTTTTGGGTGTTTTAAAGGTAAAAAAAGAGAGCCTAAACATAACCCCTCTTATCATATGAATTTTTCAACATAAAACTCAATTGTTTTGGTGGCCATTATCTTTCTCAACAACAACTTTTTTTTCTTTCTAAATTAGATTCTAACAACTTCTTTTTTATCCTTCCAACGTATAAGGATTAAAAAAATAAAAATAAAATTAGATATCAAAATTTATTATTTTAAAATGCAAAGAACGATTACCTAATATCTAAACAATATACAGATTAAAATAAATATTTTAATAAAATTTTCAACCCTCTCATGTAGTGATATTTTCACTTTAACCTTTTATCTTTCAATTCAATTATCAAAATAAAAATTATTAAAAAATACTTACAGTTGACCATAATTTCAGCATAATAAAAGGTTGATACCCTTAGTTAAAGTAAGGTGGTTGATTAATTATTTTTTGTAACAATAGAAAAGATGGTTCCTCCATCCTAACATAAAACAAGAAGAAAACAAAACCATCTAGGTGGTGGCCAAGTGGTAAGGACTTGGGATCAAGGGGTTTGCTTTCTCTATGATCTCAGATTCGAATCCTTGGTTGCTCATATGATGGCCACTGGAGGCTTACATGGTCGTTAACTTCAGGGCCCGTGGGATTAGTCGTGGTGCGCGAAAGCTGGCCCGGACACCCACGTTAATCTAAAAAAAAAAAGAAAACAAAACCAAAGAATTAATTTATTTTCACCGCCATGGACAGACTTTCCACAAGTGAATTTTAGGGATCTTATAAAATTAAAACCCCTGGCGCAAGCTTTTTATTTTTTTTCACATAAAAAATCCAAATTAAAAAATCATTACTACAGGACTTGACTACTTTACATTTTCAAGAGAAATATACTTAATCTTCATCTTAGACCTGAGCTGGATAATAGAACACATGAATTTAATAACTTTCTTTCTTATTTTTTTTTTGATTTAGGTAAAGTATCTCGACAAGATTACTGAATACCCTGTAAATCCAGTAAATATATAAAATATCACGGGAATGATAAATATGCATGCCATGACTCGAACCCAGATAAGTGGAAGTACACAAGCTTCTTTCCCTTGTTGGAGATGGCAAGAAAAAGATGGTTTTTTGGAGTCTCTTCACTAGCTCTGTTACTGGTCTCCGATTACCTTATGTTTCGGCTTTAACACCGAAAGAAAAAGAACCTCGCCTTTTCCTATTGAGGTTGATTAAGACAAAGACAATGTTAATGGAGAAAAAGGGGTTTCCGTTTTCGGCCGAGCCCAGGTCATTGCCTGGCTACGGCTCAGTAGTAATTCATGTGGCTATAAGACATGGTGGGCCAACAGTCCTCCAGGGGGACATGCTATCCTTTCAACCAGCTAATGCCATGTCCAAGCATTTTAGCCATTTTTGTACTCCGATGGAAATGTTAGCCGCAAGGGACCCCCAAGCTTTCGCAGACTAGCCCTGGAGAAGTTGTTGACAATAAATAAATAAAAATTAAAAAAAATAAATCTACGTATATTTAATCTTATACTTACCTGTTTATGTATATCAAATTTATTTATAAAAGTTAGAAAATAAATATTAACTAAGATATTTGATCTCGTAAAATAATTTATTTGCCTGTTTGTGTCTACCAAATTTATTTATTAATATCAATAAAAAATAATATAAATAAAGAAATTGAATAAAATAAAAAAATTATTATGGAAGGCCAAACATATTATTTTAAAATAAATATGTTTTTATAAAATAAATCTCATTAATATAAAATAAAAAAATTCTTTAAAAATTAAATACAAACAAAATATAAAAAAACCTCTATTAAAAAAAGATTTACAAAATCCATGGTTTAAACTATGAAATTATAATAAATCAATAGAGAAGAAATTGAAAATAACCATAAAATTATTTTTTTTAAACAATGTACAATGATAAAATCATAAAAGAAAATGAGAAAAATAATTATTACACATGTCATTGAATCAAAACCATAAAAAATAAAAAAAATTATGAAACTCATTCCTTCACAAATCAAATGTTGAAAAATAAACCTTGGAAAAAAATCAATCACATAAAAAATTATGATTAAAATATTCAGGGTGAAAATCAAAATAAAAAATAAATTAGATGGCATAAAAAATTTAAATTGAAAAGAAAAAACTTTAACAAAAAAATAAAAAAAAATAAGAACTAAATTGAAAACAATAAAATATAAACTTTGATTGTAGGATAAAATTGGAAACCAACAAAAATTTAACAAAAATACCAAGGAAAAAAATTAGAAATAAAAAAAGGATCAAATTAAAAAAATAATATATGAAAAATTGTAATTTAAAGATTGAATTGAAAACATAATTTTTTTATAAATGGAAAAAAGACAAAAATATTAATAAAAAAATATAGGGACTGAAATTAAAAAAATCTAAAAAAGGATAGAAATATATTTTATTTAGGAGAGAAAAGATGGAAAGAAAAAATAACTGCCAGCTACAAGCTGCCAATCATTTATCCTAGACGCATGCCATGTTTTTTTATCATGTAAAATTTTTTTATTTTGCCCTTTAATAAATGAGAAACCAAAAACACTCTTGATCAACGACTATATTTTGTTTAGATAAGAGATAAATAAGTACTTTAATTTTTTAAAAGTATTTTTAAAAATTAAATAATTTTTTTTATTTCAAAAGGTTAAAAACTAAAAACAACCTCATGCACTCCTAACAATCTTCTAATACCCAATGTTCCTCTACAAAAAACTAAACCACCCGGAACAAAACCTCTCAATTTTTTCATTTTTCCACGTAATGACAACAATAATTTCAACGTAGCAATCTATAATGAACTATATCCAGCTGCAGTTGCAGAAAAACTCCTCTCTCATGATTCCCAAGAAATAAACAGGCTGCCTAGACTTGTATAATTGCTGCATGCACTGGGGAGGGACAAGTTACCATCAAACTTTCTGCATCTCATCTACCACATATACAGACTTCGTCCCCATCCATATCGACACATCGGAAAGATACAGTGAAAAAGTATACTTCCGATGCAATTCTATAGGTTCCAGCGTGTGTTGAGAGCAGCCGGATTTTTTTTTTTTTTTATATTCTTGGACTGTTTTGATATGTTAATATTAAAAATAGATTGTAAAATGTAAATATACTTAAAAAACAGACACCACAAATTATACATCAACTTGCTTGTTAAATGTTTTATCACTTCATGCCCATAAAGGAAAACAGTACCCAGTTCATCCAAATCTTGAGCACAGGCCGCCTGAGCCTCTCAATCCGGCAAATCCATTATAGCTTATGAGATTCTTAAGATTCTCTACTTGGTCCCCAACACCACTGATATACAAATCAGGGCCAGAAGTAGCAATGTGATAATAAGAAAAGGAGATAAACCAATAAACCACCAAATAAATAATAATTAAAGGCTCTAAAACTGTCTGATAGCCTGATATGGTCATGCATGTCTTGAATTTTCTCGGTTTCCGGCAAATCCATTATAGCTTATGAGATTCTTAAGATTCTCTATTTGGTCCCCAACACCACTGATATACAAATCAAGGCCAGCAGCAGCAATGTGATACTAAGAAAAGGAGATAAACCAATAAACCACCAAATAAATAATAATTAAAAGCTCTAAAACTGTCTGATAGCCTGATATGGTCATGAATGACTTGAATTTTCTCAGTTCAGAATTATCAGTAAGCCATAGATTTATACACTCTCCACTCACATTGTTCTTCATTAAACATAGAACTCATTCTGGGCCAAACTTAGGGAAATCACAAAAGAAAAGACAAGTTTGCTCTTGAATCCACCAAAATACTGATACAATCAGAGTGCTTAACTTGAGGGAAACCACACAACCTGCTAAAATCTCAATACACCCTGTTGCTGATAGTTTGGTAAAGAGACCTAAGCTGTGTGTTCCATTTCTCAATGGCAGTATATTTTTTCATTCCCTTTGACCTGCAAGACATTTGACAGTGATCAGGATTGCTGGCAGAAATAAAAGCCTAGCATTTTGTACAACTATAATGAAGATGCAATTACAGCTGCCAAGCAAACAGTAAACCAGGACAGAATGAAAGGAGAAGAAACTTTACCTGTCACCACGCTCTAATAACCTGTTCACTTGATCAATGTGTCCGTCAATACGATTATCCAATATTAGTGAAACCAGCAATTGTTCTACATCTTTTTCTGGCACATTGAGTTCCTGCCAGTCAACCAGATTTGTAACGGGAATAGAAGTTTCTAGGGAATATATAACTAAAAAAATTTCAATCAAGTTAAAATTCTCAGTCAATGTTAAAAGGTCCTAAAAAATAAGAACAATAAAACATAAACAACAGTATTGCAGTAATTGTGCACAATACTGCAATGCTAAGAAGAAACCACTGCCTTCACCTTTGATATGAAGGGAATCCTGATTCTTGTGTAAGGTTTAATAAGCTTAAGCAGAACTTGAGTCCTCACATTCTTCAACAGATCTTCAATATAATTTCTTATGAATGGATCATCCATTATTGTCCTTCTGTTACTCTGAAGAAAGCCCAAGTAGCAGCTTCAATGCAAGCAGAGGGACAAAAACAAGGTTTACAACTGCGCAAGGATAAAGTTGCCATCAGAGTCCACTAACCATACCTTGAGAATTTTCTCGAACTCCAATATTTCATTTCGTTGATATGCAGCTATGAGATTTGTCATTGCCAAAATCTCAGGGTCATTTTTATATCTGAAGAGTAATTATCATTAGAGAATGCACAGAAGAGTTGGAGAAGAATAAATAAAACCATACTTTCAAATTTTAGGGTAAAATATATGATGAATGTACTTACGGCTTTGCCTCTTGACCGTCAAAAGGATTAACTTCAGATTCCATCAGCATATTAGCTAAAACCAGGTATCTGTTAACCGTGAAACTTAGATGGTTAAATGTTTGACAAAATGCATAACAGCAGTTCTCATTGAGGAAGAGATCTCGTTGATGATGGACTATTGATGCAATGTAAAGGCAAGACATATCTTGTGAGAAAATCACCCAAATGATTACATGTCACATTGATGATGTATATAATCCATTTCTCAATCCACATTTTGTTACTTTATACTTGTATCCAGATGCTGTGAATTAGTTGGCAAGCCATGATAGTGCATCTTGCAAATTTCTTTTACTCTGGAATTTAGGTGAGTTTTTCTAACTTGTATCTTAAAAGCTTATTTCCAATTGACGCTATTTTTTTCTCTTTCTTTTTTCCTGAAGGAAGTCCTTCAAATGTCTTGATACATTTTGTTTCACTCAATAAACCAAATTTTGTTTGTAAACATAGAACAACAGGATGAAGAGAGCTCGTATAACTGAACCAGCTAAGCTTATAACTGAGACTTTGAGGAGTCAAGATGTACATGATACCAAAACAAACTAATACTTTGAGAGAGGTAGAGAGGATGATGACATGACACAATAAAAAAATAGAAAATAGAAGAGAAGGCAGACATACTTTAAGCATTGTATGCGTCTCTGGTTCCCAGCTTCATCATAGTTCTTAAAAGCTTCAAAAAAATCTGTTGCTGCCTCAGCCCATTGACGCTCTGCCATATGCATCTTACCTCCACATTCACGGATTATTCCCATGATCCTTGGATGTGGAATTGCTGACTTGATAGCCAGTGCCTTTTGGTATAATTGCTGGAAATTTTTCATAAACAATTACATGATCAGTCAAAAGAATCTAATCCTCATGTTAAATCATCATAAAAAAGTATGTTAAGTCAACCAAACAGAAGAAATAAAGTGCATAACATGAAAATTAGAGAAGCAATATTAACAATAATATGACTCTTAGGCAATCTCAACATCCTTTATTTTCCATTCAAAACAAGCAATATATTTACATGAGAAATCCCTTATGTAAGTTAGTATATGATCCATACTGGATACCAAAATTGAACTACGTTAACAGAGAAACCCAGATACAAGCCATGTATATGTTGAGTTTAGTATCAACACCATAGCTTAAGAAAAAATTGAATCCTGTTCTTAAGACTTAACAGTCCTAACAATTTTGTCAATTTGGCACTGCTAAATAATAAAAAACCATAGCATTGTGTTCAAATTCCACAAATACCATGAAATCCTACTCAATTAGGTTAATATACAAGTTGAGGAGTACTTCCATTGCTGTTTTTTCCTACTTCCCTAAAAGCTAAACATGCACCTTGAGAAATATTCATTAATGAATTATGAAAGCAGGACATTAGCTCCCAAAATTACCTGTCCTCTAAGCCTAGTATAAATCAAATTTAAAATTTCATGTTATCAGCTGAAAAAATAATGAATTTACTTGTTACATGAACATGGCACTATATTTCACAAACTTCACAAAAGCATATGATCAACGAAGCTGGTGGAAGGAAAAAGAAAACAACCCTCAAGGCTAGAAAATAGTTCAAGCCTGCATGTTTGTTTAAGTGGTATAAAACCTTCACAGAGATTAGGAAAGCGCCATACAATTGTTGCAGTATAGACTATATCATCCAGTTCTAAATACACATGCAGAAACACAAACGAAATACTGGAAAATCCTTACCTTGAGCTTTTTGTTATTCTTGGTTTCGGTATACATTTGAATCTCAATTGCATACACTTCCAAAAGTTGGCTACCTTTCTTCTGATCATCTGTACCATCTTCTCTTTGACAAGATTTGTGGAGTTCCTTCAGAATCTGTTGTGTACAATGAATCAATTGCATAACTAATACTACAGATCAATAAAAAAGGAGAGCTAGAAAATGAAAAAGACAAGGCACCTTACTCATCCGCCCATATTCACCCATATCAAACCAAATCTTGCAAAGCTTAAGATTTGTCTTAAACCAAAGTCTCTGTAGAACACAAGAACAGTGTAAACAAACATCTTGACATAAAGGGCACTAAGAAGATTACGATGAATTCCAACCTCATTTTTTGCCTCTTCAAGGGCCTTCAAAGTGGTCTGATAAAATTCTTGCAGGAGACTGAAGTTCTGACTAGCTGATCCAGAAACAAAGTCCATGATATTGTTTATACATTTCTCACTGTAATTTCGAGTCACTGCTGATTTGATGTATGTTAGCATCTCCCTGTATGCTTCCATCATTTCTTTATATTTCCCTAATCGATAATAGAGCTTAACCGTTTGTTTTAAAGCTTTGAATCCCCTGGTAACAAGATGAAGATTTGTTTTATTATCAAACATCACCTTAAAAAAATAAATAACTCCAGGAAATTAGTGGAGCAGACAAGAAAATATAAAACAGTCTGTCTCATAAGAACAGAGAAACAATTTGAATAGCAGTACATAGTGAAAGGTTAATAACTACTTTCATGAAATCTCTCCAACTGAGTAAAGTATTTTAAAATATCAAGAGCATTGACAAAATATTAGCAGACAAAGGAAGAGATATGATTGTCCAGTTATCCATTCATGCCATTTCTCTTTAAAAAAAGACCTTTCAACTTCCTCTAAAGTCAATTAGACTGCCACATATTGAACTGGAATAATTTAGTTATATTTAGTGAGAGAGTACATGCATGCATGACATAGATTGACCTGTATATCACACAAATTTAGAAGTAAAACCCACTTGGTCTCTGGATGGAAAGGAGTGACTCTCATGTTTTTCAGAATACTACTTGAATGAACTCTCAAAGTGGTTTTCTCTAGAAAAGATAGCTTCAAACCCACAATACCTCTACAATTATGTATGGTTAATTAGTTTTAAACAAGTAGGTCTTTAGCCAAGTCATCCACTTGTCTGCTAGCTGCAGAAAGCTCATGCTACATAAAGATTCTCACTTGTAGATATAAAGTAAAAGAAACACCTTAGCTTGATAGGATTTCACTAGTGCAGTTGTAACACCATGCTAGGACAAGATCAACAAGACACACGACTATGATGATTTTTCCACATCACCAAAAGCTGAATTGCAGAAAATGTTTGCCAACTTGATTTGCACATGGGATTCCTCCATCCTTCTAATGATTATTAATTTTCTTAAAAAATCTGAATTAAAATGCACGGGATAAAGTGAAAGGTAAAAATGGAGAGTTATATGCTCAATATCAAAAACATTAAGTAATTGCATTCTGCATATAATATTGAATCCGTTTTCATTCACAAGACAGTTCAAAATCACTCACCATTCTGCCTTCTCTGGTTCCATGCTAACTACCTCAGCAAAACCTGCAAGTGCTCCTTCTGGATCTGTTTCAACCAAACCTTCGCATGGAAACAAAATAAAGGAAAAGCAAAATTACATCTACAAAAACCTGATGAGAACAACTAATAATTGACTACATTAAGACTACTATTCACAAGTTAGCAGATAAAGCTACAACGATGTTGCCTAATTAAACCTACTAAAGAATATAAATATCATGCAACAAAGTTCAACCAAGAAAACAAATAATAACAAGAAGGGAAAAAAATCATGATTTGAAATATAACAATGATAAAAGCAAAACATACAGCAACCACTTGTTTATCTACATACAGGCTGATGAGACTTTGTGACTATAATCACCCTTTCAGGACAGAAAAATCATTCCGAAACTTCTTTGAGACCAAATTGCTTAATTTAAACACAATTGTACCCAAAGAAACATCCTAAAGGTTATCACTTCAAAAGCACCCAAATTTCTACTAACCTTACCTAGAAAAAATAGTTTTGTTTTTTGTTTTTTTTTTATAAAAATCAAATCCAACCCAAATTTAAGAGAGTAAAAAAACCAATAATTTGCACAGATAAACTTCAACAAGCATTATCACCCAACATCAATTTCTCCAGAAACCAACTAAACCCATTACAGATTATCAAGTAAAACACTTGATTATGCACCAAATAACAATAACAAATAATAAGAAATTAAAGACCCATGCAATAGAAAATATATAAAAAAAAGGAAAAGAAAGAACCTTTAGAATTGTAGTATTGATTCTCAATATCAACATCCTGTTCCTCAGGCTCTTCGTCTGAGTATTCGAACCCATAATCCTCCATATCTGCATCTGAAAATACATTCGCAACAATTAAAAATAAGAAAAGAACAGAATTTATACATGGGGTTTTGCTAATTAAGTGACTTGGATGCTATAAAATTGAAAACGCACCCGAACCCATTATTGATTGAGCACAAAATTCCAAGTCAGTGTGGTTTTACTGGAAAGAAACCAAGCACTTCTGCTAGATTTTTTGAAATCCAGCATAAGGGTATAGGGCTTTTCGTACATGTTTTACTTTAACACTGACGAGCTCTTTTAAAATGTGAGGAGTTAATTATAACGTAATCCCTGTAGTTCTATAAGATTGGAAACTTAGTCCTTGTAGGGTTTCTCATCAATTCCATGTTCTTTTCTATTTTTTTTTTATCTTTGAAGAAAAAAAGAGAGGTAAATAAGATGGGAATTTTTTTGATAGGAAATAGGTAATTTTTGAAAAAAAAAAAAACTACAGGTTGAGGATGCTTAATCTCATAATACATGTAATAATTAATTAATCCTAATAATAAAGGACCTGGTTATAAGTATCTAAATCTTAGGGATTGGTTTTAAAGTAATTAATTATAGCTTAGTCCTTGTAGTTCGCGAAAGGTAATTAATAGTCCAAGTGGTTTCATCATTTAAATATATAATTCCTATGTCCTAGATCCATTTATAATTTCTTTTCAGTCTTTTTATTTTTTTAAATAAAAAAGAAAGAAAATAATATGAAAAGATTGACGACAACTTTTTAATATAAAATACTACTAAATTAATTACGAACATTACTAATAAATAATAAAAGGCTATTCAATTAATTTTCACTAGAATAATTATTTTTTTAATTTTAAAAAATATATAGGTATCCTTAATGTGTTTTCAAGAAAAAAAAAAATTAAACTATGTAAAAAGTGATTTGATGCGGCTCCATTAACTTGATAAAATTAAAAATAACTTGAACAACTAGAAAAAAATAGTTTCAATAATTTTTTTTTAAGATGATATTTTTTTTAAAAAAATATTAAAACAAAAATATTAAATTGATCAAGATCAACTTAAGTTAATATATAAAATATATGATCTGAATCATGAGATTATGATAACTTTATAAAAAAAATTTAAAATTTAATTCTCAATCAATTCAATATTAAAGAATAAAATTTAAAAAATCAATTAAAAAATCAGAACCAACTCAAGTTAACTTAACAAATCTGAATTATAAGACCAAGATAACCCAATAAAAAAATCAAAATAAATTATAAAACTCAATCCTCAATTAATTCAACATTTAAGGTTGAAATTAAAAAAAAAGTCAATTCAAAAAACCCAAGTCAAACTAATTTAACTTGCCAAGTCCTTACTTTTGGTCATAAAATAACATTATATAAATAAAATAAATAATAAATAATAAAACTTAATTTCTAATCAATTCAAGTGATAAATAATAAAATTAAAAAAATAATTATAAAAAAAAAACAAGTTAACTGAGTTAACTCATAAAATTTATGACTCAAGTTACGAGACCGAGATAATTTCATAAAAAAACTAAAATAAATTATAAAACTTAACTCTTAAAAAATCAAATGAGCTAAATAATAAAATTAAAATAATAATAAAAACAAAGTATTCTTTACTTCTTTCTTTGTGATTAGAGGAATACTGATTTCCCTCCCTAATTAATTTAATATCAAATATATTAATTAAATTGTTTTAATAAACTATATAAACTAAGTTATAAACATTAAATATATGGAGTTAATAATTACAACTCAATCCTTGCGGTTTAATAAAATTAATTACTTAATCTATATGGTTTTAAAAACTATCTATTTAATCCTTAAATATAAATTTTATTATAACTTAGCCCTCTCTTGAATTTTATATTCTTGTTTTGTTTTTTTGATGGAGTAGCCAGTTTATATTATTAATCAGAACAAACAACATCCAAAGATATGATAAAAAAAAAATTCAAATAGAAGGTTCATCAACCCAAGCCCCATCGCCATTGTTTCAAAGAGCAAATCTTGCGAATGCATGAGTTGCTTAATTTCCCCACCTCTTAGCATGTTCAGAAACAGATCCCAAACTAGACAGTAGCTGTTTGATCACTAAAAATGAGTTCCCATGTGTAGTCACATCAGCTAAGGCTGTGAGCTTAAAAATAGAGATCAATTTTGAATAAATTATATTAAGTTTGTGTATATTGACCCTTAATTGCTTGGGATTTAAAAGTGAAGGAAATTATTTTATGATTAATGGTTAACTATGGTTTGGATAGGAGATTTCTATTTAATTTCTATTCTTTTTGCTTACCTATTTTTCCCTGTGAAAAAAAAAAGGAAAAGAAAGGATTAGATTGTTCCTTGATAGTTAATTAGTACTTAAAAGTGTATTTTTATCATGGTTTTATATCATCATTTTGCACCTGAAGTATCAATAACTCCTTAACTAAAGTACGTTTTATAATAATCTATCTAATAATATAAGATACTTTTAATTTGTGGTAAATGTCCGTTTTAAATGCAGACTTATCACATAAATGAAAGGTAAAGAGATGATCAAACTTAGAAAAGAGATGTCGGCGCAATCCAAACCGGAACACTGTTCGGTAATTGGGTCATATCTAGAGCTATAGATCTTAGATTTAGGTCTACTTTATATGAATGGAAAGGTAAGACATAGGCCTACAACTTTTATATGGAGCCCAAGATCTAAAAAGGCCATTTTCAAGTCCAAATTGTTGGAACAACAAAGAAGCCCGAATCTGCCCTCCAGCCCGAGTACTGTTCAGTATTTTGGCCATATCTGGAGTTATAGAAGTCGCAATGAGCTGAATGTTTTACACAAGAAAGCTGAGAAAATTTATTAGAACTTTCATGTTTTCAAGTGGCTCTAATTTTGACATTATCAATAAAGTTTTGGGCAGACAAGAGAAGATAAGGATTGTCACCAAGTCAAGGGTTGACCATCTACTCATCAATTAGTCATCAAATCAATAGTTCCCAATTTTGGCCTATAAAAGGAGGCATTTGCCATGCATTTAGGCATGTTGGTGTCCAGATCAAGATCATACTTTTGTTTTCTCTCTTTGTATTTTTTGTAATGTTTATGCTTTGCTTCCATTAATATTATGTTTATGCCTTTCATTTCCTTTCATTTACTTAGTTAACTTTTATGTTCTTATTTTGTTTATCTATTTTACTTTCTTTCATTATGTCTAGCTAAGTTAATTATGTCAAGGTGAAAAGGTTACACTAATGGTGTAAGAATAAGTATGGTATAAACTTAATATGGACTTTAATGTTTGATACTAACATGTTTTATATTTGTTATCTTATTCACTCTTTAATACTTTGCTTGTTAAATGATTAATCTTGATTTATGTTATATAACAATTAGTACAACAAATGCTTGACACTTTCATAGCCCATACTGTATGGTATAACCGACACCTGAGCTATGAATGGAACTTGATTTGTTGTTAACATAAGTTATAATCATATATGCTTGATGAAATTTACAAGTATTAGCATTAATTGAATAAGATGACTAATGTAATCATGTTAACAATCTATAATGTGTGGTTTCCAATTGAACAATAAGAGTTTATACTATACTTGTTTGACATACCATTAGTGGAACCTCTAACCTTGACATTTGATATTATCACTATTTAATCCTTACATTAATATTCTATCTCCAAGTTCTCATCACCATCTTCTTCTTCTCTTTCTTTATTATTATTATTATTACTATTACTATTATTGTTGTTGTTGTTATTATTATTACTATTATTGTTGTCATTGTTGTTATTGTTATTATTGTTGTTGTATTGTTGTTATTTATAATTTGTACAATAACCTCCCTATGATTCGACCCCGGTCTTGCCGGGTTATTTATTACTTCGACACTCCTGCACTTGGGAGAAGACATTAATCTTTTTGTCGTGTCAATAATCATCTTCTTGAAATATCTTCCTCATGCAATTGTGAATGTGCAATTCAAATTCAAAGCACTCATGTTATATAAAACATTGCTGCCATTTCCTTTGTAGATAGAAGTTTGTAAATATATTTAGTTTACCGTAACGAGATTGTAGTTAAAAAATAATTAGTATGGATTGGTAGTTTGTTATCATAAAAACATTCTAAACAAAATATATTTTAGAAAATATTATAGTTTATACATGTTTAAATTTATAAACTCAAGACAAAGAAACTTAAATTAACCATACTTGAATTAAAAAAAAAGGTATTTATTTGTTGAAACACTTTAAAGTAATGAATATTTTGTTATTGTTCATGATGAATTCTTTATATTTAAGGCTTTATTACTTCTCATTTATGCAACTAAAATGTATACAATATGCCTCCCAAGATTTTAACACTACCACCTTGGTTTAGATGCACTTCTAAACCAAGGTCTTTGAACCAAAGAATATGAAATCAAATATCTCTCAATAATATGAATATAAGCTCTAGATTTGAAAAGAAGATCAAAGCATAAATTAAGAATAAAACACTAAAATATCATGTGAGGAAGAGTGTGTAAAAATGTGAAAAATTCTTACTTTAAACTCTTTCTTCACCCTTTTTTTATAGTGGATTTTGGAAGCTAAAATGTTAAATAATTAATTCTCACCATTATCAACTATTGATTAGCCATCATAAATCGAGAATTAAATATAAAAAAACTAAGAGTTCTTTTAGTGGAAAAACCAAGGGTTATTTGAGATTAATTTCTCATTCACCTATAATTTGTTTATTTAAAACAAATTTTCAATATTCCTCCACATGAATGGAAATTGTCTCACCAATTTAAAAATGACTCAAAAATTTGTAAAAAGATATTGTTTTGGTAGATTACTACATCAGAATTGGTAATTTTTTGCTTTGAACCTTTCTTAGTGAAATAATATTGGATTTACTTAACTAAATAGTGAATGTAACGTTTTAAACTATTCAACTTTTTATATAAATCAAGATAATAATACTTGCATAGTTCTTTATCTAGAGATTTCATTTGGTTCTCACTATTGTGTGTGTTTTTGCATGTTTATACGTGATGTCGATGATGATTTTCATCGTTTGTTTGATTGATTTGGGAGTAACTACCTAATATTCGTTTTAGGGTTACTAGAAAATCTAAATATACTAATCTTTATTAGAGATTCGAGAGGAAGATACTAGTTGTGACTAGAAAAAGTATCAGCATCCCTAATACACCATACCTGATGTAAGCTGCTTCGTGGTTTTGATATGTTATAGAAGTTTTAAAGGTTTTGTCTTGTTGTTAGATATCAAGAATATATCTTACATATAAGCTCGTAATCCTTGACCTTGAACAAATCAAAACATTAAATTCTTCTTTTCTATTTTTTGTTTATCATAAAAAACATCCATAAAAAAAAATACAAAGACACATTCACTTTTACTATGTTTCCTCACACCCATTATCACAGTTTCATAATTATAGATTTACAAATATCAATAATTCAAAATAAACAAAACTAAACTTTAAACAATTTAAAATTTATAAACATACCTAAAATAATACAGGAATGGTAGGGAACGCCTTTTAAAACTACAAGAACAGTGGCTACACATCTTCTTCATGTGCCAACACCACTAGCAGCGAGTGGGTTCACCTGTCGCTGCAAGAAAATCGAAGAAACCAGGGGGATTTGGAATGGCTTCGTCCCATCTTCTCTTTCCTGCCAACGATGAGAATCACCATCACCTGGAACAAAAGAAAAATGTACAAACTATCGCGGGGTGTGCGAGCATCTGGCGATGGCGGAGGCTCTTGTCGTGCCTCCTGATAAGGGGTGTTGTGAGTTGGAAAAATTATGATTAATTTTTGAGAGTCGTCACCTAGTATTATGGTTAATAGGAAGCTATGGTCTACGAGAGTCTGAGTAAGGAACTGGTTGTGCAAGGGGAAGATGCATCACCCCTAGTGCACCCTACCTAAGGTAAGTTGCATTGTTTTATGATTATTTTTTAGGTTGAATTTCTATTTATTGGTCTTATCTAAGACTTAAGGCAGATCTCTCTTCATGAGAGAGTTTTTACCTTATCGGGTTAAATCCTAACCGTTCTAAAGTCTAAATTTTAGCATCACATTTATTTACACTTTATATTTTTAATATCTAGGGGTGTACTTTATCATATAATTTTGCTCCTAGAAATATTAAAGTCTACATCTGAATCCTAGAGAAAATTGCAAAAAAAAAAAATTTATATTTTGACCAAACCCTAATGGATGATCATAAACCGGTTATGATATAAGAAATATGCAATTTGTTTTAAAAGTTTTTTTTGATATTTTTGGAAACTTTTTTTTTAATTTTTTTGAAATATTTTAGAGAAAATCAGGTATTTTAATACTGGATTTATATTTTACAGTGTATATATACAATCCGATATTATGCAAAATTAAAAGAAAAATATTTTAAAAAATCACAAATTTTTTTAAGGATTTTTTTGATTTTTTTTAATAATATAATATAATATTAAATATGTGGGCTAGGCTGAGCCTAAGAGCTTTTGGTTGGGTTGATATCGACCTAACTTATCTTTTTGGGCCAGGTCGGACCCAAATGGTCTGACCTAGGCCCGCATGGTTGTTGGCCTGACCCAGCAACCATGCTAATTAATGTTTTTGCATGTAGAATGATAATTCATCTTGAATGCATCAACTTAGTTAATAGCATAGGGGAGGTGGCATTATATAATGCCGGAGTGCTTAAATGGAGGCTTGTCTGGTCAAGATGGGGAGCGACTGATGTGAGGATGGTGATTGAGGCTGTGGCATAGACAGTGCCTTGTGGTAGAGCAGGATGAAAAAAGGAGAGCAGAAGAGGGACCGGCGTTGTGGTGGCTGTTTTGCCACTGATGAGGATTTGAGTTTGCAGAGAGGCTGTGCTGCCATCTTTTGGTGGAGGAGGAAGGCGTCTATAAGGTCTTCAATGGTTGAAGAGACGGTGGAGAGAGAAGGAAGGGAGGAACGTTGGCTAGAAAACAAAACAAAGGAATACGCTGATTTTTAGACCCATTTTTCTCTCCCTTAGGTCATCAAATCCACCTTTATTTATAGGCGGTGGAAGAGGGTAATCTTGTTTACTTTGAAGAAAAATTTCAGCCCTTGATTCAGGTGAAAAAGATCCCAATCGTTGGCTTAAAGTAAGCATGACGCATTGTCAAATTTGCAGCTGCAGGCTACTTGAGTTGGTCTCTTTGGGGTGGTGACATGTTTGTTTATTTGCTAGTGAGCTGGTGCCAACCATACCTTGATGTAGAGGGATGTCTGGTGATTAGTTTCGTGCAAGTTTTGGCAAATTTGATGGACGTTAAATGCATTAAATGCACCTGCAAAAGGGATGACCAGACGTGACGTGTCATCTGGTCTTTTTTTTTCTTTTTTAAAATGTCGCCGTTTTGGGTTGGATTAGGGATTTGCACTGATTTTTAATTGAGTCCTCTAGCTCCTAATTTCTTTCAATGAAACCCCTAATTGACTTTAAACTTTGAATTTAATGCAATTAAGCCCCTGCTGAACTTCAATTGGAACCCTAAAGTTACGTGCCTTTTACAATATAGTCCTTAGTCTCTGATTTTTTCAATTTAACCCCTAATTGACCATTAAACTTTCAATTTCTTTAATTTTCCCCCCAGGTTTTGTCAATTGAGACCTTATAGCGTGCTACCTGTTGCATGATGGTCCTTGATCTTAGATTTTGTCAATTTAGCACTTAATTGACCATAAAACTTTAATTTTCTTGCAATTTGGCCCCCAATTTCAATCAATTAACTTGGTAAAAATTAAATTTGGTTTCTTAAAATTCTAATCTTCTCAATTAATCCCAAATTAGGCTCCTAAACTTAATTTTTCACCAATTAAGCCCTAAATAAAATTAATTTGAGCCATTTAAAGTATAATTAAGTCCTTTCACTTAATTAAATCCTTCAATTGAACCCAAATTAATTCTTAAACATAATTAAAGTTTAATTTGGCCTATGATTAAATTAAATTGGCCTATTAAAAATTTAATTATATCATTGGACTTAATTTTTATGCAAATTCATTCAATAATCATTTAATTTGACCTTGAATTTGTATTTTTTATCTGTTCTTAGGCATAATGGGGTACAATTAGGAAGGGATCGAACCACAGAGAGGAAACAAATTATAAATAACAATAATAACAATAACAACAACTATAATAATAATAGTAGTAGTAATAGTAGTAGTAGTACTAATAATAATAATAATAATAATAATAATAATAATAATAATAATAATAATAATAATAATAAACAAAGAGAAGAAGAAGAAGAAGAATATTAATGTAAGGATTAAACAATGATACTAACAAATGTCAATGTTAGAGGTTTCACTAATGGTATATCAAACCAGTATAGTATAAACTCTTATTATTCAATTGGAAACCACACACAAAGGAGGTTCCAATCATATTATAGATTGTTAACACGATTACATTAGTCATCTTATTCAATTAATGCTAATACTTGTAAATTTTATCAAGCATTCATGATAATAACTTATGTTAACAACAAATCAAGTTCCTTTCATAGCTCGGGTGTTGGTTATATCATACAGTATGGGCTATGAAAGTGCCAAGCATTTGTTGTACCAATTGTTATACAACATAAATCAAGATTAATCATTTAACAAGTAAAATATTAAAGAGTGAACAAGATAACAAATATAAAACATGTTAATATCAAACATTAAAGTCCATATTAAGTTCATACTATACTTATTCTTACACCATTAGTGTAACTTTTTCACCTTGATATAATAAACTTAGCTAGACATAACGAAAGAAAGAAAAATAGATAAACAAAATAAGAACATAAATAAGATAAGAGTTACCAAAGCAAAGCAAAGGAATTGAAAGGCATAAACTTGATATTAATGAAAGCAAAACATAAACATTACAAAAAATACAAAGAGAGAAAACAAGAGCATGATCTTAATCTGGACACCAAGATGCCTAAATGCATGGCAAATACCTCCTTTTATAACCCAAAATTGGGAACTATTGATTTGATGACTAATTGATGAGTAGGTGGCCATCTCTTGACTTGGTGACAATCCTTATCTTCTCTTGTCTGCCCAAAACATCATTGATAATGTCAAAATTGGAGCCACTTGAAACATGAAAGTTATAGGAAATTATCTCAGCTTTCGTGTGTAAACAATTCAGCGTATTTCAACTTCTAAAACTTTAGATATGGCCAAAATAATGAACAATGCTCGGGCTAGAGGACAAATTCGGGCTTCTTTATTGTTGCAACAATTTGGACTTGAAAATGGTCTTTTTAGATATTGGGCTCCATATCAAAGTTGTAGGCCTATGTCTTACCTTTCCATCCATATAAAGTAGACCTAAATATGAGATCTATAACTTCAGATATGACCTAATTACCGAACAATGTTCCGGTTTGGATTGCACTGACATCTCTTTATCCTTTCAATTTCAGTTCGTAAATTCATCAATCAATCCTTTCATTTATATGATAGGCCTGTATTTAAAATGAATATTTACCATAAATTAAAGGTATCTTATATTATTAGATATATTATTATAAAACATGCTTTATTTAAGGAGTTATTGATACTTCAAGTGCAAAATGATGATATAAAACCTTGATAAAAATACACTTTTAAGTATTAATCAGAAAGATTGACCTTAATGTAATTGGAAAAGGGAGGTTTGCGGTTGTGGTTGGCTAGGAGAGGGAAATGCTGGGTTCATGGCTTTTACTATTGTCATCTATTAGGCTGGCTTCATTATTAAGAAGAGGGTATTGCTTGGGTGCTTTTGTGTATGGGCTACTGGATCTCTAGTGAGGATGGCTTTGTTGTGGCTAACAATGAAGGGGGTCAGTGGAATGGGGGAACAACTCTATTCTGTAATGAAGATAGGGACAATTGAGAAAGGAAAGCTCTGTGTTGTTGGAGTAAGGAGAGGTGCTGAAAATGGTAGAGAGGGACAGAGGCGGCTGCCTCCCTTTAGTAGAGATGAGTTTAGGGTTTTTATCTTTAGGGTTTTTTGTGTTTGGCTCCCTTTTTTCTAAAAATTATCTCTCCTAAAATTGTCTCTGCCTTTAATTCCCCCCTCTTTGTTTGGTTTATACTTATATTCCAAGTAAAATGTTGCTAGGTTTCCAAACTATCCCTTAATTCTTTCTTTTTTCTTTTTTTTTTTTAAATTTTTATTTTTTTAAAAAGAAGAGCAATATCAATATCAACTTAACTGAGGAAAATCAATAACTTTGAAAATGATGCATTGATTAGTACTTAAAAGTGCATTTTTATCATGGTTTTATATCATCATTTTGCACTTAAAGTATCAATAACTCCTTAACTAAAGTACGTTTTATAATAATCTATCTAATAATATAAGATACCTTTAATTTGTGGTAAATATCCATTTTAAATGTAGGCTTATAACATAAATAAAAGGATTGATTGATGACTTTAAGAACTTCAATTGCAAAGGCAAAGAGATGATCAAACTTAGAAAAGAGATGTCGGTGCAATCCAAACCGGAACACTGTTCGGTAATTGGGTCATATCTGGAGCTATAGATCTCAGATTTAGGTCTACTTTATATGGATGGAAAGGTAAGACATAGGCCTACAACTTTCATATGGAGCCCAAGATCTAAAAAGGTCATTTTCAAGTCCAAATTATTGCAACAACAAAGAAGCCCGAATCTGTCCTCCAGCCTGAGCACTGTTCAGTATTTTGGCCATATCTGGAGTTCTAAAAGTCGCAATGAGCTGAAGTTTTTACACAAGAAAGATGAGAAAATTTCTTAGAACTTTCATGTTTTCAAGTGGCTC
>SRLM01001158.1:0-35538 GCA_015708895.1 Populus ilicifolia | reverse complement strand
AAATGGCCTTTTTAGATCTTGGGCTCCATATGAAAGTTGTAAGCATATGTCTTACCTTTCCATCTATATAAAGTAGACCTAAATCTGAGATCTATAGCTCTAGATATGACCCAATTACCGAACAGTGTTCCGGTTTGGATTGCACCGACATCTCTTTTCTAAGTTTGATCATCTCTTTGCCTTTGCAATTGAAATTCTTAAAGTTATCAATCAATCCTTTCATTTATGTGATAGGCCTGCATTTAAAATGGACATTTACCACAAATTAAAGGTATCTTATATTATTAGATAAATTATTATAAAACGTACTTTAGTTAAGGAGTTATTGGTACTTTAAGTGCAAAATGATGATATAAAACCATGATAAAAATGCACTTTTGAGTACTAATCAGTAATACACAATGTCGCTCTTTAGGAATGGTATCTATAAACCGTGAAGATAAAATACAATTCATTAAGGATGGCCTGAGTAAGGAGTCTTTATATAAACTTCTATTGACTCTTGAGACGCATCATAGTGGAGATGTGCATCGTGCAATTCATGATTTATGGCCACTATTTCATAAAGAACATGATCGACTTAGTCTTGGGAATCTGACTAAAAAAGACCTGTTTGCCAGTTTTTAAGAAAACTGGATGGGAAGCCTATCCCCGACCCATACAGGGCATTTAAGCCGTTCTTGGACGTAAAACCAAGGGAAGATGTGAGCCACAATCACAACTACTTGTACATATATATGCTTTTTCAAAAGTAAATAAATAAATAAATAAAGAGAGAGAGAGAGAGAGACTCTAGCTGGCCTATATATAGGTGGTATGATTGTCTTTCTAATTTCTCATCTATAAAATCCTCTCTTCCTTCCTTTCAACCCGTACATTTAACAAATACCGAAGTGTGTAGAAATAACAAGTTCCTCAGGTCATCACATAAGAAATATTTGTGTTTTTGGTGGATCTAGTCCTTGGAAAGAAAAGGAGTTTTTAGAGTCAGCAAATCATCTTGGTCAAGTGCTAGCTGAGAGAAAGATTCATTTAGTGTATGGGGGAGACAGTCTTGGGTTAATAGGAGAGGTGTTAATAACTGTATTTTTAGGAGGTAGTCATTGGAAAAATAATTGGAAAAATAATTGGAGAGAAACTTCAGGTCTCTACAATGTCAGCTCGAATGAATGCAATGTTTAACCATGTTGATGCCTTCATTTCTTTTCCAGGTGGTCTAGGCACATTGGATGAGATCTTTCATATTTTCTCTAGGTCCAATTGCACATTCACCATAAACCCATAGGTTTGTTAAATGTTAATGGTTATTATGATAAGTTGTTGTCTTTTCTTAATCACACTGTGGAACAGGAATTTCTAACATCTTCTGCATAACAAATCATAATCTTTGCTGCTGCTACTGAATAATTGATTGACCAACTACAATCTTTCATTCCTGTAATTGATCCTTCCATGAGTCACATAAATTGGTCAACTAAGAAAAGCCGTAAAAAGCTTATATTGGATTTGAGCTTCCATTTGTGAATCTTTGTATCTTTTAGTTTTATTATTGTATTTTGTTGTTTCTTATATTTTTTTCAGTGTGTTTCAGGTTTGTCAGTGTTTGTTATTTCAGGTGACAACTTCTATATTCTATCTTTTTACCTTTAAACATTGAGGACAATGTCTTGTTTTAGTTGAGGGGAGAGGGTAGTAGCTTAAAAAAAACTATGTTTTTTATTTCATAAAGCATGTGCAAAATGGTTGTTACTATGATGGCAGAGTAAGGAGAATCTTTTATGACTCTTGAGATGCATCTTAGTAATCATTCGTAACAAGGTCTATCATAATACTTCTTGAAAAATTCAGATTTACAAACTCTTGCATTGTTATCACTTAATTCTGCTCATATACTTATTTAACATGTATTCTTAAACCTTAATTTACACACACACTTCAACATATGATTGCGGGTTGCATATTGGATTATTACATTATTTATGTTCTTTTGTTAAAGGTAACAAATAAGGAAAATGGATAGTATATAATTAAAAAAAAAGAAAAAAAATGATAATAATAAAAATGTAGATATATTTGGTTTCGTAGCCTCCCTAACTTAAGCAATTAAGCCTGAATGGGTGTTTTAACACCTAATACCCTAAAGTCAACTAACTTGGGAGCTATTGGCCCAACGCTTGTTACATGGGTTGAGGAGAAAAGCTTAAGGAATCAAACATTGCACTATCTACATATCAATATCCGCGACCCAAGTTACTAAGCTCGTAGGGGTGTCTTAACACCTAATGCCCTAAGACCAACTAGTCTGGGAGTCATTAGCTGAAAGCTCGTTACATGGGTTAAAGATGCATGGTGTTTTAAATTATATGTATATATATTAAAAAAAGAAAGAAAGAAAGAAAAGAAGACAAAAATAATAATCCCAACCTAAGGAAGTTAACTTTAAACATTAGAATAAAAAATTTTGTTTTCTTCCAAGAAAAGCCCCATAATTATGTGTTGATACATTAAGCACAAAAGAAAGGTTTATGAATATCTTGTTAAGAGTTATTGAGCAGGTATATAAATTTAACGAGAGTTTTTTTTATCTGGATAGAGTAATGGAAGTTAAATGATAAATACCTTGCTTTGTGGAATGTGCAAATTATTTTTCAATTTTAAGCTTTGATTACTAGGGACTAGTAATAAGCTAGTTCGGGGGTGTGATTGATACTTAAAAGTGTATTTTTATCAAGGTTTTATATCATTATTTTGCACTTGAAGTATCAATAATTCCTTAACTAAAGCATGTTTTATAATAATATATCTAATAATATAAGATACCTTTAATTTATGGCAAATGTACATTTTAAATGCAGGCCTATCACATAAATAAAAGGATTGATTTATGAATTTAAGAACTGAAATTGAAAGGATAAGGAGATGGCAAAACTTAGAAAAGAGATGTCGATGCAATCCAAACCAGAATACTGTTCGGTAATTGGGTCATATTTGAAGTTATAGATCTCATATTTAGGTCTACTTTATATAGATGGAAAGGTAAGACATAGGCCTACAACTTTCATATGGAGCCCAAGATCTAAAAAGGCCATTTTAGAAGTCCTCTAGCCCGAGCACTGTTCAGTATTTTAGCCATATCTGGAGTTTTAGAAGTCAAAATGAGCTGAAGTTTTTGCACAAGAAAGCTGAGATAATTTCCTACAACTTTCATTGTCAAGTGGCTCCAATTTTGACATTATCAATGTCGTTTTGGGAAGACAAGAGAAGATAAGGATTGTCACCAAGTCAAGGGTTGGTTACCTACTCATTAAATCAATAGTTCCTAATTTGACCTATAAAAGGAGTCATTTGCCATGCATTTAGGCATCTTGGTGTCTAAATCAAGATCATGCTCTTGTTTTCTCTCTTTGTATTCTTTATGCTTTGTTTTCATTAATATCAAGTTTATGCCTTTCATTTCCTTTCCTTTACTTAGTTAACTTTTATCTTATTTATGTTCTTATTTTGTTTATCTATTTTTCTTTCATTCATTATGTCTAGCTAAGTTAATTATGTCAAGGTGAAAAGGTTACACTAATGGTATAAGAATAAGTATGATATAAACTTAATATGGACTTTAATAATTGATACTAACATGTTTTATATTTGTTATCTTGTTCACTCTTTAATACTTTGCTTGTTAAATGACTAATCTTGATTTATGTTGTATAATAATAATTGATACAACAACTGTTTGGCACTTTCATAGCCTATACTGTATGGTATAACCGACACCTGAGCTATGAAAGGAACTTGATTTGTTGTTAACATAAGTTATAATCATGAATGTTTGATGAAATTTACAAGTATTAGTATTAATTGAATAAGATGACTAATGTAATCATGTTAACAATCTATAATATGATTGGAACCTCCTTTGTGTGTGATTTTCAATTAAATAACAAGAGTTTATACTATACTTGTTTGACATACCATTAATGGATCCTCTAACCTTAATATTGTTTTTTATCGTTGTTTAATCCTTACTTTAATTTTCCATCTCAAAGTTCTCATCAATTTTTCTTCTCCTTACTTTAATTTTCCATCTGAAAGTTCTCATCAATTTTTCTTCTTCTTCTTTATTATTGTTGTTGTTGTTATTATTACTAATACAACTATTATTATTATTATTATTATATTATTATTGTTCTTGTTGTTATTGTTCTTGTTGTTGTTTTATTATTATTTATAATTTGTACAATTAACCTCTTTGTGGTTCGATCTCGGTCTTGCCGAATTATTTATTACTTCGACACTCCTACACTTGGGAGAAGACATCAATCTTTTCGTCGTGTCATTTTGCTTTCATTAATATCTTGTTTATACCTTTTATTTTCTTTCCTTTACTAAGTTAACTTTTATCTTATTTATGTTCTTATCATGTTTATTTATATTTATCTTGTTCATTATGTTTAGCTAAGTTTATTATATTAAGGTGAAAAGATTACACTAATGGTGTAAGAATAAATACAAGGTAAACTCAACATGGACCTTAGTGTTTGATATTAACATATTTTGTATTTGTTCTCTTGTTCACTTTTTAATACTTCACTTTTTAAATAACTAATCTAGATTTATATTATAGAACACTTTGTACAACAAATGCTTGGCACTTTCATAGCACAAACTGTATGGTATAACCAACACATGTGCTATGAAAGGAATTTGATTTGTTGTTAATATAAGTTATAATCATAAATATCTGACAACATTTACAAATATTAATATTATTTAAATAAGATAACTAATGTAATCATGTTAACAATTTATAATCTGATTGGAAACTTCTTTCTATATGGTTTTTATTTGAGTAATAAGAGTTTATACTATACTTGTTTGAAATACCATTGGTGGATCCTCTAACCTTGATATTTGTTGTTATCATTGTTTAATCCTTACATTGATCTTCCATCTCAAAATTCTCATCAACTTCTTCTTCTTCTCCTATTATTATTATTAGTATTAGTATTAGTATTATTATTATTACTACCATTACTATTATTATTATTATTACTATTATTACTACTACTAGTAGTATTATTGTTATTATTATTATTAGTATTATTATTCTTGTTTTTGTTGTTGTATTGCTATTATTTATAATTTATACAATTAACCTCCTTGTGGTTCGATTCCAATCTTACCAGGTTATTTGTTACTTTGACACTCTTTCACTTGAAAAAAGATATCAATCTTTTGATCGTGTCACATTTCTCCATTTAAGTTGTTCAAGGATCTAGTTGTTAAATAGTTGAAATTATTTAATTGCTTGTTATGCGATGTGATTGTTGAATAATTGAAAAGAAAGATTAAATATTGACTAGTATCTTAATGATACTAAAGGTGTCAATTTATTTGATAACTAGGAATTTAAATATTGACTAATAGCTAAATGGTAGTAAAAGAGTCAATTTATCTAATGACCATGGATTTAAATAATAAATATACCTTAAAAATATTAGAGCATCAAAAAGTGATGGATGATCCAAATGATATAATTGGAATAATTGATTTGAATGATATAAAAGAATTAATGGTATTATCAGTAAAGATACTATTGGATAATTGATGATGTAAAATCTCTTAAATGTTTGTTAATAATATTTTTATTTTAATAATTATTCTTCCCAATAAACTTATAAATTGTTAAATAATATTTCTTATATTGTAATTATTCTGACTACATTATTTTCAAAAGTTCGAGCTAAATAGTAAACTTTTATTATTATTACTGATGATTATATACCTTAATGTTAAATTGTCTTTTGAGATGAAGTTAAATATATTATTAAATATGCATGTATTAACTTAAATACTTAAATTCTTTGGATTGTTGTGCTATTTGCATAATCTTGCACTTTTTATGTCTTACATAGAAATTTATAGAATTTAGTGTGTTAATCTTTTATAAATTGTTTATGTTAAGTTTATAAAATGATTATATGAAAATCATTATGTAGAATGTAATAAGTAAAAACTAAAAGAATAGACGTAGTCTATTTTGATCTTTTTGGATATTGAAATCACCCTAAATATTAGATCTTGATGTAAAATTAGGATTTATACAGGTGAATAATAATGTTGACATTTGAAAACATTAGGGAAATTTTAATGAAATTTTAGTTGATATATATATAAACTCCCTGGTTTCATGTTATTTATTATTTTAAATATGTTAATTTGTATTCTAAATACGAGGCTTTATGGTACATGTTATCCGACAAGTATCCATATATTAGTTATAGGTATCCTTCATATGTTAGAGCATTGACTAGAAACATTTAATAACAATGATTTGTTATAATATAAATTTTATGATTATAATGGCTTCATAATTTTATTTTAAAAATAATTTTGTTTGAAGAACTTTATCTTTACTATTGATTTATTAATCAAATATTATATTTATTAATAAAAAATTTAATGAATATTAAAGATAAATAAAAATTTTATTAAAAAAATATGTTTACATTAACAAAATCAAAATCATTTATAAGATAACTGATTAGCAGTTATATATATTAATCAATTTCTGTATTGTAAACCAACTCTCCTTCCTGAAGTTTCAATAAATCCTCCTACTTGTTATTTTAACAATGCAAAAGAGCAGCTTGTGAATTTGAATTTTACTGGGTTCGTTGTCTGTTTGTGATTGTTCTTGATTGTTTTGTGTGGGTTCTATTTATGATGTTCAAAATAGATTGAATTGAATTTGGTGGCCGAGGCCTTTGAGAGCAGGTAATTAAACATGAATCAAAAGCGCAGGAGGTTCATGAATCCAGCATCTGCTTTGAAGTAATTCTTGTCCATCATAGAAGAAGAAGAGGATAGAGCTATGAAACCCACCCCTTTTCATTCCCATAATAATTAAAACCGATGAACTGCATTTGATTTACCTAACCGAACTTGAATGGTGGAGGAGAAATATGGGAAAGGGAAAGAGCGGATTAGATTCTTGGAACCAAAATCATGGATGTGAGCTGCCTTGTGCTTGTTTGTCCTGTCCCAGGGAAAAGAAGGAAATGGATGTCCGATATCTAAGTTTTTATAGCTATTGAACAATTTATAAATCTGCAAACCAAAAATTGTCCCCTGTACTAGCACCTGCTCTTCTTACAAGAAGGGGTTCCAACTGATTTGAGACGGAAAATGCACTCACAGCAAATTTAAGATTGCTTGATTTTATGAGCATACAGTTTTTTATACCAAAACCATGAGTCATTCTAACACTGATGAAATCTCCTGCTGTCCAGCAGCCAGGATGTCTCATGTCGAGTTATAAAATCTGCAATTCCACAATCTAGTTCTCCACTTCACAAGGCAAGACTGAAATGGTGGATGCCTAGTGCAGAAAATCCATCGACAATACGAAGAGGAAAAGGATAGTTTCATATACCATATGAAAAAAACCCATAAAGTACACTGAACACATGCTTGGAATTGCCTGCATAGCGAAGACCTTGCTTAAGTCGCAGTATTTACACTCCCAAGTCTTTCTCAAGTACAAAAGATAAACAAGATCAAAACCTATCTTTATAAGGAGTTCCATAAACAATAAGAACTGGTACATATTGCACAACCGTGTCGATTGGTATTGCAAAATTCACCCCAGAGGATGCCCCTGTCCCTGCAAGGAATGGGAAACCTGGATTATATATTATGCACTTTGAACAGAAAGAATTCAGTTCTCCTATTATACAATCCATGAAGGTACTGCCATTCTTTCTTTCTTTTTACTGCCACATCAGTTTGCTATACGGTTAAGGACATTGTCATTCTAAAAAGAATCAGGTGATGCCCCCAGTTCTTATTGTTTCAACATGCAGTTCAGATGTTCCACTCAGCTATTATTGTTTCACATGCAATCGAGAAAAGCATCATACTAACAGACTACCTCAATGGCTAGAAAAAATTTACTTTCAGCAATAATAATACAACCACGCACATCATCATTTGGAGATAAAGAGCCTACTCCCCAGTTTATAACAAGCAATTCTCACAGGAATTAAGAACACTCTTAAAAGGTAGTTCTTCACCCTGTTTTCTTAATCTTCCAAGAACTTCTCAATTGAGAGATAGCATTAGCAGATTTGAGAAACAAACAAGCTCAAAACAACTATCATTGAGTCTACAAATGCCTTAATACATACAAAATGTTAGCATGGTTTTCTTTCTTTATTTTACTTTGGGTTGAGAAGATATGATTTTGCTGAAACTACTAAAGAACCGTACAACTTTGGATGTCACAAAAGACAACCTTGACAACCTTTTTAAATCAGCTTGTCCTAGTCCACGCTGATCCATTTACATATTTAAGATATATGAAAAGTAATAGTTATTATTAAAGAGTCGCTCAAAAGGTTGAATGAAGAGAAACAAAAGAACTGAAAAACATATTTTACCTTTCCGGGTGAAGGTTGCTGTGTTGACTCCAATCACATGTCCAAATGAATCAATCAATGGTCCACCTGAATTCCCTGTATATGTGGAAAAGATTAGAAGTGGAAGATTTGGCCAATAATTATAATAAAAGTATGCAAACAGAAAAATTGATTGAAAAACCTCACATATTTCCAGTGTGAAGTCAATACCACAACACTATTTAATGAAGTCTAAGAGCCAGCAAGTTTAAGTAGTAGTGAATGAAAGCTAAGTCTCACAGAGGCTACTCAAAAGAAGCCAAATTTTGCCCCCTTAAATTAGTTGCCTGCTCTCATTTTACTAATTAGTAATGAAAAAAATATTTAAATAAATGAGCTAGAAACTTAAAACCAGGATAATTTCAAAATGTTTAATTTAAAGAAATTTAAGATACCTGCATTAATATCTGCATCTGTTTGAATAGCTCCACGAATGGCCTTTCCATTTGGCGAAGGGATTTCTCTACCCAAGCCGCTGACCACCTGCATCATTGAAACTCAATATCATATTATCATGCTTTTGATTATTTATTTGGTTAATTTCCAGCGATAAATATCATGTCATATGTGTTCCAAATGACATGCTAAATTTAGTAATCTAAATAATAACTCCAGAGAAGGCATCAGGCTATATAACTTAGCAAGCACAAAAGGAAAAGGTGAACAACTATTGCTCTTCTTGAATGCCGTAAATAGAAAAGTTGATCTGCAATGAAAAGGGCCTGGATGTTTCTATTTGATGTTTGCTTACAGTCATGGAACTTACAAGTAGATACTGACCATTGTCCTAAGAATATCTATATAACAGACATGTTAATGAAGGAGTTACCCCTGTTGTTAGAGTGTTTTCATATCCATAAGGATTCCCAATGGCAAAACAACTTTGACCCACATGTAATTCCCTAGAAGTACCAAGAGTAGCTGGCTTCAATTCGTATCCCTCAACATCGACCTGCAGGTGACAGTAGAATAAGAAGATTTACTTAGAAATAATAATAAATAGAAAAACAAAATATACTCATTTTTTTATGACGACCAAAAAGAAGGGTTAGGCAAAGAGCATTCTCAAAATACAGAATCAGAGCATGATAGGGCAATTGCATGTGGTATTCAGAATTTTCTGAATGAGACGAAATATGTTATATATTCATAGTGACATCAAATGGACCCTAGATCATAAGTTAGCTTATGCAACTTTCCCTGACATTGCTTGCTCAATTGCAACTTTTCTAATGATTTCTACATGGTAACAAAATGTACTCTGCATATATCAAGAACAGTTTTAAAATACACTGCACAAAAGTTTGATCTGATACCTTAAGGACAGCCAGATCATAAGATGGATCAAAACCAATTATCTTGCCTTCCCTGTACAAGCTATTGCCTCCAGCATCAACTAGAAATACCTGTAGGATAAGAAACCAGGAACAATTTAATTCAGATGGTGGACACTGCACTTGACCTCTCAGGAAAAGTATTTCAGCTGAATTATCAAAAAATTAAAGGGAAAGAAAAGGTAAGCTACAATTACAGAAATGCATATTACTAAAAACGAAGAAGACCTTACAACACTGTAATCCGCTTCTATCTGTTGCCAATTTAGCTACAACATGGTAATTTGTTACCTGTAACAGATGAGAACAACATTTTTCAAGCATATCCTGATTAATACCTGTGATCTAAAAGAAATAACTTCATCGAGCCAAGAAGAATGTTCAGAGGATTGGATAAGGTTTTAATCAAAGTGTGATTTTCAGCACAATCCAAGCATGTGTAAGATTAAATATTTCCGAAGATGAAAAAGACGGATAGACACCGTAAAACATACTGATAATAGTTTCTAATTTGTATTGATCGGCAAAGCAGTTTCTTTTTTAATCATTTCATTTACATGTAAACCAGGAAGAGACTACATGTAATAGCCACAGACAAGTTTTAGAGTTAATAACATAAAAAGGGAATAAATGCATACATACAATGTGACCAAACTTATCCCAGATGAAGCCCGAACCTGTTCCTTCGACTTTGGCATTTTCATCCTCTGTAAGCATAAACCGATCTTCAGGCCTGTTAGGAACTTTAGCTAACTCGATGTCCTTGATAAAAACAACTGATGGTGAGGATTCCTTCATAATACATTTTACAAAATGTCACTAGCATGAACATAAACAACTCATGACTCCGACAATGAATGAAAAATTCAAGTCATGCGATGCAAATATTTCTCATGCAACTCCGTGACCACATTGTTGATGGTCAGTCAGCCAAGAAGTTAAGTAGGTCATTAATTAGCACATCTAAACAAAAATAATCTCCTACTCAATGATTTAAGTCAAAAGCTAAATGGGTGGGGAGGGAGAGGAACCTGGAAGAGGCGAGCGATTTTATCCTCTTGTTGCTGAAGTTCATCTTGTTGTTGGGCAAAAGCAGAGTGAAGCAAAGGAGGGTTTGAATTGGGAATGTGCAAGTTGAGCAGGGAAGCCAGTACAACAACGCTGGAACCAAAGGCTATGGTTCTTCGTCGTCCAAGAACTAGGCTCTCGTTATCTGAAGAGGAAACGATCATCTTTTGGAGTGGAACGACAGCGGAGGGAGCACGAATTGAACCCAACACCACCATGTTAAGTGATATTTGCTGTCCACCTGATGACTCTGGTTTTTATGAAAGGATAAAGAGAACTGCTACCGGGTCTATAATGTCTTTTTCTTTTTCTGTCAATTTTTACACTAGTTCAGTTATATATATATATATATAAACCTTTGTTAACCCAAATAAAAGTGGTAAAAAATAGGGAATATTTCACATCAAGGAAAACAAAATGATAACAGAAAGAATTGATTTGAAAACACAATTAATAATGGTGCAAATACTATAATAAGTACATAGGTGGCTATTTTGCTATGGCAGGCTCATATTTTTTATATAAAAATATTATTAGCTGTTATTAAAAAATAAAAGAATGTGCATCATGTATTTTTATTGGATCCAATAAAATTATTTTATTTAATTACATAATTAAAAAACAATTATATCAATAACTAAATTAAAAACAAAAAAAACAAAAAAAAACATAACCATGGTGACCAAGAACATCAACTAAAAATATATTAAACTTAATTTTAAGACAATTCAATATTAAATTAAAAACTAAAAAACATTTTAATCATAATAAAAAAACTAACCTAGTCAATTAAATTAGCATAGCAAATTTATGACTCGGTTCATAAAATTATAATAATTTTATAAATATTAAATAATAATAATAATAATAATAATAATAATATTCAATTCCTAACAATTAAAAAAATAAAATAAAAAAACCAATAAAAAATATAAAAAAACACAATAAAAAATATTTAATATTAAAAAAGTAATCTAAAACAATTTGCTAGATATAAGAAAAGAATCAGAAAGTTTAATCATCAAAATTAAAATATGAGAATTTGGATAAAGTAGGGTAGCTTGAAATTAAAACATTTGTTTTGCTAAAAATATCATAATTAATGATAAATAGTAAAAGATGGAACCTAATAGAAAAGGAGATATATGTGCCAACCTTTTATCATATTTTTTTGAATTTAAATTACTCTTTTTTTATTTTATCTATTTAAGTTATTAATTTCTTTTTAGTGTCAATTTTTATTTCACTCTATTAGGTGTAGGCATGTTTGTGAGGTGCTCTTCGAATATACTTTTTCTTATTTTTAAAGGGTAATTTAGAAAGCAAGAAAAGTAATAGAACTTTAATTATTAAAAAACTAAAAATTTAAGCTTATTGGGAATTAAAAAGTTGATATAACTTAATTCTTCTTGTCATTAAAATTTGAACGTATTGGTAATTTTTTTATTAGTACTCAAAAGTACATTTTTATCATGGTTTTATATCATCATTTTGCACTTAAAGTATCAATAACTACTTAACTAAAGTACGTTTTATAATAATTTATCTAATAATATAAGATACCTTTAATTTGTGGTAAATGTCCATTTTAAATGCAGGCCTATCACATAAATGAAAGGATTGATTGATGACTTTAAGAATTTCAATTGCAAAGGCAAAGAGATGATCAAACTTAGAAAAGAGATGTCGGTGCAATCCAAACCGGAACACTGTTCGGTAATTGGGTCATATCTGGAGCTATAGATCTCAGATTTAGGTCTACTTTATATGGATGGAAAGGTAAGACATAGGCCTACAACTTTCATATAGAGCCCAAGATCTTAAAAGATCATTTTCAAGTCCAAATTATTGCAATAACAAAGAAGCCCGAATCTGTCCTCCAGCCCGAGCACTGTTTAGTATTTTGGCCATATCTGGAGTTCTAGAAGTTGAAATGAGCTGAATGTTTTACACAAGAAAGCTGAGACAATTGCCTAGAACTTTCATGTTTTCAAGTGACTCTAATTTTGACGTCATCAATGACGTTTTGGGCAGACAAGAGAAGATAAGGATTGTCACCAAGTCAAGGGTTGGCCATCTACTCATCAATTAGTCATCAAATCAATAGTTCCCAATTTTGGCCTATAAAAGGAGGCATTTGCCATGCATTTAGGCATCTTGGTGTCCAGATCAAGATCATGCTCTTGTTTTCTCTCTTTGTATTCTTTATGCTTTGTTTTCATTAATATCAAGTTTATGCCTTTCATTTCCTTTCCTTTCTTTAGTTAACTTTTATGTTCTTATTTTGTTTATCTATTTTTCTTTCTTCCATTATGTCTAGCTAAGTTAATTATGTCAAGGTGAAAAGGTTACACTAATGGTGTAAGAATAAGTATGGTATAAACTTAACATGGACTTTAATGTTTGATACTAACATGTTTTATATTTGTTATCTTGTTCACTCTTTAATACTTTGCTTGTTAAATGATTAATCTTGATTTATGTTGTATAACAATTGGTACAACAAATGCTTGGCACTTTCATAGCTCATAATGTATGGTATAACCGACACCTGAGCTATGAAAGGAACTTGATTTGTTGTTAACATAAGTTATAATCATGAATGCTTGACGAAATTTACAAGTATTAGCATTAATTGAATAAGATGACTAATGTAATCATGTTAACAATTTATAATCTGATTGGAAGTTCCTTTATGTGGGGTTTCCAATTGAATAATAAAAGTTTATACTATATTTGTTTGACATACCATTAGTGGAACCTCTAACCTTGACATTTGTTATTATCATTGTTTAATCCTTGCTTTAATATTTCATCTCAAAGTTCTCATCTTCTTCTTTTTCTTTATTATTGTTGTTATTATTATTATTACTACTACTACTACCACTACTAGTACTATTATTATTATTATTGTTGTTGTTGTTGTTATTATTGTTGTTGTGGTGTTGTTGTTATTTATAATTTGTACAATAACCTCCCTGTGGTTCGACCCCGGTCTTGCCGGGTTATTTATTACTTCGACACTCCTGCACTTGGGAGAAGACATCAATCTCTTTGTTGTGTCATTTTTAAATTCTTAAATCAAGTGAATAGTATTTATTATTTTATTTTATTTTTTATAGGATTGCTTTATTTTCCTAATTTTCTTTCAAGCTCTCTGTCACTACATGCGTTCTTTTAATGGTGAAATATTGTGAAACGTTACATTAACAATGTTTTATAGTTTATTAAATCATTATTATTTTTTAAATTTGTGTTGATAAATGAAATTTAAGCAAGGTAAAAACTACAGTTGCTCTTTTAAAAATATTTCTTAACAATTAATAACATTCTAAAACACATGGGGGATTTTACTTTGCAAACTTATATTGTAAATCCTCATACAAAACACCATGGACGCAACACTTCGTTTTTTTCTTAAAAGATTTTTTGCTCTTTCAGAACCAAATTGAGGGCCAATTTTAGTAAGATTGTTGAAGGATAATTAAACCAGAAGATAAGACCAAAGAGAAGAAGATGAAAAAAATAGGAGGTAGTTTTAAAGTTTACATAAAAAATTAATTGTGGTCCTACTTTCTCAATTATACATTTTTCATCCCTATAGATTTTTTAAATTCATTATTGATAGGAAATTTCTTCTTCTTCTTTTTGAATCCTTGTGATAAAGAGATGAGAGAGAAGGTTATTAAATTCTAACTATATAAGCATATGATGTGTAAAGTAAACATATAATACTCGTTGTATTCTATTATATCTAATATCGAGTTTTTAATTCATAATTTTTTTTCCTTAATGTAAGAAAAGGTGTTAGCATCACCTATACATTTATTTTTTTATATCGAAAAAACAAGAGTTTAACTTGAATTAAATAAACATCTTAACACTTGTTTGTATTTATTAGCATAAATGGTTCTGAATTTATTTAATTAAATGTATCTATAGGTTTTATTTATTTATTTTTAAGGTTTTTTTTTTAAAAAACACTTTAAAAAAACCTGCTTATATTTCTTTTTTAAACAAAATTATCTAACTTGTGGCAAAGCATAAGTCAAATGGCTAGTATATACTAACAATGTTATGAATTCCTAACCAAATTTGGATATCATTTCAAGTTTTCTAAAGAGGTATCAAAGAAAAATGTTAAAACATGTGGGATAATCATTTTATATATGCCTTTGTTTATTTGTTTACTGTGGATTGTAATAATAAAATGATGATTTTGCATCATGAAAAAACTCTCATATTATTGTCTTTTAGGGATAAAATGATATTTTTCTTTGAATCATTTATTATTTAAGAATTTTTTAGGCTTGTTTTTGCACAGGAAAATGACTTGCTATCCTTAAAAAACAAATATTTAACTCTACCCAAAGGTCTTCTAAGACATTTCACTTTTTTGATATAAAGTAAAATTACATATTTGACCTTGGGGTTAAAAAGATAAACCATTGACATAGGGGTATTGGTATCTTTTCATATCAATTTTTTTGTAATTGTTAGTTTGGTCGAGGGTGATAATGTAATTTATTATTTAATAATCATTTTTAAAATTAAAAAGGCTATAGCGTGTGGGAGGCGCTACATATTTTGGGTGGCATGTACGATGACTTTTAGTGGTTGAAAATATGTTTTCGTTGTTTTACTTTGTTCTTCATCATGTCTTTTTTGTTATTAGGTGACGCGTGTCATGTAAAAGTGGTCGGTTGATAGCTTTTCTTTTCTTTTTTTCTTTTCCTTCATTTCTCTCTTCTAAAAAACAAACTAAATCCAACCATCATTATTATTGGTTTTTTAGAATCCATCCTTTTAGTTTTCATTTTGATCCTTTTATCTGTTGTTAAATTTTTATTTATTTTTAATTTAATCATTCAATTTTAATTTGTATATATAATGTTTTTCGATTCGGTCATTTTACTTTTGATTTCTTATTTTTTTCCTTGTTTCTTCTTTCAAAGATTTTATAATTTTTAATTTTATCCTTCAAATTAATTTTATGAATTTTTTCAATAATAATAATATTAATTTCAATTTGGACCATTTTCTTTTGATTTTAATTTTGATTTTTATCTTTGCTCTTTTGTCAAAGTTTTTTTATTTTATCTTTAAAATCAAATTTATGATTTTTGTTACAATAATAATAATAATAATAACAACAACAACAATAATATGATAATAATAATTATAATAGTTATAATAATAATAAAAATAATATTTCTAATAATACTAGGAATAATAATAATAATAATAATAATAATAATAATAATAATAATAATAATATGCTTGCAGAATTTGATTTGGACAGGTTTTCATAAACAACCGATTGTACATGAATAGCACCATTAGTCAGAATGACATTAATGGAATAAATCAGGTTACCAAGCAGGTCTAGCTCAACGAATACTCCAGCATAGGAGAGCCTTGACATCGTAGAAGTTAATTTATCACATTAAAGAGTTTTTCCAATAACACTAGCAATCTTTGATAAATATATTAAGGACCAGCATTTGAAAGGCAGCTTTGGAAATTTTATCCAAACAGGTACCTGGTCATCTCATTAGAAGCAAAATCAAAATATTCAGGCATGGACTTTAACACCAAAGGTCTCCCATATACCAAACAAGGACCACCAGATAAAACAAAAAGCTTATCATCCTCATTATTGAATTTGTTAATCAGCCATCCGGAATCATGTATAGTCAAATAAGCATCACATTTCCAGGTGTTTCCGATCATGCTAGCCAGAGCTTTGAACCCAGGAAATTTCCCCGCCACATTGGCCACAACACATAACTTCCAAACATCACAGTTATTGTCTAAGTCACCATCTAACAAGGTATAATTCTCAGCATTACTGGAATCAGAAAAATGAACAATTGTGGGACAATTAGCTGTGTTACGGTTGGAGGGAACATGTCTCTCCATTTCCCCGCAGCAGGTTCTACAGGCTTAGAAATACCTGAATAAGGAAGAGGAGCTTGAGCAGCAGCCACTGAATCATCATTTTTAACTCCAACACTAGGGGAAATGAAGACACCATCGCTGCTAGCACGAGGTGTTCCCCCTTCTAATTCTTCATCTTAGAGTGTATAATCAACCGCTTCCTCCTCAAAATCCTCATCATCAGGGCATTCCTCCACTGTCACTTGCAGAATTCTTAGCCACACAACTGACAAATGTTCTAAGGCCCCTAAAGCTAGGGAACCGAGCACCAAGGGAGTTCAAGACACTGTCAGACATGAGGGTGTTGATGATGGTCTGAAGCCTTCTATGGATAATTCCATAGGGAATGGAAAAGGGAAAAGTGTGCTTCAGGAACAGTATTTAGATCCAAAGCAAACCGAGGGCTAATGTCATGGCTGAAGGTTGTGAAATTTTTAGGGGAGGGAGGAAGAGTAATAAACATAACTGATCTCACAGCAGGAGCTTAACTGTAGGTGATGATGCTTGGAGGAGAACTGCTACTCAAAAAGATTAGGAAATCGTTGTCGGGCATATCGAAGTATGAAAGGAAAGAGTCAGTGATGAGGTTACTGAAGATGTGGCCACCAGAACTGAAGGTGTGACCACCAGAAATGTTGTTAAGAGACTTAACAAGAAAAGAAAGGAGCTAGTCAAGAGAGAGAGTAACCGACTGTAGTGAGAGAAGCTCCCATCCTGCGAGAGTTACTCCCCTTTCATTGTGCAGCGCCTTCTCTTCTTGCTCACTGTGCTCGGTCGTTCCCTCTTATTTCTATCATCCCATCTCTCTAATTTGTCTATCTATGGCCAAATCTAAGAAGAAATCTTTGCTACTTTGGTTTGCCCAGCAAGAATATCACCTTCACCCCTCTAGTCCTTCGTCTAGTTCGCGCGCACCAAGGACTTCAAATCAGAGCAGATTCCCTGGCATGCAGGGCTCCCCGGTTCCTACCAGGGTCCCCACCCCTCCAACCCAAGTTAGAGTGGCCTTTGACGGTGCTTCTGGTTCTTCCCGAGGTGTTAGGGCTTGCGCGAAGGGCCAAAAACGGGACATGCAGCGATAACCAATTTCTATTCAATTACCACCTTCTCTTGACCCTCATTGGCGGGATGAAGCCTCTTAAGAATATTATTAAACAAATGATCATAAATTGTAGATTATATTATTATATTATTTATATTCTTTTATTAAATATAACAATTAATAAAAATAGATAGTATATAATTTACAAAAAATGAAAAGGAAAAAAGAAAAAAAATGATAATAAATGTAATTAATTAAATAAATAAAAATATAGATAAGTTTGGTTTCGTAGCCTCCCTAACCTAAACAATTAAATGCGAAGGGGTGTTTTAATACTTAATATCATAAAGTCAATTGATATAAGAGTTATTGGCTCAACACTTGTTACATGGGTTGAGAAGAAAGCTTAAGGGAATCAAACATTGCACTATCTATGTATCAGTATTTGTAATCTAAGTTATTACGCTCAAAGGGGTATCTCAACACTTAATCCCCTAAGACCAACTAGTTTGGAAATCATTTGTTAAAAGCTTATTACATGGGTTAAAGAAACAATGTGTTATATGTATATACATTCAATAATAATAATAATAATAATAATAATAATCTTAACTCAAAGAAGTTAACCTTAAACATTAAAATAAAATTTTGTTTTCGTCCGAGTAAAGCTCCATAACTATGTATTGATATATTAAGCATATAAAAAAGGTTTATTAATATCTTGGTAAAGAGGTATTGAGCAGATATATAACTTTAATGAGGTTTGTTTATCTAAATAAATTAATTAAAGTTGAATAATGAATGTTTTCGTTTGTGAAACTTGCAAATTATTTTTCTATTTTAACGCTTTGATTACTATGGACTACTAATAAGCTGGTTAAGGGGTGTGATTAGTAGTGAAAAGTGTATTTTTATTAAGATTTTATATCATCATTTTGCATTTGAAGTATTAATAACTCCTTAACTAAAGCATGAAGTATATATTAACAATTTAATACTATAAGATACATTTAATTTATAGTAAATATTCATATTAAATGCAGGCCTATTATATAAATTAAAGAATTGATTGATAAGTTCAACTACTGAAATTGAGAAGACAAAAAGAGGGTGAAGCTTAGAAAAGAAATGCTGGTTTAGTCCAAACTAAAATATTATTTAGTCATTGGGTCTTATATTTGGAGCTATAGAACTTGAATTTTAGTCTACTCTATATAGATGGAAAGCTAAGACATAGGCTTAAAATATTCATGGAATGCAAGACTCAATTCTGCTGTTTGAAAGTCTAAATCTTAGCAACAACAGAGAAGTTTGAATCTATCCTGCAGCCTAGACACTGTTCAATGTTCAACCCATATCTTAAGTTCTAGAAGTTCAAATGACCTAAATTTGTTTTTGTTATAAATTTGAGATAATTTTCTAGAACTTCCATGCTCAAATATGTTCAAATTCTGATGTCAACAATGATATTTTTAGTAGACAAGAAGATAAGGATTATCACCAAGTCAAGAGTTGGCTACCTACTCAACAATTAGTCATCAAATCAATATTTCTAAATTTTAACATATAAAATGAGGCATTTGTCATTTAGGCATCTTGGTTTTTAGATCAAGATCATATTTTTACTTTTTTTCTTTATATTTTTTATAATACTTAAGTTTTGCTTTCATTAATCTCTTGTTTATACCTTTCATTTCCTTTCCTTTACTTAGTTAACTTATATCTTATTTATGTTTTTATCTTGTTTCATTATATTTAGTTAATTTTCTTATGTCAAAGTGAAAAAGTTACACTAATAGTATAAGAATAAGTATAGTATAAACTTAACATGGACTTTAATGTTTGATATTAACATGTTTTTTTTTTGTTATCTTGTTCACTCTTAATGCTTTGCTTATTAAATGGTTAATCTAGATTTCTGTTATATAACACTTGGTACAACAAATATTTGGCACTTTCATAGCCTAACTGTATGGTGTAACCGACATTTATGATTTATGCTATAAAATGAACTTGATTTATTGTTAATATAAGTTATAATCATTAATACCTGACAACATTTACAAGTATTAATATTATTCAAATAAGATAACTAATATAATCATGTTAACCATTTATAATCTAATTGGAACCTTCTTTGTGTGTGGTTTCCAGTTGAGTAATGAAAAGAGTTTATACTTACTTGTTTGAAATATCATTAGTGGATCCTCTAACCTTGATATTTGTTTTTATTGTTTAATCTTCACATTAATTTTATATCTCAAAGTCCTCTTTAACTTCTTTTTCTTCATCTTCTTCTTGTTATTATTATTATAGTTAACCTCCCTGTGGTTCAACTCCAGTCTTGCCACTCCTGCACTTGGGAGAAGACATCAATCTTTTAGTTGTGTCACAATACTATTTGAGAATAGATAAATTATTTTTCTTAATTCATTTAGGGTGATGAATCTTCTCTCGATCATTCAAATACCTTCATATAGTTTATGTTATATTCAATATCTTCCGTTTCGTTACCTTGATTAAGATAACATGTAACAAGATCAAAGCATAATATTCTTTATATAAGATATTTTCTTGATTTCAAGTTTAAGGATCATTTACACAATTATCCCATGAGCCTTTCAATAGACATAGGTGATCTCATCATATAGAATTTTCATACAGGTCAATTCTGTACACATGTATTATTACAAGCATCTATATATTAGTTCTAAATATTCATTATACCTTAGCTTATGAAAAAAATATTTTTTTTCCTAAAAGAAATAACATGATATGAATTAGTTTTTATGACTCTAATGAATGTTCAGTATTTAAGAAAGTATTGACTAGGAATATTTTAAGAACAATACTTTTATGCAATAGAAATCTCATAATCATAACAACTTTATAATTTGTTTGCAAGGTATTTTTTTATCCTATGAACTTCACTACCAGAAATTCGCTTAATAGTAATGGATTTATCGACGGAATATTTCTATCGGTAATTTGAGGTCGAAATTACCAACGGCCAATATTCTGTCCATAATTCAGTCGGTAACTACCAATAAAAAATTTCCATCGGTAGTTACCAATTGAATTAGGAACGAAAATGTTTTCCTTGTAAAAAAAAAAAGATCGCTGATGTGGAGGTTTTGGTGGGTTATTTTTTCAGACGGAATCACTAACAGATTCAAAAAGATAGCCCGTATAGCAACTGCCGTTTATATTGCCAACGGATTTGAAATGGTAGATTTGTACGGTGACGTCTCGATTGTTCTGTTAGAATCATCAAAAGTTTCACCGATGGATTGTTTGTCAGTGAAACTATCGGGAAACGTTAATATATATACACGTTAACGACCGTCTCCTCCCCTATTTCTCCTTCTTCTTCCTAATTCCAACTCTCCCTATCTGCAAACAACCAGCCCCCCATCCCCCTCAAATAAAAATCTCCATCATGTAAGCACAACAAGTTATATTTCTTGAAGTTTTGTGGTCATAGCATTCGTGTTCTGATTTACCGGTGGATTTTATCAATTTTTTTAAGTAATTCTTTCTTTTAAAATCTTAACATTTAATTAAATGTCAATTTTATCGTTTGTTTAGTATATATATATTTTGTTAGTAAATATACATGTTTTATTGTTATTTCTCAAACAAACTTGTAGTATATGAATGTATAATTCTATACCTGTTATAGTTTGTTTTAGATTTTGTAAGATTGTATTTGTTTGTAAATTGATAAAACTTTAGGGAACTACCGAAGTACATGTGCTGTTTTGAAATAATTAATAGCTTACTTATTGGATCTGTTTAAAGTTTTGTCAATGGTATTACAGAGTGGTAATTTTTATAAATTTATATATTTTAATTTGTATGGACATTGATAAATGATAATGAATATTTAATATTTATGAGAAGTTGTGATTGGTTTATTAGATAATCTCAAGGTAAAGTAATATTTTTGCAAGTTTATTTACCTAACTTAGTTAATTAATACATTATGTCATCATAATTTTATAGACGTTCGATATAAATCATGGATGATCGTTCATGGATGTATCGAGATTCACCCTAAGGATTGCGGAGGATAGATTATTGTAACGGGGTTCAGGGTTTTATTAATTTCGCAACATCTATTCCTAGAAATTTTACTGGAGGCGATATTAAGTGTCCATGCAGGAAGTGTCAAAATAAAAAGTATCTGCATTCAAATGTTGTAATGATGCATCTTCTACACAAAAGGGTTTATGGAGAATTACCAGTGTTGGTATGCACATGGAGAAGTATATGTTAGTGAGAGAAGAATGGAAGAAACGATGGTTGGGTCTACTTCTAATGCTAGCAACGAGAATGACAACACTAATCCTTACAGAAACATGGTTATGGATGCAATAAGAATGAATCAAGGTAATGTCAGTCAATGCTCAATCATAGAAGAAAAACATAATGTAGATGCAGCTAGGGTTTTTGATTTGTTGAAAGATTCTGACGAACCATTATGGGATGGTTGCATGAAACACAAATAAATTATCGGTCGTAGCACATGTGTTCACCATCAAGTTAGAACACAGGTTGAGTGAGGCCGGGTATGACAAGATTATTGAATGGGCAAGAAGCAATTTACCTTAAGAGAACAGGCTGAAAGAGTACTTTTATGCTGTCAAGTCCATGATGGAACCCCTCAGTTTAGGATACTAGTTTTATCGGTTTAGGATGCCAGAAAATTGACATGTGCCCTAACTTCTGCATGTTATACTACCTTGAAAATGCTGAGATGACCGAATGCATGACATGCGGGCATTCCCGTTACAAACTTAGAACTGGTAGGGGAAAGATTCTAGTGACATATAAAAAACTTAAATACTTCCCGATCACGCCTAGACTACAGATGTTATTCATGTCATTAAGGACTGCTAAGCACATGACATGTCAACAAGCACACCATGCGGTTGATGGAGTGATGGTTCATCCTTCTAACGACGAAACATGGAAATGCTTTAGCAATGTTCATCCTCACTTTTCAGCTAAATCAAGGAATATGTGTCTTGGGTTGTGTACAGATGGATTCAACCCATTTGGGTCATTTGCTGCTCCTTATTCTTGTTAGCCGGTCATACTCACAGTTTATAACTTGCCACTAGGAATGTGTATGAGGCCGAAGTTCATGTTTTTATCTACTGTCATAACCGGTCCAAGCAGCCTTGGGTGGAATATAGATGTTTGTCTTCGACCGTTGATTGATGAGTTGGCGCAGTTATGGTTAATTAGTACTCAAAAGTGCATTTTTATCATGGTTTTATATCATCATTTTGCACTTCAAGTATCAATAACTCCTTAACTAAAGTACGTTTTATAATAATCTATCTAATAATATAAGATACTTTTAATTTATGGTAAATGTCCATTTTAAATGTAGGCCTATCATATAAATAAAAGGATTGATTGATGACTTTAAGAACTTCAATTGCAAAGGCAAAGAGATGATCAAACTTAGAAAAGAGATGTCGGTGCAATCCAAACCGGAACACTGTTCGGTAATTGGGTTATATCTGGAGGTATAGATCTCAGATTTAGGTCTACTTTATATGGATGGAAAGGTAAGACATAGGCCTACAACTTTCATATGGAGCCCAAGATCTACAAAGGCCATTTTCAAGTCCAAATTATTGCAACAATAAAGAAGCCCGAATCTGTCCTCCAGCCCAAGCACTATTTAGTATTTTCGCCATATCTGAAGTTCTAGAAGTTGAAATAAGCTGAATTGTTTACGCAAGAAAGCTGAGACAATTGCCTAGAACTTTCATGTTTTCAAGTGGCTCTAATTTTGACGTCATCAATGACGTTTTGGGCAGACAAGAGAAGATAAGGATTGTCACCAAGTCAAGGGTTGGCCATCTACTCATCAATTAGTCATCAAATCAATAGTTCCCAATTTTGGCCTATAAAAGGAGGCATTTGCCATGCATTTAGGCATCTTGGTGTCCAGATCAAGATCATGCTCTTGTTTTCTCTCTTTGTATTCTTTATGCTTTGTTTTCATTAATATCAAGTTTATGCCTTTCATTTCCTTTCCTTTCTTTAGTTAACTTTTATGTTCTTATTTTGTTTATCTATTTTTCTTTCTTTCATTATGTCTAGCTAAGTTAATTATGTCAAGGTGAAAAGGTTACACTAATGGTGTAAGAATAAGTATGGTATAAACTTAATATGGACTTTAATGTTTAATACTAACATGTTTTATATTTGTTATCTTGTTCACTCTTTAATACTTTGCTTGTTAAATGATTAATCTTGATTTATGTTGTATAACAATTGGTACAACAAATGCTTGGCACTTTCATAGCCCATACTGTATGGTATAACCGACACCTGAGCTATGAAAGGAACTTGATTTGTTGTTAACATAAGTTATAATCATGAATGCTTGACGAAATTTACAAGTATTAGCATTAATTGAATAAGATGACTAATGTAATCATGTTAACAATCTATAATCTGATTGGAACCTCCTTTATGTGTGATTTCCAATTAAACAATAAAAATTTATACTATACTTGTTTGACATACCATTAGTGGAACCTCTAACCTTGACATTTGATATTATCACTGTTTAATCCTTACATTAACATTCTATCTCCAAGTTATCTTCATCATCATCATCTTCTTCTTCTTCTCTTTCTTTATTACTACTACTACTACTAGTACTATTCTTATTCTTATTATTATTATTGTTGTTGTTGTTATTGTTGTTATTGCTATTATTGTTGTTATTGTTATTATTGTTGTTGTTGTATTGTTGTTATTTATAATTTGTACAATAACCTCCCTATGGTTCGACCTCGATCTTGCCGGGTTATTTATTACTTCGACACTCCTGCACTTGGGAGAAGACATCAATCTTTTCATCGTGTCAATGGTCCTTTGGAGCTCTTATGATATATCGAGGAAACAAAATTTCCTTATGAGGGTGGCTTTGATGTGGACTATCAATGATTTTCTAGCTTATGGAATGTTTTCTAGTTGGAACATGCATGGAAAACTCGCATGTCCATACTGCATGGAAAACAACAAGGCTTTCACACTAGCAAATGGAGGAAAAGCTGCTTTTTTTGACTATCACCGTGGCTTCTTGCCACTTAATCACAGGTACAGAAAGAATAGAAAAGATTTCTTTGTTTGCAAAGTTGAAAAATATGTTGCATCCCCGCATCTTTCTGATGAAGAATTGCATGATGTTGTCTCAAAGTATGGTGACATTGTGTTTGGCCTTCAATCAGGTAAGCAAAAGTTTCCTGGTTTTGGTTTGACCCATAATTGGGTAAAGCAAAGTATCTTTTAGAAGCTTTCTTATTAGAAGACCAATCTGCTCTGCCATAACCTTGATGTCATGCACATCGAAAAGAACATTTTTAAGAACATTTTCAACACCGTCATGGATATGAAGGGGAAGAAAAATGACAACATCAAGGCTAGATTGGATATAGCTTTATACTATAACCGTAAAAATATGGAGTTGGTTTATGATGAGTCACGGGTTGTATAACTAAGAGCAAGCTTCGTGTTACAGAAAAATACACAACTACTAGTTTACAAATGGCTTAAGAGTCTGCGTTTTCTAGATGGACATGCATCAAACATATCATGGTTGGTTAATATAGAGGACTGCAGATTGTATGGAATGAAGAGTCATGACTGCCACTTGTTTATGCAAACACTCATCCCATTAGCTTTTCATGATTTGTTATCAAAGAGAATATGGGATGCACTCACGGAGATCAGTCATTTCTTTAGATATACATGCTCCAGCAAGTTGAATGTTGATCATATTGAGAGGCTTCAAACGAATATTGTTGAAACACTATGCAAACTTGAGATGATATTCCCTCCATCATTTTTTGACTCAATGGAGCATCTCCCTATACATCTACCATTCAAAAGCTAGAGGATCGGTCCAATATAGATGGATGTACCCATTCAAACGGTTAGATATTACAATTGCAATGTAATTCATATATAAAAGTATTTTATATGTTTTTCTTAATTGAAAATACTTGACTAATATTTCAATACAGGTACTTGTTTAATCTCAAGAAAAAGATTAAGAACAAGACGCATGTTGAGGCTTTGATATGTGAGGCTTATATTGTTGAGGAGATCTTAACATTTATCTCATACTATTTCGAACCTCATCTGAGAACGAGAATCAATCGCGTTCCCTAGCATGATGATGGCGGTGAAGTGCCTTCTAGTGGGAACTTGTCAATATTATCCAATACTGGACGACCTACACCTAAAAATGCCATAAGAGGAAGATATTTGTTAGAAATAGAGTTCAAACAAGCACACAACTATGTTCTATTTAACTGTGATGAGCTGAGACCTTTTATTTAGTAAGTTTATACTAATTACACTTTGTTAGTAATATACTATTAACTATATATTGTAATATCATACACTCATTATCACTTGTAAGCAACATCGACAATATTTGCTCTCTAATAACTCACAGATAACCAAATCCCAGATCTTTCAATTATAAGATAAGCAGTTTGTCACGTGGTTCAGAACACTTGTAAGCACTATCACAAACTCATTCTAACTTGCAAAATTACTGTATATATGCATGTCATTACGAGATTCTTGTTCATTTACTATTTATTGATGTGCATTACATACAAGGTTTATCAAATAAAAAGGAGTGCACCTAAATCATTGTCTTCACTAAGCCTAGGGCTTGAAACAAAATGTAAGTGCTATAACGGGTATTTTGTCAATAGATATGTTTTCCATACTGAAGAATACGGGTAAGGAAGAAAGACATACAACAACGGTGTTTGTGTTAAGGGATCCACTAATAGTGAGTTAGAAGTTGACTATTATGGTAGATTAAAAGAACACGACTAAAAGATTAATGTCTTCTCCTAAGTGCAGGAGTGTCGAAGTAATAAATAACTTGGCAAGACCGGGGTCGAAGTACAAGGAGGTTAATTGTACAAATTATAAACAATAACAATAGTAATCACAACAACAATACTAATAGAAATAGTAGTAGTAATAAAGAAAGAGATGGAGAAGAAGAAAAAAAAGAAGAAAACTTTGAGATGGAATATCAATGTAAGGATTAAACAATGATAATAACAAATGTCAAGGTTAGAGATTTATTTATTTATTTATTTTGATTGCCTTTCTAATTTCTCATTTATGAAGAAAAGTAAATAACTTTGAGATGAAATGTCTCACACACACTATCTCTCTCTTTATTTATTTATTTATTTACTTTTGAAAAAGCATATGTATGTATAGGTAGTTGTGATTGTGACTTACATCTTCCCTTAGTTTTACGTCTGAGAACGACTTAAACACCCTTTATGGATAGGCTTCCCATCCAGTTTTCTTAAAAACTAGCAAATAGAATCTTTTTTTAGTCAGATTCCCAAGACTAAGTCGATCATGTTCTTTATGAAATAGTAGCCATAAATCATGAATTGCACGATGCACATCTCCACTAGGATGTGTCTCAAGAGTCAATAGAAGATTATCTAAAGACTCCTTACTCAGGCCATCCTTAATGAATTGTATTTTATCTTCACAGTTTATAGATACCATTTCTAAATAACGACATTGTGCATTACAAGTCCATCTAACATATCGATGACAGACTTTCAGTCGTTTTGCATGACGTTTCTTTGCAAAAGTGTTTTTACATGTTCCTAGCATGTGTGAAATGAAGGAGTTAGAGGACTCACCTAATAATCGAACCTTTGTTTCAATCAACCAGTGAATATCTTCAAGAATTCCATGATTCATTAACAATCTCAATCTTGCATATCTAGCACGATAAATTTTTGTAATCGCATTCTGAGGCAGAGCAGGAAAATACTTTTTTAATTTTTCAAGATTATTATCCATTTTCAAATGAGAATTGGAAGAGAGATTTAAAGAATTACACAAATATATACACCGGTATCAGTTATTATGGGAAATTGAAAGAACTGACTTAAGTCACGAAGTATCGTTGTCCGCCATTTGACCTGGATGAGAGAAACTAGCAAAAATCACTCAAAAATAAACACAAAAACAATGTGAGAAGTTCATTCAAACCAGTTGATTCATTTTCACTAGGAAAATTATCAAAGTAAGCTTTTAAACGATGTCCATTTTCCTTAAGAACATTGTCATTCATTGAATTCTCAATATCACAGGCCCTATAAGGATTGCTCCATCTTGATCTTAACTCTATTAGAAATGCATAGAGTTGAGAATTATAAAACAAAACTTTTTGACTAGTATCAACTTTTTAACAATTTTCACAAGTTTTGCAGAATGCATGCATGTCTTTGAACATGGTGGGTCAATAAAATCTATTTTGAAAGATTTTTGCAGCTGTCTTTTTTGACGAGAAATAACTTCCACATGCTTTAGAATGACAATGTTTAATGACACTATTTATCTCATTATCGAGAATGAATCTTTAAAATATTTGAATAAGTTAGGGTCATTATAATAAAAGTTCTTCACTTCGTTTAAAAACTTTTCTTTGTCTTGGGTACTCCAATCAGCTGGCAAATCTCCTAAAGCAAGAAAATTGATATTTTTATCATACCAAGGCATTGGATTAAGAGAAAGTAAGGATTTGTTAAGAAAGTAATAATCGATTGGTGTGATGTTTGATGTCAAATTTGTCGTAACTTTGTCAAAAGATCCACATCAATATTTTCAGTACGTTTTTCATCCATGATTTCTTTCTCAGAATAAATCATTTGCAAATTTTCAGATTCCTCCAACTCATTTTTACTTAAAGTAGATTCAAATTGATCATAAACTAATTTGTTAATATGATCTACTTCTTATAAATCATTATCATCTCCAGGTTGCTTGTAAATGTTGAAAATATTCATCTCCAATGTCATGTTTCCAAATTATAGGTTCATCAGTTCATTCCTACAATTAATCAATGCATTAGAGGTTGCAAGAAACGGACGTCTTAAAATAATTGGAAATGAATTACATGCTTCAACAGGTTGTATGTCCAAGACAACAAAATCCACAAGATAAATGAATTTATCGACTTGTACTAACACATCTTCGACTATTCCTCTAGGCACTTGTACAGATCTATCGGCAAGTAAAAGAGTTATAGAAGTTTGTTTTAACTCACCTAGATTGAGACTTTGAAAAACTAAATATGGAATTAGATTCACACTAGCACCAAGATCAAGTAAGGCTCTTTCAATTTTATGTTCTCAAATAAAGCAAGAAATTGTAAGACAACCAGGGTCTTTATATTTCAAAGCATTATTGTTCTAAAGAATAACACTTACTTGTTCGGCTAGAAGGACTTTCTTTTTTCACATTCAGTTTTCTCTTCATAGTGCATACATCTTTCAAAAATTTAGCATAGGAAGGAACCTGTTTAATAGCATGCAGCAAAGGTATATTATTTTTACCTGTTTGAGTGTTTTAAAAATTTCAGAGTTGTGATTGACTTTTCTTTGTTTGGTCATGGCATGAGGAAATGGAAGTGCTGGCAGGGAATTAGTCTTTTCTTTGCAATTTTCAGATTCATTCCATTCCTTACCCTTAGAGATTAACCCATCATCTTTCTCATAAGGTTCAAGAGTGGGTTTTTTAATAACCTTACCACTACGAAGAGTAGTTACTGATTTGATTTGATCCATGTGTCGGCTTCCGGAACTACTTGCATTTGCATTGTATTGCCCCTTGGGATTTTGTTGTGGTTGAGATGGAAACTTACCTTTCTCTTAGAAACTAAGAGCAGATGTTAATTTTGCAAGAGTATCTTTAAAATCTATCATGTTTTGAGCAAGTTAAGTATTGATTGTCTCTTACTTTTCAATGAATGCATGCAATGTTTCCTCAAGATTTCTTCTAGGAGGTGGAGCATAAAGAGGTGCATATCCATGAGAATTTTAGAAATTATAGTGTGCTTGAAACGGTGGTTGTGAAGTTTGAGCATTGTTTTTCTCACTCTTCTAACTAAAATTTGGGTGATGTCTCTAATGAGGGTTGTATGTTTGTGAGTAGGGGTTGTGGTTGGCCCTTTGGAAACTATTTAAAGCATGAGCTTGTTCATAGAGACATTCCTTAAAAGAAGGCAAGGTTGGACAATTATTGATTGAGTGTTCATTTGTTTCACATATTTGACATCTAATGTTTTCAACAAATTTTAATTGACCACTCTTTTTCAATTCTAGTGCCTCGACTTTTCTAGCTAAAGATACAAACTTGGCTTGAAGGTCATGATCTTCCCTAAAGTTGTACATACCTCCACTAGATGTATGAGGTTGAGTTTTACTCGGTGCCTCATAAGTACCCGCGGTGTCCTAATTTTGAGCATTTTCAGCTAACAAGTCTAAGTACTCCATTGCTTCATCAGGATCTTTATCTTCAAAAGTTCCATTGCACATCAATTCAACCATTTACCTATCTCTAGGTGTTAACCCTTCATAGAAATGTGAAACCAATCTCCATATTTCAAAACCATGATGAGGGCAAGTACTAAGCAAGTCTCGATACCTATCCCAACATTGGTAAAATGTTTCTCTTGGTTTTTGAGTGAAAGTGGTGATTTGTCTTTTGAAAGAGTTTGTTCTATGAGATGGAAAAAACTTCTTTAAAAACTATTATTGCATTTCATCCCAAGCACGAATGGTTCCTAGTCTTAAATTTTATAGCCATGTTTTAGCTTTATCTTTTAGTGAAAAAGGAAAAAGATTTAATCTGATGGTGTTCATGCTATAATTTAAATTATTATATGTATTGCAGACCTATTCAAATTCTCTTAAATGAAAGTATGGATTTTTCAATTCTAAGCCATGAAAAGAAGGTAAAAGTTGAATAATGCTTGGCTTAAAATTAAAAATGAAAGTATGGATTATCTTCTTCGACTATATTTTCTAAAAATGATGAGGATACCCTACAAAGTCTACCACTTGATGTATGTGACCACACTCTCATACACGTGTAGGAATAGAATAAAAGAAAAAAGAAAACAAAAGAAGAAGAAATAAGAGAAAAGAAATAAAGTTATATACAAGAAAAGTGAAAAGAGAAAATAAAACAAATATTATAATTTATACAAAACTTACCTCCATGACAACGACGCCAAAAACTTGACACGACTAAAAGATTAACGTCTTCTCCCAAGTGCAGGAGTGTCGAAGTAATAAATAACCTAGCAAGACCGGGGTTGAACCATAGGGAGGTTAATTATACAAATTATAAACCACAATTATAAAGAACAACAATAGTAATCACAACAACAACAATACTAATAGAAATAGTAGTATTAGTAGTAGTAATAAAGAAAGAGATGGAGAAGAAGAAAAAGAAGATGAGAACTTTGAGATGGAATGTCAATATAAGGATTAAACAATGATAATAACAAATGTCAAGGTTAGAGATTTCACTAATGGTATGTCAAACGAGTATAGTATAAACTCTTATTGTTCAATTAGAAACCACACACAAAGGAGGTTCCAATCGGATTATAGATTGTTAACATGATTACATTAGTCATCTTATTCAATTAATGTTAATACTTATAAATTTCGTCAAGCATTCATTTATAATGTATGTTAACAACAAATCAAGTTTCTTTCATAGTTTAGGTGTCGGTTATACCATATAGTATGGGCTATGAAAGTGCCAAGCATTTGTTGTATCAAATGTTATACAACATAAATCAAGATAGTCATTTAACAAGCAAAGTATTAAAGAGTGAATAAGATAACAAATATAAAACATGTTAGTATCAAATATTAAAGTCCATATTAAGTTTATACTATACTTATTCTTACACCATTAGTGTAACCTTTTTCACCTTGACATAATAAACTTAGCTAGACATAATGAATGAAAGAAAAATAGATAAACAAAATAAGAACATAAATAAGATAAAAGTTAACTAAGTAAAGGAAAGGAAATGAAAGGCATAAACTTGATATTAATGAAAACAAAGCATAAATATTACAAAAAATATAAAGAGAGAAAGCAAGAGCATGATCTTGATCTGGACACCAAGATGCCTAAATGCATGGCAAATGCCTCCTTTTATAGACCAGAATTGGGAACTATTGATTTGATGACTAATTGATGAGTAAGTGACCAACTCTTGACTTGATGACAATCCTTATCTTCTTTTGTTTGCCCAAAACGTCATTGATAACGTCAAGATTGGAACCACTACATGAAAGTTGTAGGAAATTGTCTCATATTTCTTAAGTAAAAAATTCAGATCATTTCAACTTCTAGAACTGCAGATATGGCCAAATACTGAATAGTGCTCGGGTTGGAGGATGGATTCGGGCTTCTTTGTTGTTACTCCAATTTGAACTTCAAAATGGCCTTTTTAGATCTTAGGCTCATATGAAAGTTGTAGGCCTATATCTTACCTTTCCATCCATATAAAGTAGACTTAAATCTAAGATCCAATTACTGAACAGTGTTCTGGTTTGGACTGCACCGACATCTCTTTTCTAAGTTTGGCCATCTCTTTGTCCTTTCAATTTCAGTTCTTAAATTCATCAATCAATCCTTTCATTTATATGATAGGCCTGCATTTAAAATGAATATTTATCACAAATTAAAGGTATCTTATATTATTAGATATATTATTATAAAACATGCTTTAGTTAAGGAGTTATTGATACTTCAAGCGTAAAATGATGATATAAAACCTTGATAAAAATACACTTTTAAGTATCAATCACACCCCCTAACTAGCTAATTACTAGTCCCTAGTAATCAAAGCGTTAAAGTAGAAAAATACTTTGCAAATTCCACAAAGCAAGGTAGTCATCATTTAATTTCAATTAATCTATCCAAATAAACAAACTCTCATTAAAGATTAATGTCTTCTCCCAAGTGTAGGAGTGTCGAAGTAATAAATAACTCGGCAAGACCGGAATCGAACCATAGGAAGGTTAATTGTACAAATTATAAACAACAACAATAGTAATCATAAAAATAACGATACTAATAAAAATAGTAGTAGTAGTAGTAGTAATAAAGAAACAGATGAAGAAGAAAAAAAGAAGATGAGAACTTTGAGATGGAATATCAATGTAAGGATTAAACAATGATAATAACAAATGTTAAAGTTAGAGGTTCCACTAATGGTATGTCAAACAAGTATAGTATAAACTTTTATTGTTCAATTGGAAACCACACATAAAGGAGGTTCCAATCATATTATAGATTGTTAACATGATTACATTAGTCATTTTATTCAATTAATGCTAATACTTGTAAATTTCGTCAAGCATTCATGATTATAACTTATGTTAACAACAAATCAAGTTCCTTTCATAGCTCAAGTGTCGGTTATACCGTACAGTATGGGCTATGAAAGTGCCAAGCATTTGTTGTACCAAGTGTTATACAACATAAATCAAGATTAGTCATTTACCAAGCAAAGTATTAAAGAGTGAACAAGATAACAAATAGAAAACATGTTAGTATCAAACATTAAAGTCCATAATAAGTTTATACTATATTTATTCTTACACCATTAGTGTAACCTTTTCACCTTGACATAATAAACTTAGCTAGACATAATGAAAAAAAAGAAAAATAAATAAACAAAATAAGAACATAAATAAAATAAAAGTTACCTACATAAATGAAAGGAAATGAAAGGCATAAACTTGATATTAATGAAAGCAAAGCATAAACATTACAAAAAATACAAAGAGAGAAAACAAGAGCATGATTTTGATCTAAAAATCAAGATGCCTAAATACATGGCAAATGCCTCCTTTTATAGGCCAAAATTAGAACTATTGATTTGATGACTAATTGATGAGTAGGTGGTCAACTCTTGACTTGGTGACAATCCTTATCTTCTCTTGTCTGCCCAACATGTCATTAATAACGTCAAAATTGGAGCTACTTGAAATATAAAAGTTGTAGGAAATTGTCTCAGCTTTTTTGTGTAAAAAATTCAACTCATTTGGACTTCGAGAACTCCAAATATGGGCTATATACTGAATAGTGCTCGGGCTGAAAGAGAGATTTAGACTTCTTTATTGTTGCTCCTATTTGAACTTGAAAATGGCCTTTTTTGATCTTGGGCTCCTATGAAAGTTGGAGGCCTATGTCTTATCTTTCCATCCATATAACGTAGACCTAAATCTGAGATCTACAACTTTAGATATGACCCAATTACCGAACGGTGTTCTAGTTTGGACTGCACCAGCATCTCTTTTCTAAGTGTGGCTATCTCTTTGTCCCTTCAATTTTAGTTCTTAAATTCATCAATCAATCCTTTCAATTATATGATAGGCCTACATTTAAAATGAACATTTACCATAAATTAAAGGTATCTCTAATTTACCATAAATTAAATGTATCTTATATTATTAGAGATATTATTATAAAACATGCTTTAGTTAAGGAGTTATTCATACTTCAAGCGCAAAATGATGATATAAAACCTTAATAAAAATACACTTTTAAGTATCAATTAGTCATCGAACTGCAATATCATAATGAACAGAATAGAGTGTTTTTATTCAAATGCTATTTGTATGACATAACTGATAGAGGAATCAAAGTTGATCCGCACTATGGTGTGGTCGAAATCAACTCAAAAGCTAGACTTCACAACATAAACGATGTCTTTGTTTTTGTAAAGCAATGTTAACAAGTTTATTACACATACACCCCTTCATTTAGAAAGGATCGATCAAGAATTGATTGGTTGTCCGTTTTAAAAACGAAACCCCAGGGTCGTGTCAAGGTTGTTTAGGATGAGAACAAAGACACAAGTGTGCAAGATGAAGTCTTTCAAGTTAGTGAGGTGGTTGAACCATATCGAGTTGCTCCTTCGATTGAATTGGAAGAAAATTCAAATTTTCGTGTTTTCGATGATAGTCTTATTGATGTTGACGTAGAGGAGTTGAATTTTGTTTTGAGCTCTAGCGGATAAGCAAATGTTGATGAAGAAGATGATATTCATATTGAAGATTGCGATGAAAGTGATGACGATGAAGAAGAAAATTCTGACTAATTACCAAAATGAAGCCCTATATAAAACCCTTTTTTTCATGTAATGTAGATTATGGATGATATATTTTGAAACACAAAATATTTATTACTTGAAATAATTAGTTGAAATGCCACAATTACAAAATAATTACTTGAAATAATTATTGATCATGGATGATATATTTTGTAACATGAAATAATTACTTGAAATGCCACCACATCACTGATGGCAACACCGACGACATTAAGTCTGTTGGCATTTCACAGAGAGTTCAAAAATAATTACTTGAAATGCTACCACATCACCGACGACATTAAATCCGTTGGCATTTCACATAGAGTTCGAAAATAATTACTTGAAATGCCACCACATCATTTACGACAACACTCACGACATTAAGTCCGTTGGCATTTCATAGAGAGTTTGAAAATAGTTACTTGAAATGCCACCACATCACCGATGGCAACACTGACGACCTTAAGTCTGTCGGCATTTCACAAAGAGTTTGAAAATAATTACTTGAAATGCCACCACATCACCGATGACAAAACTAATGAATTTATATCCATCGACACGTTGGCGACAGATCAATTTTACTAACAAACTTACCAACAGACCGCGCGCATTTCAAACTGTTGTGCATTAAATGCATCTCTGATTGACACGACAAAGAGATTGATGTCTTCTCCCAAGTGCAGGAGT
>SRLM01001155.1:19993-36476 GCA_015708895.1 Populus ilicifolia | reverse complement strand
ATATAAAACCATGATAAAAATGCACTTTTGAGTACTAATCAGGCATCTTTGCGTGTGGGTTGCGTGACCATGTGATCATGAGGTTCGCATCACCAGATCTCTTACAAATAGGTCTTACCATGTTCACTACTCTCTTCTCTTCTCTTCTTCAAAAACATATTTGACCTTAAAGCACCATATATTTTCTTCAAAACTACAATAAATTTTCAAGCTAGAATTTTTGGCATACTAGTTTTTTGTGTAAGCCCATCATTTCTTCATAACTTGTACTATAACATAAAGATGACCCTTTTTTAAAACTTTAAAAGTGCGTCATAGCATCTTCAGTGATGGTAAGGCTTTATATCATGCCTCTTGATAAGGTGTGGTGTTGGAAAATATTTTAAATTTAATCATAAAATTATGATTATTGTCTAGGAGTCGCTTATAATTACTAGAAACTTATAGTTTGCAAAAGTCTAAGGGACTCATTGTGCAAAAAGAAGATGCATCAATAGTGCACCTTACCTAAGGTATGTTGCATTGTTGTTTGATTATGTTTCTAGATCAGGTTTTTATTTGTTGGTTTCATCTATGGTTCAAGGTGGATCTCTCTTTATAAAAGTGACCTTATTAGGTTAAAATCTAATCTTTCTAGAGTCTAAAGTTTAGCATCACATTTCTACACTTTATATCTTTAATACCTGAGGGTATATCCTATCACATAGTTTTTCATCCCATATGTTATTAAAGTCTACATCTAAACTCTAAAAAAAAATGATTGTAAAAGGGTTTTTGATATTTTGGTCAAACCTTAATAGATAATCATAAACTGATTACAATATTCATTTTACATTTTAAAACATGAGAAATATGCAATTTTTGTTTTTACAAAGATATGCTTGGATGAAAACAAAACATATATTTTTTTAAAAGAAAAATTAATTTAAAATATTTAATATTTTTTCTTAAAATTTTTGAAAATTTTTGAAAATTTTTTTGAAAAGTTTTAGAGGAAATCAAGTATTTTAATATCAGATTTGTATCTTACAATGTAAGTATACAACCCAATATTATGAAAAGTTGATAAAAAATTTTTGGAAAAAGCATAATTTTTTTGAAAGAATTTTTGAATTGTTTTTTGAATTTTTTATTTTTTTAAGAAATATATATAATATAATATTATATTAATTAAATATTATTAAATATGTGGATGGGCCAGACCAACTAACTAGGCCAAGCTCAGCCGAGTTGCATCGAAATCAACGTAACAAGACTAACCCTTTCATTAGGTGGGCTGGACCGGGCCAACCATTTGGACTAGGCTAAAATAGGTCCAACCCACTCCAAAGTCAATTATTTATAGAATGTGAATAGTAGTAGTTCACGTTCTACATGCAAGCGAAATGGTTGCAGAAAATAGAGTTTGATAGAGAAGCAGTTCACTTGATGTAGAAGTCTCAACTATGATCATGAGGTTAAGCTAATGGTTTGGGAGGCATTGCTATGAGAAATGGTGGTCAAAGTTGATCATAGAGTAAAGAAGAAGATTTTGTAGAGGTGATAAAGAGGAAGAAACAATGATGTTTTAGGCATGGTGGAGGCCGGTTGGTGGTTTTGGAAACACATGCTGGAGCTGGTAGTAAAGAAGCTAAAAAAGAGGTGGATAATGAGACACTGATGAAAAAAAGAAGAAGAAAGAGTCATAGAAGGCTGTTAGGGAGAGAAGAAAAATGGAAATAGGGAGATGACTGGTTTTTTTATGATTTTTGGACTACATTTTCTTCTTTCTCATGCCATGAAGTCTACTCTTATTTATAGAAGGTGGAAGAGGGTAATCTTGTTTACACAAGAAAAATATTTCATCCTTGATTCTATTGGAAAGGATCCCAACTGTTGGTTTAAAATATACACTAGGAACTGTCAAATTTGACAATTCAAGGCTACCTGAGTAATCTTTTTAGGCCAATGTTAGGGTCGTTGTGATGTTAATAGGCCCAAACAGATCATACTCGAAGATAGAGGGATGTTAGGTCACTATTTTGGTTCATTGATGTAATCATATTATTTGATAGTTTCACTCATATTTACCTAATGTTTTGTCCATGTTTTATATGTAAAATGCCTTGATATTCTTTGTTTTATGTTTTGAAGGCACTTTTGGATGAAAAATGCAAAAAGGAGTAAATTGGAGATAATTGGAGATTTGATGTTCAATCAATGTTTTGTGAGTTCTAGAGATCAAAATGAAGTGATTCCAGTGGCACTAAAAAGCTAACATCCATACCTTTCTGGAAATGTAATGCAAGAAAAATAAAGAGGAAGATCATGGAAATCACATCCTTCAAAGTCAAATCTTGCATTCTGCCACTATTGACCTTTGTCTATTCAAAATTTAATATCTAGAGCTATAGAAGTTCAATTTTATGAAAACTTAAATTTGTTGGATTCTTAACTCAAATGTCTGTAAACTCTCCAAATTTCATCCAAAAAAGATGTCATATGAGGGAGATATGATTTTTCAAATATGACAACTGAATTCTACCAGCAATCAGGTTTCGTGAAGAAATGAGTCCAAATTACGTTTCGAAGCTTCTAAACCGTCATCCAAGTTTTTATATTAGTAATTTATCTCCTCTAAGTCAGAGTTTGAAGATTTCATGCAAGGCTATTTCTTTTTTTTAGGAAAAATAGTTATTGAAGTACTTAAATATCAATTATCAACTTAAGGGAGGACTACTTTGTAAATTAGAAACTAGGGTTTCTTAGCATATAAAAAGAAAGAGAGAGAAGAGAGAAGGGGGGCAGCAGCCAGAAGTTAAGAAACACAAATTCTCTCCTCTACAAACCCAAAAAATCATGCTCTCTTTATTCTTTAAAAGTAGTTGTTCAATAGTTATGCAAGGCTAAGCTCTTTTCTTGGTTGTAAGGACACAACAAACCTTCAAATTTCAAGAACCATGAAATTTATTCTTCCTTTTATTTTCAGTTTATATTATGAATAAGTATGATTGCTTTCCTATGCATATTTTCTATGATTGTTGTTGATAATTGCTAGAGAGGAACTCTAAATTATTATTGTGAACAATTTATTGCTAAGTTTGATATCAAAACCGGAGTTGTGATGTATGAACTTGTGAAGCAACTAAGCTTGATAATTGTGGCGGAACTATATTATTAAACTTAGGGAGAACACTTAAATATCTAGTTCTTCGGGCTGCCATTGAACTAAATCATTAATGCGGACATTGTGATTGTTTGTTGGTTAGAGTTAGCTATACGACAGATCCGTTAACTAACCAACATTAAGAAAAGATAAAAGTTCAGAATATAAATTGTAGTTTTGTTTCAAGGATCGGTTTTAATTTCCGTTGGTGGATGTGTATTTGCAACCAAGGTTTGTTTTCTTAATAAATTTTGAGTTCAATTGATTTTGTTTGCTAGTTTAATTTCTTCCATAGTTTAAATCATTACCAATCAAAACCCCCCAATTGCATAATGTATAGCATAAAAATCTGAACTAAATCTTCCTTGTGGGATCGACCCCTTACTTACTCTATACTATCTTGTGTGTTGTGTTTTAAGCTAGGGTAATTAATTTGTGCGACCACGACATCACAACATTCATATGTTGTTAACTTTGATGGATATATGAGGCATTAAATGTAGTATCTTTTACAACTTAATTTTTGCAATGGCACACTTGATTTAAATCCTTTAGTTTAAGCACCTTTGGTAACTTAATCCTTGATTTCCAGATTATGCAATTTGAACCCTATCGATCATCAAATTTTTAATTTCTTTCAAATTAACAATTGATTTTATTAATTTCAACCCCTAAACTCATGCTCCTCGTGCACTCTAATCTTTGGTTTTGAAATTATTCAATTTGACCCTCAATTAACTTTCAATCTTTAAATTTCTCTTAATGAACCCTTGTTGGCATCAATTTAGCCTTTTCAAGTTTAAATTATGTTCCTAATCTTTCAATCTTTACAGATTGATCTAAATTAGATCTTCAAATTTAATTTTCTTCAATTGAGTCCCTAATTAAATCCATAAAATCTATTACAAGTTTAATTAAGTCCTTGAATTTAGTTGATTCTTTCAATTTTTACCCAAATGATTTTCAAACTTAATTTCTCTTTAATTAAGTCCTTGAATAAGTCAATTAAATCTATTAGAAGTTTAATTAAATCCTTAGATTTAATTAATTCTTTTAATTTTGATCAAGTATGGATTTCCAACTCAATTTTCTTTCTTTCTTCATCCCATCTTGTGAAAATATCCCAAATCTAGCTATTCTTCTAGTATTTTGGTTTGTATGACTTGATGACTTATTTCCTAATGTTCCAAAAATATTTTTGAATAAAAGAAGAAAAATAATTTTTTATAAAACAATTTTAAAATAAGATGGGATAAATGAGGTATTTTAGGGGATTTAAAATTGAATTATTATAACTGTATTTTTTATAAAATAATTTTTAAGGATCCAAAATGGGGTTATTATAAGGAATATGATGTGTTATTGCAGTTTTGGGTTGGAGAAGGAAAAGTGTTTATTAAACAAGAAAATGGAGGTGTGTATAAGGCTATAAAGACTATAAAGACTATTTTTAGATATTGATATTAAAATCATTAAAATCGATAAAATTGTCTATCTTTAGAGATTAATGTCAACGTTTTTTTTTCAAAATCAAAAAATCATCTATTTTTAAGGATTAAAGTCTTTTTTAAAAAAAAATAGATGAAATCTTCTACTTTTAGAGATTATTGTAAAATTTATTAATGAGTCTTTGATATAACAAATTTAAAAAATAAATATATATATATATAATAAAGATAATATTTCATTTAAAAAAATGTGAGGTTAATATTTTGTTATGTATAACTGACCAAACATTTGAATATCTAAAATAAATATTTTTTTAAAAATTTTAATTTTTTTAATAATTAAATGATAATTCAATTATTTATTTTATTTTATTTCAGAGAGCATGTGAATGATGTGACAAAAAAAAAACTAAAAACAAGTAGCTTAATTGATAAAAAAAAAAATTAACCATGGATAAGTTGATTTGTGAACAATTGATTACAAGATTATGATTATTTTTCAGTTCGACAGATTCTTTATAGATAAAAACGAGAATTTGAAAAGAAGAAGAAGAAGAAGGGTTATTTAAGTTTTTCATTTCTTTCCTATAATCAATAATGTAATTTTGGTTTGTAATACAAAATAAATCTTAATAATTGATCACACAATGACTTTGCCAGTCGCACATGTAAAAGGGATGACACATGTTGACGGGGCGGCGTGAAAATCGCACTTTTTTTGTTTTTTTGAATAATAAAATAAGATTAAAATTTAATAGTTAAGAAATAGCTTAATTTGTATTCAAGGAGGGTGTGGGTGTGGCGATGACCACCATGGCGGTTCGCTCTGCGCGAAATGGAAAAGTTGTCTTGTCTTCATGGTTGATTAATAAATCAAGTAATAATAAGAAGTCAGCCATCTTTTGAAGGGCGGCATCGTCTTGTTCCATTCCCAAAATTGATGGTGATAAGGTCAAGAAGATAAGGGAAGAAGAACGTCGTCTATCAGCTGTAATTGACGCTGTCAATGACCGCAAGCTCCCTCCTGAACTCCGTGGCCAACGCAACTCTGTTAGGTTAGTTCCTTGACGCTCTCTTCTGCCTGCTTTTATTATTTGTTATACTAACAATTCACGCTCTCTTTTTTTATCCGTTGTTTTGAGTTCTTTTATTAATTTGGACTCAAAAAGTGCTGAGATTCTATATTACAACTACTACTGCTATCTTCTTTGTTCTACCTATAATGCTCCATCAAAGAAAATTGTGCCTTGTCACGGCGATGCAGGGGGTGCTTGGAGTTAACAAAAGAACTAGCTAATGTTGTAGAAAAACTATATGCGCTTGGGGGGTTATCATACTGCCACATTTCCTTTGCGCTTAGGATTTTTACGCACAGGCTCAGGCTGTTTCTTCCTCATTTAATTGTTAGATTATGCGAGTACTTGGTTCAGCAGCATCAGTGGAATATGATGTCTGGTTGTCATTTGGACAGGTCAGAAACGGACATTATCAACGTTGTCGAGCAAAGAATATGGCACTCAATGGAAGAAGGCCAATTTGAGAATTTACCAGGGAGAGGAAAACCCCTTAACCTCAGTACAAATTCTCATGCTGACCCAGCTGAAGACACCTTGTATAGAATCCTTTCAAAAAATGGATGTGCACCCGAGTGGGTTGAGCTTAACAAAGAGATAAGGCGCCAGATATCTGAATGGCGGTTAGCATTGAAGAAAGCTTGGATGAGCAAATGCAATGGGGATCACTCCAAATGGATTGAAGGGTCAGAGATTTTGCAAGTTCAACTGCGTCATATCAACAATAAGGTCAGCACTTCGTTACCCATCTCTGCCTAATTTTAACTTTCATGTGGCCTTTAGCTCAGTTGGAGCTGTTGAACCTTGATGCACCGTGCCGCGCCGCACCCTTGGTTTGTCTCCCAGTTGTGGATGCTTAGCTGCTTGACATTCACAGATGGTTGAAACTTCCTATATGAGATGGTCCTAATTCTACTATGTTAAAACTTTTGTTGCACTGTCTTGGGCACAATTCTGTCAATGCCCATGTGCAGATAGTGGCAATGGAGCATCTCCTTCTGCTGTTACTATTTCATCTTATCCTTGTAAATATTTCTCCTGTATGGTTGATATGGACATGACTTGAATGTAGATGATGCACTGCAGGTTTTCCGCTACAACCTCATCGTACCATTTGGGCGACAGATGTTTGGTCTTAAGTGGGAAAAAGAACTAGATCGTGTAAGAGAATGAGACTTTTGTTATCTGGCTGAGTGGGATCTGAGATAGTGTATCTGGGAGCTGTTGATTGCTGATATTGGTAGGATCTCATGAACATGAATAATCTCTGTTCTATTTATCAGTACCCTTGACAAGAAGCTCATTTCTTTGCTTAGCCAACTTTATTATCTTTCGTTATCATAGGTTATTTGTGAACTTATTTGGTGGCCAAATAGTAGTACATGAAATGCACATTCTTGGTAGGAAAGATATGGGATACTTTCTATTACATGATTATGCGGTGACTATATATATATATATATATATATATATTTGGTAATAACATAACAACATATGGTATAAGTTTGTTTCTTTAACATTATCTTGAGTCAAATGACTTTCGAGTCTAAATCAATATTTTTACTTAAAGCAAGATTTAAAAGGTACAACTTTATGGACCAAAGTTAGAGAAATAATTTTAACAAGATCAAGTGAGACAGTTATGATTAGAGTGCATCTTTTTCCCTTGACGAAGTTGCACAAAAAGAACATGAATTTTAGAGCTACTATCTCTCTTTCATGTTCAAAAAATAGAAACCCTGTATTATTTTCCACAAGGAGATTTCCATTGACCTGTACTTCTTCCTCTGAAACTAGAGCCCAATATAATTTGTCAAGCACATCTAGTTTCTGTAAGGATTTGACCCTGCAGTAAAGGATTTAGAAGTTGAAACCACTAATAACCAGGCCAAATACGGGTATCTGGTGCGTGATGATAAAAGATAGGTGGAACTTGACAGCTATAATTTTGTAACCAGGCCAAAAACCAGTCCTTACCTAGACCTTACACGTATTACACATATTGCAATCCTATATCATTGATATTCTCTCCCTCTCTCTCTCTCTCTCTCTCATCCTTCCATTTATCTACATAATTTTCGGATTGGTTTTCAGCTTTTTTATGCAATGAAATGACCAATAGATTCTACCTTGACTTTGACTGCTTTTTATGATCCGGATTCATGAGCTGGTTATAAATTCTATATAAGCATATTCAGAGTCACTAACTTTTGTAACTTATAACAGGGTCTGAAGCATTTGTTCTAATCGTTTCCACGTGAGAGAGAAATCATTCGTGGCAAAAATTATACAAACACAAATTGTAAACTCTACTGAATATCTCCCACAAGGAAAAACATAGGAAACCTTCATGAGCTTTAAAATCCCTTTACAAACACAAATTATTATTATTTTGGTGGTTCTCTTTAGTATTTGTTGAAACTGATAAAATTGGTGTGCCGAGAGACAGAATCGCACCAAAAACTAATAACAAATGATACACAACCAGACTGAAAAAATATAATGAGCGAATGATACACCATGTCGAAAGTACATCAGAATATATGAATCTACTACACAAACAAGATAACATGTGATCTCAGTGTACTTGTATACATTCAAGTACAGGTCACCCAGTCGGAGATGCTTTTGCTGCAAGATGGATGAGTGCTCTTTTGTGATAGGTGGTACGGAGTTTTTTGTACTTCTGCACAAAAGCCCCAAGATCTATCTCCTTATCAAGGAACTGCCTATGGAAGGCTTCAGATTCCTCGTCTGTCTTATTCATTGCCTCTGCAGATGAGGAACATATATTCAGATCATACCTAAGAAAATGCCTTTCATTTCTCATTTTACCATGTGTTTTGAGCCTTCAAATGGACTGACTTTAATTTCAAAGTGTACCTTGTAGCCTTTGCAGGATGGAGGCGGGAGAGCAGGACCTCAACAACTCCTCTTTCTGTTTTTCTAGCTCATTTAGTTTTTCCTGAGCAGCAGCCAGCTCAGTTGTCCGAATTATCCTGCACTGGGCACACGAGAAAAGGAAAAATGGCTTCAAGTTCAATGCATTAGATTAAACAAGCAAGCATGGAAATGACAAACGGCACAAAACCTCACTTGATTTCTTAGCTCCATTATGCGTGGCTCTTTCTCCAAGTTCTCTCCTATACATAAAAAACAATTAGATCACATTAGTTCACGCTTTTATAGCCAAACCACTTTAAATATTTTAAAAAAAGGCTCCAGCAACTTACTGGCAAGCTGCAGAGTTTCCTTGCAAAGCTCATCTCTTATCTGATGGAAACAGCAAAAGAAGCAGTCACAAACAAGTATGCGGACTTTCCAAAAGGTGGGAAGGGGAAGATAAGTTTCGATTTCCCCCTCTTCTTGCAAGACTAAGGAAACAAAGGTATGACTTAATATCATGCAAAAGACATGGCAGTTTTGCATTTTTAGTTCCAGTTATGGTGCGGTTCAGAAAAGCACGTGTAGGTATCCAATCACATCAAGAAAACACAAGTCGGGTGATTCATTCTGATTTGAGGAATGCCTACATGCTTCCTTGGGTATGAGACCATGTTTGTATGAGCACGCATTTCTGAATTTACATACGTGCCTGACTTGTTACCATGGGAACAAAGTTACTCTTAAGACTATAACTGCAAATTTTGCAGTTTATTCTACAGATACACAAACAGTGTTATTCCTTGTGATCACATCATCATCTTCACTTTTGATTCTGGAGAAAGGAAGAGGAAGCTAAGTCTATTTGCATTCCTACCAGAATGATAATAATCGACTGAGTAAGTGAGTGGCAGGGGATGGGGCTAAAACTAAGGACACAAAAAGAGAAATGAAAAGAAGCAAAGTTCATTTGGCTGGAATAATTTGGATGCTGTAAAGATACAGAGAAGTGAGATAAATTTACAATAGGAGGTGGCTTGTTCCCTGTGTAGATATATTCCGAGTCAGTTACAAATGAGGCACACTTTTCAAGAGAAATATGTGAATCGAGATGGAAATTATAATCATTATTTTTTGTTTCTTACCTCCATTTATCTCCTTGTTAAAGTATCCAAACAGAGGAAATTGTTTGAAATTTTCATCCAGTTCTCCTAACTGGTAATAATGCTAGACAATTCTCAAAATCTGAAGATCTAGTGAAAGACAAAATGATGTCTATTCCTCGATTTACTAACTACTGTTCAGTCATCACTTCTTGAATTGATCATTTAAAGAATCAACAAAGAATACTGCAAGTTCCTTGGAAAATGAGATCCCTAGAAACAAGCAGCAAGATGAGGGCATGAAGGCAATACCAGCAGGTAACTAGGCTTTTCTGATCCTACCAATTTGAATGGAGTCCACTAGCGTTTAACCCATACCACTCAAGGGGTAAAATTAATTGTAAAAGCAGATAATGGGAAAAAAGGAAGAAATTAGCTTAACTTACATTGTTTTGAATTTTAACCTGGTCAAGTGAAAGTAAAAATTGATGGTATGCATCCTTGTCAGACAATAGCTTCCGTAGCTCATCAACACTATAGACATAATTTCAAAGAAAGCAAGTAATTAGAAAATGAACAAAACACGACATCTTATAATGCAATCAGATTACCTGTATTAATTCTCCCAAGCTACAGAGGCAATTATCTATTTTGATCGAAAACATTCCCACCAAAGACACAGACTTAAACTCTCCTCCTTCATATGTTTACAGAAACAAGGCGTATCGTTTTCTTTAATTACTTTAATTCATTTTGGTAAAAGAAATTGTTGTCTATAAAGGCAATATTTATCAAAGCTCCATACCTCGATGCAGCAACTAACATTACAAGATAGAACAATAAAAAAATCATGGGAGAGAAAAACCTTAAAGAAAGCTAACTAAGAGATTCAGAGGAAAAAAATATAAAAGCTTTGGCCTGATATTTGCGAAAACACAGATGCATATGAAAAAGAATTTAAAACATTATGAGCATATCAGGAAGAGAATAGCATGCAGTAAGTTTATCCCATCAAAACAACAAACCTCTTGTCCTTCAAAAGAGTAATAATGGCAGCAGCTTCAGCAGGTGAAGGAGAGAGTGGGCGTTCAGTAGGCCTTTGTAAGCTGTGGGAACTAGAAGAGCTACTAGTTGGTGTTGCAGGGCGTGAAGAAGATGGAGAAGTAACTACAGATGGAGGGTACCAAGATTGTGCAGGATTAACATCTTGTGGACGCGCCTGCTCTTGTTGTTCCTGAGAACCCCTGTAGGAAAATGAATACAAAAAAACATAAAACCATCAATCAATCAGGATTTCAGCACAGTAATTGTATAAATAAAAACCATTTTCACGGTATGATAACAACAACAACATAATCAAATCAAATCAAATCCCTAGAAATTCAAATTAATCTATCAAATCCCCAGATAGAGAGACAGATGGGGGAAAATACCAGAACTTGAACATAGCTGCTTGAAAAGGGAAAAGGAGATCTCGATCCTCTGATTAAAAGAAATCAAGTCTTTACAGACTCTTTCTCTCGTGTTGGAAGAAATTTTGGTTGATGCTTGGAAGGATTTTGTTTGACGGGTGTCTTTTTTAACTTGTATTCGTGGCGTCGTCTCGATGGTTACGGACACGTGTGCCCGAAGCTGAAACCCCCTCTCCTCCTTGCCAAAATTTTGAAGAGAGATAATGCAGCAGCACATTCAGAACCGCGTTTTTTAATTTTTCTCTCTTGGTTGATAACACCTCACATACGGTCCCTACGTGACAAGCAATTGGTTAAAAACACCCTTCTAACAATTTAAATGTTAATTGAATCCTTCTTCTAAACTATGTAACACCCTAAAACGCATAAAAAAGCAATATAGATTTTTCCAATTGCTAAATTGCTTTCTCTTCTTTTTTTTTGGTTTTTTTTTCTAAATTTCTTTTATAAAATTATTTTTATTAATTTTAATTTTTTAATATTAAACTAGTTAAAAAAAATTATAATTTTATTAAAACACTATAAATTAATATAGTATTTTCTCACATAAATTTTTTATGATTTTATTCAAAATTATTTATCAATTTTATTTTTTAATATTGAATTAGTTGAAAACTATAACCGTACATTTTCTTATAAAATACCGAGGATTGCTATAGTGTGTCCTCACATGGTTTTTTTATTTATAATTTTATTCAAAATTATATTTATCAATTTTTTTAATAAATAGTTGGTTGAGAATTTAGTTTTGTAATTATTTTGTTGAAAACATTATGGATTACTATATGATTTTTTTGTTGTTTTTGTTTGTTTGTTATGATTTTTTTAAATTATATTTATCGATTTTATTTTTTTAAATCACTATATGATTTTATAATTACAATATATAAGGAAAGCATTGTAGTTTTCATTGCAAATTACTATAGATTGTTATAGTGATTTCCTCACATGATTTCTTTCTAAAATTATCTCCATTGATTTTATTTTCTTAATATTGACCAGGTTAAAAATTATAATTACCAGTAAGACTAAATTATATAGTGTAAGAACTGTAGTTTTCCTCATAAAACACTGTAGATTGCTATAATGTTTCTTTATATGAATTTTTTTGTTTTCTTTTTTTTGTTATGATTTTTTTAAATTATCTTTGTTAATTTTATTTTTTAATATTTATTTGTAATTATAACATCATCAAGTACATTTATTTCATAAGCCTGCAACAACACGTAGGCATGCTACCTCGTTAATTTATATAACATGTTTCCTCTATTAATAACATCTCAATGGATTTTAGTAACATGAGTCATCATACAACTAATTAGATAGTTTGTGCCACACTATAGGTTGACCTTTTATTTTCATAAAAAGAATGGATCCTAATATTAGTAGAACCACAAGTTATTTGGGTCCTGCAGATGAAGGACCTGAGTTTATTTTAGGTCTTGCATAGTTAATGATCTATGATTGATACTTAAAAATATATTTTTATTAAAGTTTTATATCATCATTTTGCACTTAAAGTATCAATAACTCCTTAACTAAAGCATGTTTTATAATAATATATCTAATAATATAAGATACCTTTAATTTATGGTAAATATTCATTTTAAATGTAGGCCTATAACATAAATGAAAGGATTAATTGATGAATTTAAGAACTGAAATTGAAAGGATAAAGAGATAACCAAACATAGAAAAGAGATGTAGGTGCAATCCCAAAAGGAACATTGTTCGGTAATTGGGTCATATCTAAACTATAGATCTCAGATTTAGATCTACTTTATATAGATGGAATAGAAAGGTAAGACATAGGTCTACAACTTTCATATGGAACCCAAGATCTAAAAAGGCTATTTTCAAATCCAAATTATTGCAACAACAAAGAAGCCCGAATCTATCCTCCAGCCCAAGCACTATTTAGTATTTTGGCCATATCTGGAGTTCTAAAAGTCAAAATGAGATGAAATTTTTACACAAGAATTTTCTTATAAAATACCGTGGCTCCAATTTTGACGTCATCAATGACGTTTTGGGTAGACAAAAGAAGGTAAGGATTGTCACCAAGTCAAAAGTTGGCCACCTACTCATTAATTAGTTATCAAATCAATAGTTCTCAATTTTAGCCTATAAAAGAAGGCATTTGCCATGCATTTAGGTATCTTGGTGTCCAGATCAAGATCATGCTCTTGATTAGTACTCAAAAGCGCATTTTTATCATGGTTTTATATCATCATTTTGCACTTGAAGTATCAATAACTCCTTAACTAAAGTAGGTTTTATAATAATCTATCTAATAATATAAGATACCTTTAATTTATGGTAAATGTCCATTTTAAATGCAGACCTATCACAAAAATGAAAGGATTGATTGATGACTTTAAGAACTTCAATTGCAAAGGCAAAGAGATGATCAAACTTAGAAAAGAGATATCGGTGCAATCCAAACCGAAACACTGTTCGGTAATTTGGTCATATCTGAAACTATAGATCTCTAATTTAGGTCTACTTTATATGGATGGAAAGGTAAGACATAGGCCTCAAACTTTTATATGGAGCCCAAGATCTAAAAATGTCATTTTCAAGTCCAAATTGTTGAAACAACAAAGAAGCCCCAATTTGTCCTTCAGTGATTAGTACTCAAAAGTGCATTTTTATCATGGTTTTATATCATCATTTTGCACCTGAAGTATCAATAACTCCATAACTAAAGTACGTTTTATAATAATCTATCTAATAATATAAGATACCTTTAATTTGTGGTAAATGTCCATTTTAAATGCAGGCCTATCATATAAATGAAAAGATTGATTGATAACTTTAAGAACTTCAATTGTAAAGGCAAAAAGATGATCAAACTTAGAAAAGAGATATCGGTGCAATCCAAACCGGAACACTGTTCGGTAATTAGGTCATATCTGGAGCTATAGATCTCAGATTTAGGTCTACTTTATATGGNCATAGGCCTACACAACTTTCATAGAGCCCAATATCTGAAAAGGCCATTTTCAAGCCCAAATTGTTGTAACAACAAAGAAGCCCGAATCTGTCCTCCAACCCAAGCACTATTCAGTATTTTGACCATATCTTGAGTTCTAGAAGTCAAAATGAGCTGAATGTTTTACACAAGAAAGCTGAGACAATTTCCTAAAACTTTCATGTTTTCAAGTGGCTCTAATTTTGACGTCATCAATGACGTTTTAGGCAGACAAGAGAAGATAAGGATTGTCATCAAGTCAAGGGTTGGCCACCTACTCATCAATTGGTCATCAAATCAGTAGTTCTCAATTTTAGCCTATAAAAGGAGGCATTTACCATGCATCTAGGCATCTTGGTGTCCAGATCAAGATCATGTTCTTGTTTTCTCTCTTTGTATTCTTTATGCTTTGTTTTCATTAATATCAAGTTTATGCCTTTCATTTCCTTTCCTTTCTTTAGTTAACTTTTATGTTCTTATTTTGTTTATCTATTTTTCTTTCTTTCATTATGTCTAGCTAAGTTAATTATGTCAAGGTGAAAAGGTTACACTAATGGTGTAAGAATAAGTATGGTATAAACTTAATATGGACTTTAATGTTTAATACTAACATGTTTTATATTTGTTATCTTGTTCACTCTTTAATACTTTGCTTGTTAAATGATTAATCTTGATTTATGTTGTATAACAATTGGTACAACAAATGCTTGGCACTTTCATAGCTCATAATGTATGGTATAACCGACACCTGAGCTATGAAAGGAACTTGATTTGTTGTTAACATAAGTTATAATCATGAATGCTTGACGAAATTTACAAGTATTAGCATTAATTGAATAAGATGACTAATGTAATCATGTTAACAATCCATAATCTGATTGGAACCTCCTTTCTGTGTGGTTTCCAATTGAATAATAAAAGTTTATACTATACTTGTTTGATATACCATTAGTGGAACCTCTAACCTTGACATTTGATATTATCACTGTTTAATCCTTACATTAACATTCTATCTCCAAGTTCACATCATCATCATTATCTTCTTCTTCCTCTCTTTCTTTATTATTATTACTACTACTAGTAGTAGTAGTATTATTATTACTATTATTGTTATTATTGTTGTTGTTGTATTGTTGTTATTTATAATTTGTACAATAACCTCCCTGTGGTTCGACCCTGGTCTTGCCGGGTTATTTATTACTTCGACACTCCTGCACTTGGGAGAAGGCATCAATCTTTTTGGCGTGTCATCCAGCCCAAGCACTGTTCAGTATTTTGGCCATATTTGGAGTTCTAGAAGTCGAAATGAGCTGAATTGTTAACACAAGAAAGCTGAGAAAATTTCCTAGAACTTTCATGTTTTCAAGTGGCTCTAATTTTGACGTCATCAATGACGTTTTGAGCAGACAAGAGAAGATAAAGATTGTCACCAAGTCAAGGGTTGGCTACCTACTCATCAATTGGTCATCAAATCAGTAGTTCTCAATTTTAGCCTATAAAAGAAGGCATTTACCATGCATCTAGGCATCTTGGTGTCCAGATCAAGATCATGCTCTTGTTTTCTCTCTTTGTATTCTTTGTAGTTTTTATGCTTTGTTTTCATTAATATCAAGTTTATGCCTTTCATTTCCTTTCCTTTGCTTTGTTAACTCTTATCTTATTTATGTTCTTATTTTGTTTATCTATTTTTCTTTCTTTCATTATGTCTAGCTAAGTTAATTATGTCAAGGTGAAAAGGTTACACTAATGGTGTAAGAATAAGTATGGTATAAACTTAATATGGACTTTAATGTTTAATACTAACATATTTTATGTTTGTTATCTTGTTCACTCTTTAATACTTTGCTTGTTAAATGACTAATCTTGATTTATGTTGTATAACAATTGGTACAACAAATGCTTGGCACTTTCATAGCCCATACTGTATGGTATAACCAACACCTGAGCTATGAAAGGAACTTGATTTGTTGTTAACATAAGTTATAATCATAAATGCTTGATGAAATTTACAAGTATTAGCATTAATTGAATAAGATGACTAATGTAATCATGTTAACAATCTATAATATGATTGGAACCTCCTTTATGTGTGGATTCCAATTGAACAATAAGAGTTTATACTATACTTGTTTGACATACCATTAGTGGAACCTCTAACCTTGACATTTGTTGTTATCATTGTTTAATCCTTACTTTAATATTTCATCTCAAAGTTCTCATCTTCTTCTTCTTCTTTGTTATTGTTATTATTATTATTATTACTATTGTTGTTGTTGTTGTTGTTGTTGTTGTTATTGTTGTTATTTATAATTTGTACAATAACCTCCCTATGGTTCGACCCCGGTCTTGCCGGATTATTTATTACTTCGACACTCCTGCACTTGG